>JAVJIF010032007.1:0-434176 GCA_038442645.1 Agave tequilana
TCTCTCTCTGTGGTAAATCTCTCCCTCTCTCTCCCTGTTCTCTCTCACACCCTCTCTTTCTCCCTCACCTACACTCTCTCACTCCCACTCTCGGCCGGTGCCAGAAACCGACGCCAGGCGGCCAGGCCGGGCCGGCGCCGCGGTCACACAGGAGCAGCAGCAGCAAGGTGCTGCTGCTGCTGTCATATTTGTGTGGGTTTGGGTTAAGCCCAAACCCATTAACATATTAATGGGTTAAGTTTCTAAACCCAATATCTACCCATTCCACCATTAACCCATTACCCATTTCATTAAGTGATGGGTTTGGGTTTGGATCTAAACCCAACCCGTTAACCTCAACCCGCATCCGAAACCCGTTAAAGGTAATATATGCAGAAAACCCCCTATTCTTTTAGTATTGACATTTAAATATAATTTATTCATATTTAACCCTATTTGTTCTGATTTAGTATTCGGGCGATATCGGGAGCATCCGGACTCCGATTCGGGCGATTCTGGATCCGTTGCGATCGTGGAAACGAGAGCTACAATCCTGTAGCCACGTTGTGAGTGTGTTTTAATTTATAAATTATCTTTTATTTTATTTTATTGATTGCACTTGATTACGTTATTAAATAAAAACATGATACCGGTAAATTAAACCGTAGACAATCATAAAATACTGTCATCACCACTATACGTAAAATATACCTGATACCTACTAGACGTAGAGTGTAACACTGGATACCTATTCGGTCATGTTCATGGACCATTGACATCCGGTCCACTATGTCACCATATGTAGACCACTATCATGACATGTACTGTACCACAGTCACGTACATGCATACTGATCCATAGATACGCTATGACATTACACTGGTATTAAACATACATGCTAGACACGGAACTATAAGATACAGTCGACCACTGTTCCTACAGCTATTAGTGCTACGTAGGCTTACGGCTACTGTAGTTCATTGTACATGATAGTAGACACTGACCACTGTTATTACCTGTGCATGTTACACAGATCCTATGATACGGCACACTTGTTATTTCGTAGGCATGGCCCACCGATACGTAGCGGCACCATTTCACGAAAACCGTTGTCATGTATTACATGGATTCTCGGCATAGACTGCCCAGACTACTGCATTTATATTAGCATGATCTTCCTATTCACATGATCATCATACACATTCATGTCATGCTTACATATTGCAGTTGCACATACCTGTTTGTGTTCTATCTTCTTGTTATATGGATCACCATGATTATTATCTGTATTATTGTTCCATGTTATCAGATACATATTATATGCTTGTTTCCCGTTACTGATATTGTTAATCCCATTACTGGATACATGTTCCCGTTACTGATATGGATATTCCCGATACTGGACATGATATGGATATTCCCGTTACTGGACATGATATGGATATTCCGTTACTGGACATAAGTGCTGTTGATATGCGATGTGTGAAACTAAGTGCCACGTGGATCCAAGCCACGGGGGCCACCGCTAGAATCCCACATCTATTGTTCCCGTTTCCCGTTATATTGTTCCAGTTTCCTGTTATATTGTGCTATGCTATCAACAGAGCTCAGGTCCAGTAATCATTACCCGTACCATGTACTGTAATTTATACATTGTATATGAATTGACATATCACATATCAGATCATAAAGATAACTTGGGTATGGGGGAGACTTGACGGTTGACTAGATCTTGTCGGGTGGTGTACTGGATCCATATTGAGGTTCCACTGCAGGGGACGGGGTAGTGCTGGCTACCATCTGTTACTCATGTTACATGTTACAGCTCTAGCGGGCTGGCCCTGGTCTCAGCAGCCAGGGATCTGTTTAAGGCCGTTGTCCCGGTATGCACGGGATACACCCACCCGATAAGAACTCCTCGACCATAGGTTCCAATTAACATAATAAAACAGTATACACAATAGTGGACGTCGGGAACATTTGTTATTTGGTTACTCCTCGTTTGGATAATGGTACCCGTAGGGCCATGTCCGGATGGGTTCGATGGAGTGCGGGCTCCAGTATGAACTGCCGGTGGTATGGGACACTGGAAGAGAGTGATTAAATATCAGGTGGTACTGATCGCTACTATTGTATAAATGACATGACTTTGACATGACCTGCCTGCTACATGTTTAGTTGTACTTGTGACTGTTCCTGATCATTTATCTGCTATCATGTGACATGTATACATTGCTATTATTCCTGTTTCCTGTTACACTTTCTTTAGTGCCCTACTACTCTATATAATTGTTACATTACTTGGTATATGTTACACTGTATGTAGTGGCATACTATGCATGTTCTGCATTGCATATATTTTATTGTTGCAGACATATGCTCATCTGCATGTTCACCTCTATCACGTCATCACTATCATGTTCATGTCTAGTATGTCACCACTAGACAACATTAGTTATTACATAAACTGGACACGACTATTACAACAGCATCTATTATCTATTACTATTATGCATTGCCTCCTTCAGTTTTACCACTCACTAGGTCGCTTTCTGACGACCCTGGGTTTGCATGCCCAGATTGGAGATCGAGTTACCATAGCTTCAGAGAGTGCCTTGGAGTCACATGGGAGTTTCCGCATCAGGACTATTCATAGGTATTTTAGTGCTTTATTTCTGTTATCTTATTTATCCTTGTTTTCATATCTATTATGATCGCTGACCTCTTTCTGCAGGTATTCTTGTACTGCTTTTATGCTGGACCCCAGGTATTTATGGAGGTTATGTACTGTATTGAGGCTTAACGTACGCGTGAGCGTGTTTACACCTCGCGTATGTACGTCGCCATAACGTCCCCGTACCTGCGGGATTGGGGCGTTACAGTGACCGTTGGGCAATAGCGGTCGACCGGCCCGGTCGACCGATAAAACCCGAGAGCAGAGCTCTCAAACTCGGTCGACCGGCCGGTCGTCGACCGTTCCAGAGACTCCAAAACGTGCACAGACTTGTGCACGTCGGTCGACCGTCCCGGTCGACCGGCCTATGGTGCGGTCGACCGACTTGGCCTGTCAGCCAGTCCTCAGTTCTGCACAGATACGAGATTTGAAAATAGGTCTTTCACTCAATAAAAATTCCATAAAATCACAGTAAATCTAAAAAATAGTTTTAATCACAATAAAAACTGTTTTTCTAAAAATATGTTTTTCTAAAACTTGTTTATCATATTACTTTGATAACCAAACTTGTGATAAAAATTTCAAGACATATATCAATCATATCAATTCATTTTTGTGTCTTGCCAATTTTATCAAAAACAAAACTTGTATTTTATCAAACTAGAATTTTCCAAAACATGAATAGGATAGTCAAAATAAGTTTGTTAAAAAATTAAGCATGCATGTATAGAATGAAGCAACTATACATATATCAATTTAAACTTGTTTTGATAAACTATTCATGAAAACCAAAACTCAATCATAAAATGTGTGTGATTTGTGCACTTGAGCATATCAACTAAACTAAGCTTTACAAATATGGATCTAAAATACAAACTCTAAACTAGATACCTAAGTCTTCTTGACGATCTTCATCTTCAAGTAGACTCGGTCCAAACTCCGTGATTCTCCAAGTGCAAAGGTATGATCTTTAAGCTTTGGCACCGGAATCATCATGAATAGCTTCTAATCATCTTGTTGAGCTAATCACCAACCTAATATCCTGTTAATGATCTGAAACTTAGAAACATAAGAATATTAGTAAACATAACTACATGAGTGTTGATCATCATCAAAACTAGAGTGGAAGGCCATTGGGCCAACAATCTCCCCCTTTTTGATGATGACAAAACTCATGGAGTTATATATGCATGGATTAAAGATAAGCTTCAAGGAAGCTCCCCTTAACTCATGCATAGGGATAAACAATAAATATATGCAATGAATGTTAAACATGAAACATGCATATGCATAAACAATAAATGGTTCTAGATATCAAATGGAATATTCAAAACAAAATAAGCTCTAGATACCAATTACAAAGCAAACTCTATATATCAATTAAACTTAATATTCTTGAGATTAAAACATAATATATGCATATAAAACATTAGCATGCATATAAAACTCAAATACTTCTCCCCCTTTTGTCAATCATCAACAAAGGGGTAAACAATCAAAACCATAGATAAAATGAGGGGTAAAAATACTTCTCCCCCTTTTTGTCAATCAAAACAATGCAAACAATGTTCTCCCCCTTTTTGTCTAAAACAAAAAAATCAATAAGGGGTGACTACAAACATGATATCAATTAAAAAATATGTCAATGAAGCATCTTGATACCAATAAATAAGAATCAATATATGTTATATGCTATATACATTCATGAAGAGGAAGACGCTAAGTTAGCTTCCCTACACATATGCATTACATGAGAAGGGATGACAAGCCCCAATTCACATAACACATATTATGTAATGCATAAGAGGAGATGTGAAGCTCCCCCTACACACGTATATCGTATAAAGAAGAGTTGTCAAGCTCCTCAATTTATAATATACTCAACATGAATCTATATGTAAGAGAGATGTTAAGCTCTCCTTGCATATAGGAAATACAAATCAAAACTTTGAATATATTCTTTAAACAACATATGAGATACCAATTGTAATTAAACATAAATCTTGAATTCCTAAAACATGAATCTTGATACTAAAAGTATTCAAAATTTGTTATGTTTAACCAATTGAAAAGATTTTACATAGAGACATTGATACCAATAGTAAGAATTGTTCATTTTAAAAACATATAATTTGATGTTGATATCATATGTTTAAAATAACAACTTTTAATCATAAAGAGTGGGAGTACAAATACCAATTGAAATACAAAATCAAATTTTCTCCCCCTTTATGAAATACAAACTAGGTCATGCATAGTCTTGATAACAATTTAAAAGTAATCAATTTAAACAAAATTGAAACTCAAGCACTAGCATAAACACAAACATATATATGTATGAAAAATAGATACCAATAGAAATTGATATACTTGGAATTTAAAGCATACATACATACAAAACATATATGAGTATACAAGAAGATCAAAATGATACCAATGAAAGAGTTCAATGATACCAATTGACATAACAATAAGTTCAAGTGTATACATCATATTCTCTACCACCCAATCATAATTCAAGTTTTAAAGATTTTCAATTTAGGGCATACATGAACATGATCTCCCATCCTACCGCCCTTGGATGGTAGGGGTTTTCAAAGATAGATTTGAAAATGTAGTTTTGTTTGAAAATCACTACCAAAATGAAGAACACCGCAACTAGTTAAATGGAAAACTTGTTAACTAGCACGAAATCCTTCAAGTAAGGAATAAAACAAAAATGAAATTCACATGATAATCATCACTCTAACCAATAAAGCATAACTCATGAGAAACAAAACATGAGCAATAGATATGAGTGTACAAATAATATGTGAAGATCATAATCATGAAAAATATTTCATTGAGCTCAATTATTCCTTAAAACATAATTCCATCAAAAACATGAAAAATCATATAAAACTCCTTATTTAATCTTCAAGGCATATGTATGTCTAATACAAGCTAAAATATACATACATATCCAAAACTCAACGAGTCCACTAAATGAATATTCATGAAGGCACGTGGCTCAAAAAGATGTATATGTATAAGATTAGTTTGAACTAGATGGACATATACATGAAGTTAAACATAAATACATGAAACATGAAAAACTAAATTTTCATCACAACAAATTTCATTTCAAGGTATATGTATGAATTGTCAAACATGAAGTATACATACATATCCCTAAACACAATTGAGTCCAAATATAGATTTGCATGAAAGGCAAATGACTCAAGGGGTATACATGTATATCTTAAAGTTTGGCAATACAAACATATACATGAAGTGAAACACACAATCATAAAATAAATCCAAAAATAGAATACAAGTTTGAAATGTATGAATCATCAAAACTAGACTATACTAGCACATCTAATGGGTTCAAATAAGCATTCAATTCCAACTATATATAGATTTATTTGTAGCCCATCCTATGTACAAGTATGTAACTAGTCTTAATGAAAACTAACTGTAACGCCCCGATCCCACGGATACGGGGACGTCACTGCGACGTATATACGTAGGTCAGAAAATACCCCCCCGTATATACGCTAAGCATTTAGTACAACAAGGATCAGAGTACACGACAAAGCGTGATATTCATACATATGCCAACTTAAAAAGTACAACTACAAAGCTATCACAGGATATGATAAAGTATTACACATTACATGTGTATTACATCACAACCAAGTCCAAAAGTAAGATTTACAATATAAACACAAAAAGCTCACGAGTTGGGTGAAGATCCCGTGAGTCAAAATGGACAGGTCTGGCACGAAGAACAGGAACTAATCTGCCTGCTCACTAAAGAAAGCTTGATCCTCTGTGGATGGCTCCACTTCGATCCAAGCTTCAGAACCTGAATATGCAAATCCAAGGGAATCAAGATCTCATAACAAAAAATCAGGCTACAGCCAAATGGCTAAGAGGCATGAATAAGTAAGAGGGAACAGTATGATACATGTAAATCAGCAAGTAATAGGAGCATAAAGAGATAAGGTCTGCATATAAGGATCCACAGTTAGAATCTATTATTATTATTACTTGTCTTACTGTGATATCTAGCTATGTGACCCAGCGTCCCAGCGCACATAGATCCATATCCTAGTAAAGCAAGGTTGTTATTGGAAACCAGCGGTTGTATCGACGAACTATGTTTACAGTGGATCCCGTACATGCCCGGGATAACGGTCCAGGATTGTTCCGTTGCTTAGTGACGGAAGCCAGCCGCTAGGCTAACAGGAGGGACTTATGTATGCCCTTATCATGATGGTACCAGTAAGGAGGGAGCAAGCACTCCCCTCGGTCCCCTGGTGGCCCACAGGTCAGACCGGAACATGAGTTGCACAACATTCCTAAAACCACTGTAAACACGAACACATATCGATATCCGCATGTTTTCCCCGACCCAATATAAGTTGGTCCATTTTATACAAAAGTCAAGTGTATCATGCTTGGTTCAAGTGATGGCATGATAAGTGGTGATATTCATTCATTAACAAGTTATGGAACGAGACTACACAATAATAAGTCATGAAGTAACAAGAAGTAATGTCCATCAAGTAACATGTTATGAAGTATCAGTCATGAAGCATAAACAAGAATAATATATCACACATGTATCAAGGGTAAGATCTAATTTCAGAAAAGAAATCAACTATAATAAACAGCCTAAATTAGTCGACTAAGTGGAAGGGTTAGTCGACTAATAGTGGTCTCTAGTCGACTAACAGTCTGAATTAGTCGACTAAAACTGGGTTCCAGAGAGTTGAGATTCTGTTTCAGGGAAAGTTAGTCGACTAGGGAAAAAGGGTAGTCGACTAACAGTGAACTCAAGTCGACTAACAGATACGTAAGTCGACTAAATCTGAGATACAGAGAGTTGAGTTTCTGGTTCAGGAAAAGTTAGTCGACTAGGGTAAAAGGGGTAGTCGACTAACAGTGATTTCCAGAGAGTTGAGGTTTATTTCCAGAAAAGGTTAGTCGACTAATAACCAGGGTAAGTCGACTAAAACTGAGTTTCAGAAAAAGGTTATGGTTCAACTAGATGGATTAGTCGACTAATCCCTAGGTCCAGTCGACTAATCGTGGCCTGAAAATAGCGTACAGAACAGAATTTGCTGGTCGAATTTGAAGGTCAAAAATATGATTTGAAGGCACAAGTGTACAAGATGTGGAAATACAAGTATACTAGGAAGTTTACAAGTCTTGGTGAGTAAAAATACTCACTAGGAGTGATCAATCGACGTTTTATGCGATCGAAAGGGTCGTTGTCGACGAATAGCACCAAGGTGATCTTTGGCGGCGAAGAAAGCTACGATCCAAGTTCCAAAATGGTTGCTTGAGGTGGAGATGATGATCTTGTGGTGTTGTTTTGGAAGTAGGTGGTTGAAGTTGAGATGGAGAGGGAAATGGTGAAGGCTAATACTTTGGTGAAATGAAGAAAAAGAAAAGAAATGTAAAGGAAATGTTTATATAGGTTTTAGATTTTGTAAAGGAGTTGCAAATAATGTAATTGAGAGGGGGTTTATTGCAAATAGGAGAGGGTGAGGTGTCCCTCACTTGGCCACTTGGCTGGCCATGGAGAGAGAGAGTAAGAGATGCATTAAATGAGGAAGTAGGTGGGAGTTGGTGGAATTTTGGAGAAAGTGGAATTATTGAAAAATTGGAAAATTTTGAGACTTGTGAAGGAAGTAAAGGAAAATCAAGAAAAAGGGAAAAGGAAAAGAATTATAAAAAGGAAAGATATTTTCTTTGGCTTAAAATTTAAAAATGTTGAAAAGACAATTTTCTAGGTTTAAGTCAAAGATGCGGAAAACATTTCGGAAAATGCTGAAATCGTCCGAAATTCAAGTATCTCAGAACGACCCGAAAATTTTACCAAAAATCAAGAATAATATTTTAAGACTCATGGTGAAATTCGTTTGAAGAAATAATTTATAGTTTTAAAACTAAAAATCCCGGAATCAGTTATCTACCGACTCCGTTGGAATTTTCATAAATTCATAAAATTCTCAGAAAAAGTATTTAGATAGAAAATATGATTCTAAGAAATAAAGTCTAAAGGACCTTCTAGAAATTCCTAACTGTTTGTGAATTAAAAATCCGAGAATCGATCAGCGGCACTGGTCGACACCGGTTTTGAAAATATTTAATTAAATTCAGGAAAATTCCAGAAAATCATAGAAAATATATAATATTGGAAAATGATTTTTAAAACTGAAATCGGTCAAATACATGAAGTAAATCGAAAAATACGATCGAAAAACTGAATACGCAACTAAGTACGTATTCCGGGAACGGGGTATTACAATCCATCCACCTTACAAAAATTTCGTCCTCGAAATTTCATAAAGTGAAAGGTAACAGCAAAGAAGGATAACCGTAGAGAAGGATAGAAGGAAAGAGTTTTACCAATCAAGAAGTGAAGAGTTGAGGGTAACGCTCACGGATAACATCCTCTCGTTCCCACGTGGCCTCTCCTGGTGCATGTCTGTTCCAAGACACCAACACTAACGGTATGGCTTTGTTCTTCAATGTCTTGACACTTCTGTCCAAAATGGCCATCGGTTGCTCTTGGTATGACAAATCCGGTTGTAGTTCCAGTTCGGAATGATCCAGGATATGACTATCATCCTTCACATACTTCCTCAGCTGTGATACGTGGAATACATTGTGAACTCCGTCCAAAGATGGCGGTAACGCCAACCTGTAAGACACATCTCCCACTCGGTCCAAGATCTCGAATGGGCCGATATATCTCAGACTAAGCTTTCCACGAGTACCGAACGGATTACTCCCTTTGTAGGTGATATCTTCAAAAACACATGATCCCCTGTCTGGAATTCCAATGGCCTTCTCAGTGTGTCTGCCCAACTCTTCTGCCGACTCTGTGCTGCCCTGAGGTGATCTCTGATAATCCTGACTTTATCTGTTGTCTGAATCAGGATCTCTGGTCCCAAAAGTCTCCTCTCACCGACTTCATCCCAACAAATCGGTGACCTACACTTCCTACCATACAATGCTTCAAAAGGTGCCATCTTGATACTTGCCTGATAGCTGTTATTATAAGAAAATTCAGCCAAGTGAAGATGGTCTTCCCATGATCCCTGGAATTCAATCATGCAGGCCCGCAACATATCTTCAAGAATCTGGATAGTCCTTTCAGATTGTCCGTCTGTCTGAGGATGATATGAAGTACTGAATTTCAGACGAGTCCCTAGACTTTCTTGGAGGCTTTCCCAGAAATGAGATCTGAATCTGGTGTCTCTGTCTGATACAATACTAACTGGAACTCCATGCAGACGAACTATCTCCTTCATGTACTTGTCTGCCAGAACCTCTGTTGTCTGACCTACCCTGAATGGTATGAAGTGAGCTGATTTGGTGAGGCGATCAATGATTACCCACACAGCATTATTACCTTTAGAACTGCGAGGCAATGCCGTGACAAAATCCATGGTGATGTGCTCCCACTTCCACTCAGGTATCGGTAAAGGTTGTAGAAGTCCAGCTGTCCTCTGATGCTCTATCTTTATCTGCTGACAAACCAAGCACTTGGCAACATACTGGGCTATCTCCCTCTTCATAGCATTCCACCAAAACTGCTTCTTTATGTCTTGATACATCTTGTTTCCCCCTGGGTGTATGGAATATACTGAACTGTGTGCTTCCGCTAGAATCTTCTGTCGAACTTCTCCTAGGGGAACACAAATCCTGCTGCCAAAATATAATGCACCATCTGGATGAATACAGATATCAGTCCTCAATCCAGCCTCTACCTGGGCTCGAAATGACTGCAATCTGGGATCTTCCTTTTGAGCTTCCTTGATCTCATCTATCAAGGCTGACTGAATTGCAAGGTCATGAACTGTCCTGCCTTATCAACTCCTTGTACCAACATTAAGTCCAATCTGATGATGTCTTGAATCAACTCCTTCTGCTGAGTAAGTTGGACAAGCACTCTATTCTCTGGCTTCCTGCTCAGTGCATCCGGTACTGTATTGACCTTGCCTGGATGATATTGCAAGTCAATATCATAGTCCGCCATCAGCTCCAGCCACCGCCTCTGCCTCAATTGCTCAAAAGTTGCAGTACATTCTTCTGTCCATATGTACCTTTCTCCTTTCCGGGTGAGCTTGGTCAACGGGGCTGCAATCCTAGAGAAATCTTGGACAAAGCGTCTGTAATATCCGGCTAGTCCAAGAAAACTCTTAATTTCAGTCACCGTCTTTGGAATTGGCCAGTCCTTCACTGCCTGGACTTTACTAGGATCAACTGAAATTCCTTCCGCTGAAACTATGTGTCCAAGGAAGGCCATACTGTCCAACCAAAAGTCACACTTGCTCCTCTTAGCATGAAGCTGCTCCTGCTGGAGAGTCTGCAATACAATCCTCAAGTGTTCTGCATGCTCCCTGTTGCTCTTTGAATAGATCAAGATGTCATCTATAAAAACAACTACAAACTGATCCAAATAGGGCGAGAACACTCTGTTCATCAAATCCATGAAAACTGAAGGGGCATTGGTGACTCCGAAAGGCATAACTAGAAACTCATAGTGGCCATAACGGGTCCTGAATGCCGTCTTCGGAATATCCTCTTTCCTCACCCTAAGCTGATGGTAACCCGATTGTAAATCTAATTTAGAGAATACTCGGGCTCCATGAAGCTGATCAAACAGATCATCAATCCTTGGTAAGGGATACTTGTTCTTGATGGTAACTTTGTTCAATTCTCTATAATCAATACAAAGCCTTTTACCACCATCCTTCTGTTTGCCAATAATACTGGAGCTCCCCATGGTGAAGTGCTTGGCCGAATCAATCCCTTATCAGAGTATTCCTGCAGCTGCTTCTTTAGAATCTCCAACTCCGTCGGTGCCATCCTGTACGGAGCCTTGGATATAGGAGCTGTTCAGGCACAGTATCAATAGAGAACTCAATCATCCTGTCAGGCGGAAGTCCTGAGATCTCAGCAAACACCTCTGGGAATTCATCCCACACCGGTACTCCCTTCTTCTGAATCTCCGAAGTAGTCATCCGAGTCTTTCTCTTGGTAGACTTCACTTCTCCACTAAATTGGAATTCCGGCTGAAGAGGGATTCTAAAATTGATCTTCTTCTCCCTACAGTCAATCACTGCATAGTACTGACTGAGCCAGGTCATGCCTAAGATTACGTCGTACCCTTTGGTGTCTAGTACGAGCATATCTATGGCCAAGGTCTTGTCACAAAGTTCTACTGGACAGTCAGCACAAACTCTAGAAGATATGACTACTCCATTCCCTGTACTAATCTCCCATTTGTGGTCTAAAGATCTAACAGGTATGGAATGTAATGCCACAAAATGATCTGAGATAAAACAATGTGAAGCACCTGAATCGAAGAGGGCTAAAACAGGTTTAGAATGCACCCTGATATTACCTGTTATCACCTCCTCAGAAGTCTCAGCCTCTACTTCTGTCAAATTGAAGGCTTGACCCCTTCCACGCCCTGCAGCAGTCCTAGCTCCTCTCTGGACTGGGCGAATAGCTTGCTGTGGAGGAGGGGGAGGAACTCTCCTGATCATCGGTCCTTGATTCCTCTGTCCCGGTGGCCTGGAAGTGCTCTCTGTCCATTCGGTCCCTGCAGTGCTGGCAAAGCTTGGCCGGCTATCCCCGTTCTCCTGTGTGGACAGGCTTCTATGGAATGGTCTCGGGAACCACACACCAAGCATAATCCATTTGCCCTACGGCAAGTCTGTCGAATGTGGCCTGGCTTCTGACAATAACTGCAGAAAGAAAGTGGTTGAGCCGTCTGGTAAGGAGCTGGTCGGAATGGTTGCCTCATAGCCTGAACCTTCGCTGCTTTGTATGGGCCTCCTCTTCCCATAGGTGGAAATGGCCTCTTCATGGCCTGGTTCCTCATCTGGTTCACTTGCTTCTTCTCTAGCCCACGCTCCACCTCTCGAGCTATGGTGAGAACTTCTGAATAAGTCTTCAGCTGCTGGGGCATTAGGAAAACTTGGATGTCCATCTGCAAGCCCTGCTGAAACCTACTAGCCCGCTTCTCCTCATCAGTTACCATGTACGGAGCAAAGCGGCTAAGTCTGAGAAATTTCGCGGCATACTCATCCACGGATCTATTCCCTTGCTGAAGTCTGATGAACTGCTCTTCCATGTCCTTCTGAGCAGTGGCAGGGAAGAATCTGTTATAGAAACTCTTGGAGAATGTGTCCCAGGTGACAGGCTTCTCCAATCTTGCCTCCTCAGCTAGCCACCATGTTCTGGCTATATCCTTCAATTGAATCTTAGCAACCTCCACCTGATTCTCCTTAGGAACTCGAGCTGCATTCAACAAGTCTGAGGTATCCGTCAGCCATTGCTCAGCATCCAGGGGTTTCTCTTCACCCGTGAATATGGCTGGTTGCAGCCGTCTGAAGTCTGAAATATTCCCCGGCCTCTGTTCCTTTGGAGCTGCTAACTCTTGCCGAAGAAGTTTCGTCTGTTGTTGCTGATTCTCCATCATTGTCTGGATGACCCTCAGAATATCGACATTCTCTCCCGTGGGTCCATTTGATGTTTGACCAGAGTTGCTACGACCCGTCCTTCTCTCCATACCGAATTGGGATAAGATAACTGGAATTGGAAAAATGGAAGGAGTTTAGGACACAAGGGAAGGAATCAAGAAGGGATCAAGAAGGACTAGATAACTCTGTACATTGTAGTTGGCAATAGCAAATTTCATTAATTTGCTACTTGATTGTACTATAGGTGTGAGAGCCTAGGCTCTGATACCAACCTGTAACGCCCCGATCCCACGGATACGGGGACGTCACTGCGACGTATATACGTAGGTCAGAAAATGCCCCCCACGTATATACGCTAAGCATTTAGTACAACAAGGATCAGAGTACACGACAAAGCGTGATATTCATACATATGCCAACTAAAAAGTACAACTACAAAGCTATCACAGGATATGATAAAGTATTACACATTACATGTGTATTACATCACAACCAAGTCCAAAAGTAAGATTTACAATATAAACACAAAAAGCTCACGAGTTGGGTGAAGATCCCGTGAGTCAAAATGGACAGGTCTGTGTAACGCCCCGATCCCGGCGATACGGGGACGTCACTGCGACGTATATACGTAAGTCCGAAGTACCTTCCCGTATATACGCTAAGCATCAGTACAGACAAGAATCAGAGTACGGAAGCATATGGTGCATTATACATTCCAACACATATATACAATTACAGAATTATCACCAGAGTGATTACAATATTACATGAATATCATATCACTAATATGCGCAAATGCGAGAGTACAAGGAATATACATAATATGAACGGTATAAAAGGGAGCTCGCATACAAGTATACAAGGATGTACAAGTATGAAAAGTATAAAAGAGCACTCACGAGTTTGCTAAGGAAAAACTCGAGAGGCACAAAGGGGGTCTGGAAGGATGTGGCTCTGGACTGTCGTCTGGAGGTTCACGATACCGCTGCGCTACTCTGAGCAATAACGGAGAGAATCCACACGCTCCGGGCTCCATGACCTGGACATGAGAATCCAGGGGAGTCAGTGAAACTCCCCAGGCGAGTATGATATAATGCCAGGTGGCGAGCCAGGATGAGTACAAGAGTCAAGTACAGAAGACAGGGGGGTTAGAACACAAATGAAGTATATAAGAGCAAGTATATAATAATATCCATAAAACAGGAAATCCAGGATAAAGCAGAATATGAGCCGTTAGTACGATAATACTCATAAAACCGGAAATTCGAAGTAAAATCCAAGACTAGCAATATAGTAATGCATATCACAGATTCAGAGCTATTTAAGTTGCAGGCATTGTATGCGTCCCATTCCACATACCTCTACTTACAACTTAAAGAGCCGGTTATTATGACACTTTATTATTACTCGTCTTACCATATATCTAGGTATGTGTCTCGGTATATATCCCAACTCACATACTTCCATATATAGAAAGTCGAGGTTGTTATCGGAAGCCGATGGAGAACTGATAGTCTTTCTTATAGTAGTTCCATACCCCTGGAACCGGTAGGTATAATCAGTAATATCAAAACACTTCACCATTGTATATATATATGTATATATATATATATACTTTAATTCCGTCACTATAAGCAAGGTATCATTCCGGCATCCATCACTTCCTCCCATTCCCCGTGCAAGTTGTCCTTTTTATAGCTTATGAACATAATTATCAGATTTCGGGAATGAGCAATATCATAACAGTAATACATAACAGTGATCAGTACATAACAGTAATCAGGTACTACATTCCCTTATCGTGATAATTATAAGAATCGGTGTATCATGCTTGGTGTCAAGAGATAGCATGATAAATGGTGATGTATATCAAGTAACATGCATAACAATGGATTGATAATAAGTCTGGGTAAGTCATGACATAACAAGATGGTCTTGCCAGATAGTGGCATGTCAGGTGGTCAGGTGATAACATACTAGAAGTCAAGTGATACCACGCCAGATGTAAGGTGATATACATGTGTTAAAAGTAAGCATGCAACTGATATGTCTGAGGCAATAACATGGCAATGATAACATAGCAGAAATCTAGAAGTCAACGACCACGAAGGGTCGGCCACGCATGGTATAAAAGCATCAAAAGATATATATAGACATGGAATCAAATACATGAAAATAGGAAATGAAATACTTATCGTTCCGACGAAACTGGAAACTCAAATAGAGATAAGAGAAGAGCGAGACTACTCGCATACAAGAAAGTAGCGAGTGAGAATACTCGCCTAAACTCCAAAATACCGAAAGAGCCGAAATCCACGAAATCCGGGGCACGCCATAAACTATGATATATATATGTAGAGTGAAGAGGAGAGAGAAAGAGAGAAGTGAAGATGATGTAGTCAAGATACAAGTCAAGAAGTATAATATACAACATATAAACCAAGTATAAGATCCAAGTTTGAGAAGGTAAATAACTGTAACAAACAGACAGAATTAGTCGACTAGGGTAGGATGAGTAGTCGACTAATAAAGGGGTTAGTCGACTAACAGTCTGGTATAGTCGACTAATACTGGGTTCCAGAGAGTTGATATTCAGATTCAGGAAAAGTTAGTCGACTAGGGTCATAGGGGTAGTCGACTAACAGACATGACAAGTCGACTGATAGTTAGGCTAAGTCGACTAATACTGTGATACAGAGAGTTAAGGTTTCTGGTCCAGGAAGGGTTAGTCGACTAGGGTCAAGGGTGTAGTCGACTAAGGGCCTCTAGTCGACTAGGAACTAAGGTAAGTCGACTAATACTGTGTTATCAGAAAAGGCTACGTTTCAGCTAGGGTTTTCTAGTCGACTAATCTATAGGTCTAGTCGACTAATCGACTGGAAACAGCAAACAGAACA
Source organism: Agave tequilana (assembly GCA_038442645.1). Lineage (NCBI taxonomy): Eukaryota > Viridiplantae > Streptophyta > Magnoliopsida > Asparagales > Asparagaceae > Agave > Agave tequilana. The sequence goes on from JAVJIF010032007.1 coordinate 16,047, forward strand.
GATTTCTAGGGTTTGTGTTTGATGGCTAATTAATCATGGATTTGGAGACATATTTGTACAAGATATGAAAATACAAACACACTAAGAATAAATCAAGTCTAGATGAGGAAGATTACTCACCAAATTGATGATGGAGAGGAAGAGGAAAGGTAGAGTTGGTGATGATCCTTGAGGAAGAAGGAGGTGGAGGAGTTGTTGTTGTTGGTGATGGAGGAGGTGGAGCTTGGCCGGAGTTGGGAGGAGTCCACGCCGGCGACGTGGCCGGAGGTGGCTGGCCGGAGGTTGGGACGGCCGGTGGAGGTGCGGTGGTCACCAAGGGAGAGGAGGAAGAAGAAGTGAAGAGGAGTGATGAAGTGAAAAAAAGAAATGAAAATGGGAAAGGAAAGGTATATATGGGATTTGGATTTTGAAAAGGGGATGCAATTAAACAAAAGGGGAGGGCTTAATTGCAAAGTGGGGAGGTGAGGTGAGTGTCCCTCTCTTGGCCACTTGGCCGGCCATGGGATGAGGGAGAGAGAGAAATGCATTTAATGGGGTAGGTGGGAGTTGGTGGAATAAGAAAAAGGATTTTAGAATTTTGGAAAATAGGTAAAGTGTGTGGTGGAAGTTAAAGGAAAGGAAAGAAAGAAAATAGGAAATGGGAAAGAAAATGGAAAAGGGAAGGAATACTCTTGGAATGGAAAATGAAAATAATGGAAGTGGCGGATTCCCGGAACTGAGTCATGGATGCTGAAATCTTTCGGGAAAACACCGGAATCGTCCGAAATTCAAGTATCTCGGAACGACCCGAAATAATTACCAAAAATCAATAATAATATATAAAGACCAATAGAGAAATCCGTTTGAAGAAATACTTTATAGTTTTAAAACTAAAAATCCTGGAATTAATAATTACCGACTCCGTTGGAATTTTCATAAAATCATAAAATCCTCAGAAAAAGAATGTAGGTAGAAAATATGATTCTAAGGAATAATGTCTAAAGAATCATTTAGAAATTCCAAACCGTTTAAGAATTAAAAATCCAGGAATCGGTCAGCGGCACTGACCGACACCGGTTTTGAAGACTTTCATTTTAATCCCAGAAAAATCTAGAAAAATCATAGAAAATATATAATATTGGAAAATGATATTTAAAACTAAAATCGGTCAATTCTAATTATCAGAATGTCTAAATCGAGTAATACTCTAGGATCGGGCCTTCGGTCAGACTAGGGCTGACTCCGAATCCACGAATCCAAATCCAAGACAAAACAATCATATAAGGAATTCATAATACAGAATAAATACAGGAAACAAATCGAAAAAATACGACCGAAAATCTGAATACGCAACTAAGTACGTATTCCGGGAACGGGGTATTACAGTCTGGCACGAAGAACAGGAACTAATCTGCCTGCTCACTAAAGAAAGCTTGATCCTCTGTGGATGGCGCCACTTCGATCCAAGCTTCAGAACCTGAATATGCAAATCCAAGGGAATCAAGATCTCATAACAAAAATCAGGCTACAGCCAAATGGCTAAGAGGCATGAATAAGTAAGAGGGAACAGTATGATACATGTAAATCAGCAAGTAATAGGAGCATAAAGAGATAAGGTCTGTATATAAGGATCCACAGTTAGAATCTATTATTATTATTACTTGTCTTACTGTGATATCTAGCTATGTGACCCAGCGTCCCAGCGCACATAGATCCATATCCTAGTAAAGCAAGGTTGTTATTGGAAACCAGCGGTTGTATCGACGAACTATGTTTACAGTGGATCCCGTACATGCCCAGGATAACGGTCCAGGATTGTTCCGTTGCTTGGTGACGGAAGCCAGCCGCTAGGCTAACAGGAGGGACTTATGTATGCCCTTATCATGATGGTACCAGTAAGGAGGGAGCAAGCACTCCCCTCGGTCCCCTGGTGGCCCACAGGTCAGACCGGAACATGAGTTGCACAACATTCCTAAAACCACTGTAAACACGAACACATATCGATATCCGCATGTTTTCTCCCGACCCAATATAAGTTGGTCCATTTTATACAAAAGTCAAGTGTATCATGCTTGGTTCAAGTGATGGCATGATAAGTGGTGATATTCATTCATTAACAAGTTATGGAACGAGACTACACAATAATAAGTCATGAAGTAACAAGAAGTAATGTCCATCAAGTAACATGTCATGAAGTATCAGTCATGAAGCATAAATAAGAATAATATATCACACATGTATCAAGGGTAAGATCTAATTTCAGAAAAGAAATCAACTATAATAAACAGCCTAAATTAGTCGACTAAGTGGAAGGGTTAGTCGACTAATAGTGGTCTCTAGTCGACTAACAGTCTGAATTAGTCGACTAAAACTGGGTTCCAGAGAGTTGAGATTCTGTTTCAGGGAAAGTTAGTCGACTAGGGAAAAAGGGTAGTCGACTAACAGTGAACTCAAGTCGACTAACAGATACGTAAGTCGACTAAATCTGAGATACAGAGAGTTGAGTTTCTGGTTCAGGAAAAGTTAGTCGACTAGGGTAAAAGGGGTAGTCGACTAACAGTGATTTCCAGAGAGTTGAGGTTTATTTCCAGAAAAGGTTAGTCGACTAATAACCAGGGTAAGTCGACTAAAACTGAGTTTCAGAAAAAGGTTATGGTTCAACTAGATGGATTAGTCGACTAATCCCTAGGTCCAGTCGACTAATCGTGGCCTGAAAATAGCGTACAGAACAGAATTTGCTGGTCGAATTTGAAGGTCAAAAATATGATTTTGAAGGCACAAGTGTACAAGATGTGGAAATACAAGTATACTAGGAAGTTTACAAGTTTTGGTGAGTAAAAATACTCACTAGGAGTGATCAATCGACGTTTTATGCGATCGAAAGGGTCGTTGTCGACGAATAGCACCAAGGTGATCTTTGGTGGCGAAGAAAGCTACGATCCAAGTTCCAAAATGGTTGCTTGAGGTGGAGATGATGATCTTGTGGTGTTGTTTTGGAAGTAGGTGGTTGAAGTTGAGATGGAGAGGGAAATGGTGAAGGCTAATACTTTGGTGAAATGAAGAAAAAGGAAAAGAAATGTAAAGGAAATGTTTATATAGGTTTTAGATTTTGTAAAGGAGTTGCAAATAATGTAATTGAGAGGGGGTTTATTGCAAATAGGAGAGGGTGAGGTGTCCCTCACTTGGCCACTTGGCTGGCCATGAGAGAGAGAGAGAGTAAGAGATGCATTAAATGAGGAAGTAGGTGGGAGTTGGTGGAATTTGGAGAAAGTGGAATTATTGAAAAATTGGAAAATTTTGAGACTTGTGAAGGAAGTAAAGGAAAATCAAGAAAAAGGGAAAAGGAAAAGAATTATAAAAAGGAAAGATATTTTCTTTGGCTTAAAATTTAAAAATGTTGAAAAGACAATTCTAGGTTTAAGTCGAAGATGCGGAAAACATTTCGGAAAATGCCGAAATCGTCCGAAATTCAAGTATCTCAGAACGACCCGAAAATTTTACCAAAAATCAAGAATAATATTTTAAGACTCATGGTGAAATTCGTTTGAAGAAATAATTTATAGTTTTAAAACTAAAAATCCCGGAATCAGTTATCTACCGACTCCGTTGGAATTTTCATAAATTCATAAAATTCTCAGAAAAAGTATTTAGATAGAAAATATGATTCTAAGAAATAAAGTCTAAAGGACCTTCTAGAAATTCTTAACTGTTTGTGAATTAAAAATCTGAGAATCGATCAGCGGCACTGGTCGACACCGGTTTTGAAAATATTTAATTAAATTCAGGAAAATTCCAGAAAATCATAGAAAATATATAATATTGGAAAATGATTTTTAAAACTGAAATCGGTCAAATACAGGAAGTAAATCGAAAAATACGATCGAAAAAACTGAATACGCAACTAAGTACGTATTCTGGGAACGGGGTATTACACTAACACTTAAACATATATTCAAAACATGAAGCATCAAAAACACATATAAAAATCATCATGATAAAAGTCATCATGGAAAACTAAAATATGATTATTATGTGAATTCACATGTATTAGATTCATGATGTACATTATAGCTCAAACAAAAGTGAGAACACTAATTATGGGTTCATATAAGCATGTGTGTCTCAAATACTATATATGTATGTCAAGGATCTAATAAACATGGAATAAACATACTAATCCATAGACATCAAAAACATGCTATAAACAATGAATATTAAAAGCATGTAAACAATAAATGGGAGTAAAGGATTGTTACCAAAACCGAAGAAGCAACTCTCCTTGTCTCCAAAGCATGGTGGTCCTCTCCACCAAACCTTCCCTTGAAAGTGATGCATCCATATGATTTCCTTTAAGTCCGGAACGCATCCACTCCAAGGTGTCATCACTCTCACGTCATGTGAGAGCCCACACCTACATCAAAAACAATAGGAGGGGTGGTCTTTGGTACCCATATCTTCTTGGGTCCATGGGGGTTAGTATCTTCTCTAACCCAAACAAAATTCTTTGCTAAATTAGGAGTATGTAATCTATCATAACAAAATTTAGCAAGGTGGCCCTTACGTCCACAATGTGTACATGAGTACACATGAGCATACATGTGTTGATGGTGTCCGTGTGAAGCATGTGTATGCCGTGATGGGTGTGCATGCATAAAGGATGGAACTTGTTTCTTTCGAACCAAGGTTTCCAAGCGTGTGTGGCTCATGGCACATTGGCTCATAGTGGAGCCCAAACAATCTACTCTCTTCTTTAACATACAAATATCATCATTGATCCTAGAAGAAGAGGTACATGCATTAGGTAGACTAGATGAAGAAGCTACACTAGCATGGCAAACATGTGCATCAATTTTATTTTGCAAAACAATATTCTTATCTAAACAAACATTCAACTCATTTGAAATAGAAATGATTTTGTTTTTCAAAGCAACATTCTCTTTTAAAACAAATCAATTTTTGAAGACAAGTTTTCATTTTTCTTCAAAAGAACATGGCAATCATTTTTATTTTTCAAAAACTCATTTTCTTTAAGTGCAAGACCAAGTTGAGATTTTAATGAATCCCTTTCATTATAGACCTCAACCTTCTCTTGCAAAACATTGGTAAGTCTAGCATGCAAACTCTTATTTTCTTGTTCAATTCCTAGACTCTTCTTTTTCAACAAATTATATTTTTCTATCAATTTTTCACAAACAATGGAAAGTTCTTCATTCAAAGCATGAGGATCAACATAATCATTTGAAGAACTGGCACAATCATTACTATCTAGTTGAGATTCCGAATGTACCTCAAGGGAGTCATTCCCTTGGACCATGTAGCATATAGAGTTGGATTCTCCACTAGATTCCTCTTCTTGAATTTGAACTTGAAGCTCCGAGGTGGTGGTGGTTGTCAATTTGTTCCACACTGCAAAGGCAGAATCAAAGTTAGAAACACATAAGAGATAATCTTTAGGAAGAGTGCTTCTAATGGCCTCTAGGGCTTGTGCATTGGCCCCTATATGATTACCATCACCAAGATAACATCTCTTGGTGGCCGCAAGGAAAACATGCAAACCTAGGGTCTTTAGGTACATGGACATCCTATACTTCCAAACATCATATTGGAAGGGTCAAAGCTAGGTGGGGTCATGAAGTCCATGGTAAACTATATATGAATGTGCAAACAAACAAATGCAAATGAGATTAGCAAGCAAATGGATCACTCCTAGGATGTTAAGCCTAAGTATCAGGAGCACTAGCTCTGATACCAATTGAAAAACACCTAGAGGGGGGGTGAATAGGTGTAAGTGCTAATCTAAGAAACTTAATGCAAACTAAGTGCGCTAAATGCGGAAGCTAATGCAAATTATGCACAAACTAATACAATACAACAAGTGTAGCCGAATTCCCCTTCGAGGCTCTGGACTAACTCCCCTTGATTCCCCTTGAAATGGGTTGAGGTGCTATGTGAAGCTCTTGTTGGATGAGTATAAGTTAGGCACACACACACAAGCAATCCAAGCAATATAAATACACACAATCAAGCCAAGCATATAAGAATGAATAGCAATATGAATAAATGCAAGGTAATATGAAATATGCACAACACAAGCAAATATGATATGATATGAATATGATGCTTTGCACAAATATAAGAGAGAGAATTAGAGAGACAATGGATCAATACGCAAACACCAAGATTTGTTTCGAGGTTCGAGCACCTTGCTCTACATCCCCGCCTATACCACCGTGTAGGATTTCCACTATCTCAACTCCCACCGAGGGAACCTCTACAAAAGAGGATTTCTTACAACTCTAGGAGTACCAAACTCCTCTCTCAAACAACCACCTCACAACCGAGGGGTAAGGCCCGTAGCCAATACAACAACCAATCCACACACCTCTACCGAAGAGGCTCACAACCAAACACTATCACCTCTACCTAAGAGGGATCCACAACACAATCACCCGATCACCTCTACCGAAGAGGGATTCACAAGTATAAGGGTGTTTACAACAATGAGGTTTACAACAAACAACCTCAAACACTTCTCTTTCTTTTTTTTCTTATCTTTTTCCGCAAAAACAAGATCCTAATAGTTTAGGATAGAAGATAGCTCAAGTGTGGAAAACTAGGTGTTTGGAAAACTAGCAACAAAGAAAATCACTTGGGAAAATCCTTCCAAAAGATATAGAATGAAAACCAAGACAAATCTCCCAAAATATTCTTTTCTTTGATTTTTCCAAAAACCTAAAACAATAAAGATTGAAGAATTAAAGCCCCAAACACTTTTAAAAACTTGTTTTAAAAACTCTAGAAACCAGAAATTTTTCTCCTTAAAAAACTTGGCTAAAATCCCCAAAGAGATGGGGTTTATATAGCCCCTATACAAAACTAGCCGTTAGGCTGAGTTGGCAGTCTGACAGACTGCCGGTCGACTGGTCCGGTCGACCGCCAACGGTCAAAAATGTGACCGTTGGGCAATAGCGGTCGACCGGCCCGGTCGACCGATAAAACCCGAGAGCAGAGTTCTCAACTCGGTCGACCGGCCCGGTCGACCGTTCCAGAGACTCCAAAACGTGCACAGACTTGTGCACGTCGATCGACCGTCCCGGTCGACCGGCCTATGGTGCGGTCGACCGGTCCGGTCGACCGACTTGGCCTGTCAGCCAGTCCTCAGTTCTGCAAAGATACGGGATTTGAAAATAGGTCTTTTCACTCAATAAAAATCCCATAAAATCACAGTAAATCTAAAAAATAGTTTTAATCACAATAAAAACTGTTTTTCTAAAAATATGTTTTTCTAAAACTTGTTTTATCATATTACTTTGATAACCAAACTTGTGATAAAAATTTCAAGACATATATCAATCATATCAATTCATTTTTGTGTCTTGCCAATTTTATCAAAAACAAAACTTGTATTTTATCAAACTAGAATTTTCCAAAACATGAATAGGATAGTCAAAATAAGTTTGTTTAAAAAATTAAGCATGCATGTATAGAATGAAGCAACTATACATATATCAATTTAAACTTGTTTTGATAAACTATTCATGAAAACCAAAACTCAATCATAAAATGTGTGTGATTTGTGCACTTGAGCATATCAACTAAACTAAGCTTTACAAATATGGAACTAAAACACAAACTCTAAACTAGATACCTAAGTCTTCTTGACGATCTTCATCTTCAAGTAGACTCGGTCCAAACTCCGTGATTCTCCAAGTGCAAAGGTATGATCTTTAAGCTTTGGCACCGGAATCATCATGAATAGCTTCTAATCATCTTGTTGAAGCTAATCACCAACCTAATATCCTGTTAATGATCTGAAACTTAGAAACACAAGAATATTAGTAAACATAACTACATGAGTGTTGATCATCATCAAAACTAGAGTGGAAGGCCATTGGGCCAACAGCATTAATTCTTCTTTCCCTCTTTTCTCTCCAGCGGATAATCCTCCAAAGTTAAGACAAATATTCTCCTGAAAATTTGTCTTCGTCCTACTACATTGAAATCCTGTGAAGGTACTGATTAACTATGCTTTGACCGTACGGTAATTTGATAGGGCTATCTAAATACTGTGAAGGAGTTTTGTATCTTGGGAGACCAGCGTCTAGTAACCCGTTAGCACTGAAGCGGGGGACGTAATTGTCTTAAGGAGATTCGCTACATGCATACCTCACTCCAATTGTTGTATAAGTGAACTAACATTCTTTATACAAGGGTTATACTGAAATATTTATCCTCATAAATATTATAGTATATTGAGACTGAATAATACTAGTCTAATTGATGTTTAACCAAGAAAGGTAATTGAAAGGTGATCTGTAATTAGGGAACGTTCTACTGAACGAAAAACCTCCCACCTGATATTTATCGACCTGGCCAATTTGATCGGCAACATTGAACTTGTATGACTTGAAATTTACGACAACAAGGTGCGGAAAAAAAGTATTTTATCACTTTTATTGATGATTGTACAAGATATTGTTATGTGTATCTTCTAAACAGTAAGGACGAGGCAATGAATATATTTCTAACATATAAAGCCGAAGTTGAGAATCAACTCAATAAGGATATAACGATTCTAAAATCTGATCGAGGTAGAGAATATGAATCAAATGAATTTAGTGAGTTATGTGCTAATTTTGACATAATTTATCAAACACAGTACCATATACTCCTCAGTAAAATGAGATTGCTAAATAGAAGAACAAAACTTTAAAAGAGATGGTCAATTCCGTGCTCGTAAGTTCTGGAGCTCCACATAACCATTGGGGGAAAGCTCTGTTAACTGCAAATTATATTCTAAATAGAGTATCTCATAAGAAACTTGGTCTTATACCATTTGAGTCATGGCATGGAAGGCCATCTTCCTATCATTACCTATAAATGTGGGGGTGCCTTGCAAAGGTTCTACACCTCAAAGTTCTAACACCACTGCCTAAAAAGAATAAGTTGGAAGCAAAAATAATGGACTGCATATTCACAGGATTTTGGTACATAAATCAGAAATACCAGATACTCATGTAACATGATTATCGAATCGAGAGATGTTGTGTTCTTTGAAGACATCTTTCCATATAAACGGAAAGAAGATAAAACTTCTGGGAAAAGAACACACGAGATGGCGTTCAGGAACGAAAACCCAAAGGAACCAATTGATAATGCGAAAGTTGAACTAAGAAGTCAGAAATCAAGAATCTCAAAATCTTTTGGCCGGATTTCATAGCATATGCTATGGAAAGTGATACTCAAATATTTAAAGAGGCTATGTCAATCCCAGAAGCACAAATGTGAAAAGAAGTTATAAATAACAAAATAGAATCCGTCCTAAGTAATCATATTTGGAATTGGCCAACTTGCCTCCTGGCAGTAAACCAATTAGGAGTAACTGAATTTTCAAAAGAAAATTAAAACCCGATGGATTATTGATAAGTACAATGATAGATTAGTAGCCAAGGGTTACCGACAAAAGGAAGGGCTTGACTATTTCGATACTTATTCACCAGTAACAAGAATAACTTTCATTTGAATGTTAATGCGATTGCAGTATTGCACAACTTAGATATTCATCAAATGGATGTCAAGACTGCATTCTTAAATGGTGAGTTAATAAAGAAATATATATAGAGTAATCTGAATGGTTTATAGTTAAGAGCCAAGAACACAAAGTGTGTAAATTGATAAAATTTATATACGGTATAAAGCAGGCTCCAAAATAATGGCATGATAAATTCGATAGTGTCATGATCAAAGATGGATTCACCATCAATGAATGTGATAAGTGTATATACACTTAAACAATTGGGGATGCATGTATCATTGTTTGTCTATATGTAGATGGCATGCTGATACTTGGGACTAATATTGAGGTTATTAAGTCCGCTAAAAAAATGTTATCCAACAATTTTGATATGAAGGATTTGGAGTTACTGATGTAATTTTAGGAACTAGGGATGACGTTCTCGATTAGTGTAAGGTGTATAAAGCTGAAGCTGAGAACCAACTTGAAAAGAAGATTAAAATTCTATGATCTGATCGTGGGTGAGAGTATACCTCAAATGATATGACAGAATTCTGCCAAGAACATAATATTATTTATGAGGTAACTGCTCCCTACTTACCTCAATCCAATAGTGTAGCTGAAAGAAAGAACAGAACACTGATTGACATAATGAATTGCATGTTACTCAGCTCAGCTGCACCCGAGAACCTTTGAGGTGAAGCTTTCCTTTCTGCCTGTTTTATACTCAATAGGATTTCTTAAAAAGACTATGACGTTGCTGCATATGAATGTTGGAAAGCAAGAACTCCTAACATTTAATTCTTCAAAGTTTGAGATTGTCTGGTTAAGATTTCAATACCGAAATCGAAGAAAAGGAAAATCGGTCCCAAGACTGTTGATGCTATCTTCATCAGGTATGCACTAGATAGTAATGTTAATCAATTTCTAATGGTTAACTCTTAGATTAGTGAAATATGTAACAACACCATCATTGAAATTAGGGATGTTGTTACTTTAAAATCATCTTTCCTTTCAAGTCTATAATCCCTAATGATCCTTTTTGCACTCCTCTACCTCTAATATCCCTTCTTCTAGTTCTACTGCTATAAATAATTCTGAAACTAGAAGGAGAAAAAAATAAGAACTCTTACATCTTTCGGTAAAGATTTCTTTACCTATCTTATGAAAGGTGATCCTAGCTCCTTCAAGGAGGCGATGGACTCTTTCCAGTTTCCTTTATGGGAGAAATCATTGACAGTGAGATCAAGTTCATAATGGTGAATAACACTTGGATTCTCACTGATCTTCCTTTAGGATGCAAATTTATAGGTTGTAAATTGATCTTCAAGAAAAAACTCTGACCTGATGGCATTGTCGACAAATGCAAAGTCAGATTAGTTGCCAAGGGTTTTACTCAACAAAAGAGTATTGACTTCTTTGACACATATTCTCATGTTGCCAGGATCTCCTCTATCAGAATCCTTCTAGCACTTAAATCAACTCATAACATGTTCATTCATCAAATGAATATCAAGATTGCTTTCCTAAATGGTGATCTTGAAAATGAGATCTATATAGACCAACCAGAAGGATTCATCACCAAGGGAGAAGAAAATAAAGTGTGCAAACTTGTGAAGTCATTGTATGGACTTAAACAAACGCCCAAACAGTAGCATTAAAAGTTTAATAAAGTTATTGCTCAATTTGAATTCACTGTCCATGAACATGACAAGTGCATTTATTTTAAGAACTTTGATAATGAGTATATTATTCTTTGTCTATACATTGACGATATTCTTACCCTTGAAACTTCTCTTGATGCAATCCAAAGAATAAAGGATTAACTTTCCCAAAACTTTGATATGAAGAATCTAGGTCTAGCTGATATGATATTGAGAATGAAAATATTCAAAATTTCTGATGGAATATCTTTGACTCTAGCTCATAGCATTGAAAGAATGCTTCATAAATTTGATTTTTATTACTCTAAATCTATTTCTAAACTCTATGATTCTTCAATTGCTTTGAAGAAGAATATGGGTGAGTCTGTGCCTCAACTGAAATACTCTCAATTAATGTCTGACATCTCTTATGCAGTAGGTAGATTAAGTATATATACTAGTAACCTTAGTAGAGAACACTGGACTGCACTAGAGAGAGTTCAGATATCTTAGAGGCACATTGGTTATTGTCTGACATACACTGGATATCCTGATGTTATGAAAGGTTATAATGATGCCAACTGGGTCACTGATTTCAACAGTGTTAAGTCTACTACCGGATATGTATCCACGCTCGGTGGGGCTGCTGTGTCCTGAAAATCATGCAAACTAATAGTGATTACCAGGAGCACCATGGAGTCCGAACTTATTACTTTGAACACAACTTGCTCTAAAGTTGAATGGTTAAATGATCTTTTATCTGAATTTTCTATCGGGCCTAGACCCTTACTTCCAGTCTCAGTTCATGCTGACTCAGGATCCACCGTTGAGAGTCTAAAGCAAGATAATGTCAATAAGAAGATGAACATACACATTCAAATCAGACTTGAGTCTATTCAGCGCCTACTGGGAAAAGTTGTGCTTCTGGATTTTTTAAAGTCTGAGAAGAATATTGCTGACCCACTGACTAAGAGTTTTTCTAGGAGTGTGGTCTTAGAATCATCGAGGGAGATGGGGTTAAGCTCATAGTAGAGTTCACCGATAGCGGGAACTCAACCTACTTGATTGGGAATTGATTCCATGAAAGAGGTTCAACATGATGGAAACAAACTGAACTGGTGATAGTCGTATAGAGCATCGACCCAGACATGTTTATATCATATATATAACATTGTAGCTACTACCTCTTCTCTATGGTGACGATGCTTTTATGATACAGCTAGGTAAGGATGAGTTTAACCCTTAATAAGCCCAGCGCATGTGGGGTGGAAGGTATACTATCAGCTGTAGTACCTTTGAAGGACATACCTACGTAAGAGGAACCGTGATGGCCACGATTGGGGCTGGGCTGACCCTAGAAACTCTCATGAGTTGGTTATTGTGAGCATGACCTTTAAACTCAACTCGCTCGCTCAATAGATGGAAACTTACTGTATGTATTTTCATTAAATTTGGTTAAAGAGGCCTAATTCATGATATAGTCCATTATGTCTCTCAGGTGGCAATGAAATTCACTAAGGGTAGATTCAAGGACGTAAGCTATCGACCTCGAATCCACAATATAATGTTGCTCGATGTCATTTGCTTTTTATGATTTGATTGTTATTTATTTTTGATTTGTTTTATCTTCCCTGAACTCAAGTTTTGGGGGAACTGTTAGATCTGTTTTGAGTTTGGAGGGAAAAGTTGAGTTTCCTTCTTATTTGACTTTGGTTTTAGTCCCACATTGGATAGGAGATGGGATGTTGGGTAGTATATATACCAACTCCTCCCCTGCCTATTGTTATGAGTGTTGGGCCATGGGTCACATCCCCACACGTGCACACACGCCGAACCAGATCGGGCCGGCTTCGGGTGGCGCGCACCCACGATTTGCGGACACGAATGCAGTATGATTCCGGAGCTTGTTGGACCCGCTACATTTTTTGTTTTTTCTTTAAATTTTATTTAAAATTCTGTTGAGATTTTCGGGTTGAGTTGGACCCGTTCAAGAGAATCAGATTTGCACGTTGTAACCACTCGCGCATGATCACAGATTCTCCCGGGCTGTTACAAACTGAAAGATCTATAGAGGGTTATAAATACCTTTATCTCTGCAGCATTTTTGAATGAAACAAAAATCTTTCTGCCCTCTTTCTCTCACAAATTCTTACATATATTTTGCTGAAAAAGAAATTGTGTTCTTGGGTTCGGGTTTTTGGTGATTTCGGAGAATCTCTTTTACACAAGGGTAATGCATTTCCATCTGAGCAGAGACCTAACTTATCGTCCTGAGCTGGGTGCTGGTGATCTACTGGGGGCTTTTGCCGCTAGAAGAGGAGGTTAATTTAAGGTCCAGACGGGGGTCGACCATCTATCTTTTAGGGCAGTGCTTCTGCACGACTGTCACCCCATACCAACAAATTTAATTTCTTTTTTAATTGCTTTATGTTAGTTATGCTTAGGACAAGTGCTTGATTTAATTAAAAGAATTATGTTTTAATTTGTTGCATGATTTAAAATTTAAAAATACTGTTATATATCCAACAATTCCTTATCTTTGAATGGATACTACTACGCTTAGCTCAATTCTAGCGTTTGCTTTTACTTGCTTCAAGGTCCAGGGAACCTTTTGGCGGGGCAGACCCAGACTGTAAGGAGAACTCCCGATCCTCCAGGAGAGTGAATATGTGATTATCATATGGGAGACTTGCAATCCCGACAAAAAGACGCAGGTGACTGTAACACCCTATTCTCAGAATACGTAGTTAGATACATGTTCTGATTTTTCGCTTGTAATTTCCTATTTTTTTGTATTTTTATTTTGTTTTTGGTCCGTATTTTCTATGGATTGGGGCCCGAGTCTGAACCCTGGACCTGACCCCTTTCCTATTTGCAGTGATATTATTTGATTTCATTGTCTTGATAGCTAGATTGATCCTGTTTCAGTTTTAAATATTAATTTTTAGTATTTTGGGGTTTTCACATTTTTCTGGAACTTTCTGATTTATTTAGCAAAACTCCTAAATTCGGTGTCGACCGATATCGCCGATCGATTTCAGTATTTTTTTTAATTTACAAATATAGTTGAATTTCTTGAATCTGATTTTACATTATTCCTCTGGATGGTATTTTCATTTTTGAGGATTTTTGGTGATTTTTTCTGATTTAATCAAAAATTGCCAAAAATTATATTATATTAGGTTTCTCCTATTTTTCTTTTCCTTTTTTTTCTTTCTTTTTCTTTCTTACCTTAATTTCTCCCCCACCTGGGCTCCCTACGTGGGTCGGCTCCCCCAATCATACCAGTATACCACCTCCCCTATCATTTTCCTCTCCTACCACAATCTCCCTCTCTCTCCCTCTCACTCTCCCTCTCTTTCATCCTCCTTCCTCCTTTTCTCCCCCAAACTCTTGGTTATCGGTCTCCCCTCCTCGCCTGTCAACCACCCAACTCTGGTCATCTCCTTCTCTCTCTTTCTCTACTTCATCTCTCATATACTCCCTCCCTCCTATCTAGCCAGCCGGCTTCCACCCATCTCCGGCCAAGCCTGACGCGCCACCACCCCTGGCGGCCCCAATTGGCCTCCATCTTCTTTCGGCCACCTCTTCTCCCTCTCAATCTCTCTCCCTCCCTCCCTCCTTCTCTCTACCCTCTTTCTATCACTCACTCTTTTCTCTCTCTTTCACATAAGGCCTGTTTGGTTAAGGGTGAAAGTGAGGAAGTGAGAAATTGAGGACGTGGTAATAATTCCCTTTAGAACTTGAGAATTGGTTAGTAAGTTTTTGGGTGTTTGGATGTTATTGGGAAGTGTGGTTTGAAAAATATTTCTTTTTCAGTGTTTGGATGGTAATGTGAAAGTGAAAGTGAAAAAGTTGACCACAAAATTGACCGTAAAATAATATTAAAATAAAAATTAATTAAGAAAAATAAAAAAGATTGTAATTAGAATGCAAGTGAGTTTACATGATTAAAAAATTAACTGTTTTGATAAATGAGATTTACATGACCACAAAATTAACTGTAGCACTCTGGAAGTGAGGAAATGATAGTGTAAAAGAGAAAAGAGAAAAGGAAAAGGGGTTTCTTATTTTCCTTTTCCGGTGTTTGGATAGATAAGGAAGTGAGCAATTATACTTCCCCATTTTCTTACTTTCGCCCACTTCCTTGCAACCATAGCCGACCACCTCCACCATCGCCGACGACTTTGTTCCGGCTAGGTCCCCAACTCTGGCCATCACCACCAAGCTCTTCCCACTCGAACAATCCTCCACTATCTCCCCCATCTCTCCTTTTTCTCTCATCCTCCCTCTTTGTCTCTCTCCAAACCGCCAGCCACCGCTAGCAAGCTCCAAAGCTGGCCGGCTGCCACCTCGGGCCGCGTGTGCATCCCTCAGGCGCCACCCCTCTCTTCTTCTTTCTTTCTTTCTCTTCCTGGACTCTCTCCTCTCTCTTTTTGGCCGAACCCCTCTCTTTTCTCTTTGTCTGTTCTCTATGTCATATTTCTCTCTCTCTCTCTCTCTTCCTCTCCACTCTCTCTTTCCCTTTCTACCACTCTCTTTCTTCTTTTTCTCTATCATCATGCGCGTGTATGCGTTCTCGCCTTCAACATTCCCCAGAATCCATCACCGCATCCCAGATCCTACGCCATGTTTCGTGCTTAGGCGAGTATTTCACTTTGTATCGGGCATGTACTGCATTTATGTCCGGGCATGTGTTGTATTACATTTGGGTTGTTGGGATTGTATTTGTATTGGGACTGTGTCGTATATGGGAGTTCGTACATATATTGTGTATTGGGTGGTGTAATACTTGTATATGTATGTGGCTGAGCGCCTATGACTGTATATGTAGTATTATTACAGTTCTTTTACTTGTTTTATATATGCATGCGTGAGTACTAACACTGGTACAAGTTGTAGGTACCGGACATAGTCCTTGGGCAAAGCTACCCAATAGGTTTCCTTGCCTTATACCCTTTGGGTTTGGTGGTAGGGTTGTCGCGAGGTAAATCGCCCCGGGGCTACCTAATAGGTTCCTCTGCCTTATACCCTCTAGGCTTCATGGTATCTTACCGGAGTGGTTCGCATACTCAGCCTTCGAACTACATTCAGCCTCTGTGCTCTACCACTCTACGAATAATCTATTTTGTTATCTATTTATATATGTGTGTTTGGCACTAATATTTCTGTAGATACCTACTTAGCCTCCGAGCTCAGCCTTCAGGCTTAGCCACTTTGTGGTTTCACTACTCAGCCTTCGAGCTTAGCCTCCAGGCTTTTCATGCTTCGTTGGGAGGTGAGTTTAGCGCTCAACACTTTATAGCTAAATTTTCTTGAGCGTAGCTCCACCGTGTGCGACAATATAGCGTTTCATCGCTAGAGTCAATCACGTGTTTGGATACACCGCGAGCATGGCTTCATTTCGGATGCTAGCTTGACGTTTCAACGTCTCGCTTCACCAGGTGCATTAGCTGCGCCGTGAGTGTCGCTTCTTGCGCGTTAGCTTGATGTTCAATGTCGCTCCGCCGTGAGCTTTAGCCCCGAGCGAGTTTAGAATTTAGAGCTGCTGCCTAACTTTATTCCCCGTTTGCTAGCACCGCTTGGTTGCTATAGCTATATATTATTGATGTTATAATTATGGTTGTGAAGAGTTTGAAAGATCTAATTATAATGTTTTTTTTTATATCATGTTGCTCGATCTACTAATTATCTGGCACGAGATATTATTGTATTCATGTACCTTTTTTTTCATAATATCGTAATCATGTGGTTGTCATGTTATGGTACTCCACCCTGACATCGATATTGTAATCTTGTGTTTTATAGAATTATGTGTGTGGCTTGTACTGTATATCTTACTTGTGATGTGACACTGATTGGTTATCTACTTTCTCTCTTGCTCCTATTATATGTACAGTGACTATGATCCTGTACTTATGAACTCTTGTATCTCTGGATACTCCTGAACTCCGATACACCTGAATCCCTGTACTTTTGAACCCCTGATTCTCCTGTGATGTGACTCCTTTGTCGTGCTCTTGTTGCTTGTGATTATATAATATTATAGTAGACAACTTGCACCGGATTGGGAGAAACTGATGGGTCTTGATTTACTTCCATGTTTATGATGGCCTTAAAGTGCCGCACAACCACAATATTGGATTCTACCTAGAGGCCACAAGGAGTTTTCGTGGGGTGTACTGATGCCCCTACTCTCCTTCGCCTTCTCTCTTTCCGGGTGTGCGACAAGCCCCTAGGCCTATTCCTGTGGGTGCTGGATTACCCTGCTCCAATTCGGATGTACAATAAGTCCTAATGCCTAGCGATACATTCCGGCTTAGTACCAGATGCTCCTTGATTGTTGTCTTGGACAAGTACGGGACTCATTCTAAACATGGTTCGTCAAATTCTATCAGTTTTCATATACCTTGCTCTCTAACTTGTAAGTGAAAGTATATGGGATGGGACACATACTGAAGCATACAGCTTAGATAAGGCCCAATAATAATAATAAATACTAATATTATAATTCCTTGGTGTTTTATTAGATTTTTTGTTGTTTTGCAACTCTGGTTGTATACACTCAGATTATGTTACATGGGGTATAAGGTATATATATATGAGGGTTTTCTTATTTAGATTATTCCTTCAATGTACTAATCTTATGAAGTCATAAATTGTGCTTGTACAACTGGATTTGCAATATTTGCTTTCATTGGGTTTTGATTCGGATTTCAAGTTTTATTATTTATTACTATTATTGTACTATTAATATATACACACCTTGTTCACCACTTGTATACTACTCTACTGGTCTCCTACTGTTATTATACTATACACTGCTAGGGGTGGCAATTGGGTCGGGTCGGGTCGACCCGACCCACGACCCGACCCGATTATTATACGGGTCAAAAATTCAGACCCAGACCCGATCCAGACTTAATCGGGTCGACCCGACCCGATCCGTTTGACCCGATTATTAAGTCTTAAATACAATTTCTTTATACTATATTATTAAATTGTTTGGTGATATGGTGGGTCATCACACTAAACTCATACACTAGAGGTCACAGGTTCGAAATTGGGCTCACGCATATTTTTTGACAATTTAATTTAGGTGAAGGGGAGGAGGCGGTGGAGGAGATCGAGGGGAGGAGGCCGAGGAGGAGAGAGAATAATTGGGTCAGGCGTGTCAGGCGGGTCAAGCGGGTTCGGGTCGACCCAACCCATTTAATAATCGGGTCAGACGGGTCGACCCGATTACGACCCAAACCCAATTAGCCCAAACCCAGACCCACTAACTCCGGGTCGGGTCGGGTCGGGTCTGGCGGGTCGCGACCCGTCTGCCACCCCTATACACTGCTCGACTCCTATTACTTATTATGCCAAGCCACTATATTGATTTCCTGAATTGCTTACTTCCCAATCTAGTACTGATTCTATAATCACTATTTTTGTATGCATCTCATTGTTAATTATTTGGTCATCGGAGTTGCTTGCTTCCAGTTTTATATTACTTCTCTGTTTACCACTTACATTCACTATTCATTGCATGTCTCCATGACTTGAGCACACAACACTCTATAATTCAAGCTACACTTATGCTTGACTATGCACACCACTTGGCCTTATCTTGTGTACTCACTGGGTTATTTTCTGACAACCCTGATCCTGCATGTCCAGATCTCAGAGCTTGAAGCTTTTGGATTCTCCCTATCAAAGGGTGCAGCAGAAGCGTGAATCATCGTTAGACCGTTTGAAGCTCTTTTCTTTCAGCCTTCTATCTCGTCTCTCGAGATTTCTTATCATAACTTGTGAGCACCTTTGTACTGCTCATTCTTATATATCTACTTGTAATTCATAATTTGCGTCTTTGGGTGATGTAATATTCATATAATATTATATCCCGCTCTGTGATAATAATGTACTTGTATTTTATTGGAATGTGTATCACCGTTATGTTTTCGTACTCCGATTCCTTTCTGTACTGATGCTTAGCGTATATATGTAAGGGTTTTTATGCCCTGCGATATAAGTCACAGTAATGTTTCTGTACCCACAAGATCGGAGGGTTACAGTGACAATAGTGATCTAATCTCTCAAACCAAACTATGTCAGGGCATCAACCACTTACATGTTTTTTTTAGACACTGTCCTCTATATTTGTGTATGTTCGATGCTTAGATTCCATACCTCCCACCTGGGGGGCGATAGCCTGAAAGGTCCGACTTTTGAGAGATCCCCGGCGGCACACATTGGCATGTGCGACTTAGAAAAGCTTGATGCCTTTAGGCAGGGGAAGGGAACCTGAAAGGGTTGAGGTAGGGAGCCCGGAAGAACCAAGAACTAGGGGGCATCATGTCGATTTAGGAACAATTTGATGCCCTCTGGGCAAGGGCGAGGGAGCCCACAAAGGACCGAGATTCAAGGGGTGGTCCAGGCGTCGCGCACCCAACATGCACGACTTAGGAAAAACTTGATGTCCCTTGGCTTGGGATGAGGAGCGTGGACCGAGCCTTCAGGCTCGAAATCGCTCAACATGCGAGTCTTAGGATGCAATCCATGTTGGTGCCATCTGTGGTTCTTGGGAAATGAGCAGGTACGACAGTTAGACATGGCACTGTGCAATAGACAGATTAGGCACCATTGAGTTGTCTTCTCACCATTGATGGCATATATGTTTCGTAATATAATGTTCGGCACACCACATTGATAATGATAAAAGTATTGGCTGATAACAGGAGCTGTGCTTCATGTAAGAAAGGCAATAGACTCAACATGAGGGCAAGCGCAACCAAGCGAGGAAATAGTCCCCCCACATGTTGTCTTTTTGTCCTACAAAATGGAGAGATCCGAAGTGAAAGAGTGCTGCTGAGGCTGGGGCAGGCGTTTATCACCCTTTAGAGGTTCTTCGAGCTTATTCCATTCCAACTTATCTTTCGTTAGAGAGACTGCTACGTGTGGAGATGTATCTAGAATTTTCGCCTCTCGAATAGCCCAGCCTCGAGAAAGAGATTAGGTTATTAGAGGTTCGAGATTCCAGGCTGGGCTGATTTTTGTTCAAAAAATAAAAAAGATAAGGACATCACATAATATGGGTTCATGAACATAGGTTAATTCTTAAAAAAATACTATTTGTAAAATTAGAGAACTATTCTAACCATGACAATATGTAGGACACAGAGATAATTGTATTTACAGTTTTCGCATTTTATATTTCTTTTTAAATCAAAGATAGGGGTACCTACCACGTCTTTTTAAAGAGCATATAATTATTTTCACTTTTACTAAACCAAACTAGCAGAGTTCTTTATGTTGGAATTGAAGAATATAAGTATGAATCTTCGAGTTGAATTATGGCGAGATCCGTTGATCGAATCAATTGGATGATGGTTGGAGTGTGTTCTCCTTCCTTTGGGGATGAACGTGTTATATTCACATGTTCAATTCCGACTTCGAATGAATGAGATATTCAAGTCTAAAGATTGCCTAATTCAAAGCCAAAATGGGACTAAAGGTAGCTAAAAGCATCTAGTCCCACATTGGCCATGGGATGGAAGTTTGTGGTGTATAAATAGTGAAAATTGAGAACAAAGGGCGTGCCCTTTGGGTACTAGGAGTTTTTGCGCGCGATTGGGAGGGATCTATGCTCGCCCGCACGTGTGTGCGTGCGCGCGCCGCCGCTGGCGGCGGCCAGCCGGGCTCGGGCCTGGGTTCGGGTTCGGGTTGAGGTTCCCTACCTGGCCTGGTTCTTTTTGAATCGGGACTCGCGGGTATGGATTGCAAGCATACCCGAACCGGACCCGCTCCGCTCCGGATCCAATCCGCCCGCCAACAGATCGCTCCGCGTCAGTTGGGCTGCCAACAGAGACGACTGCTGGGTCGACTGCTGGGTCAAAAGGGTGCAATCTTTCATTGGGTTTGAACCCGTTGGCCCCTCCTGGAGCGCTCCGATCTCTCAATTGAAAAACACACACCAAGTAAACAACTCTCTCTCTTTATATCTCTTTATATCTGAGTTCTGAAGCAGAAGCAAGCCTGCGTTCTGAACTGGGAAGTAGAGTTCCAAAGCGACTTCCAGCGAGAAGTGGGAAATCCGTAACTCGGTTTCCGAAGCGACTTCCAAAGAAGATTCTGCAAAATTCATTCTGAAAGAGGGCTTAGAAAATTCAACGAATTCTTTTATAGAATTGTTGTCTGAATCTAAGACTTCTGAAGAAGAATATTCTTCAACCTTTCTTCGTCCTCAACAGTGGGTGCTACTCCAAAGTAAAGGCAAATATTCATCCGAAATTTGTCCTTGTACCGCTGCTTCAACGATCCTGTGAAGGTACTAGTTGACTACGGTTCGACCGTACGGTGATTTGGTATTGCTATCCAAATACCGTGAAGGAGTGTTGTATCTTGGGAGACCAGCGTCTATTATCTCGTTAGCATCAGTACGGGGGACGTAATTGTCTTAAGGAGATTAGCTCTAAGCGTACCTCACTCCAAATACTGTATAAGTGGATTAAGTCCTTTATACAGGGGATATACTTTACATTATATCGAGACTGATTTAGATTCAGTCTAATTGGTGTTTAACTAAGGAAGGAATTGAAAGGTGGTTCTTAAATTAAGGAACGTTCTATTGAACGAAAAACCTCCCACCTGATATTTGTCGACCTGGCCAATTAGATTGTTGATATCTCAGTGATCTTGATTAGTTGTCAGATTGATTCCTGTTAAGCTGATAACCAACACTTTAAATGTCATTTAAAATTATCTCTTACCTACACAATGTATTTCTTACTAATAAGATAGTATATCTCTTACATGATGGTTTGGGGAATGAAGTTGGTATGCGGAAAGGAAGGGGCAATTTTTAAAAATTATTTTTTATTTTAATTCCAAAAACAGACGTCACATATTTTATTTCTAAAAAATAACGTCTCTCTCACCACGTAAGCGACCGGCGTAACCGCCTAGCCTACGTGGGTTTTTTTAATTGTTTTCAAGACATTTTCTTAAGTTTTGATTCGGCAACACTAAACCTAATTTTATGTCAAATTAGGTTTTGAATTGCTAATCAAACATAAATTGAAATTACCCTCATCTAGAGTTCAAGATGCGTTATTTAGCTCAAAATCTAATATATGCTATTTAGGTTCTATATTCTGAGTTGGCAATACAAAAAGTAAAAAATCACCAATTTCGCACAAGAAAATACCAAGTAGGCGAGGCGGTAACACCAGATGCCTACATGACGCCTACATAATGTGAGAGAGGGGTTGATTTTTGAAATTATTTTTTTTAAAGTTGATATCTATAATTAAAATAAAAAAAAAGATCTAAAAAAATTGCCAAAAAGGAAAAGAACCAGAGAATTATGCTAACCATGTAATATGAACTGTCAAATGTAAAATTTAAACCACGTTATAACTGTTAGATATTAAAAGAAATGAAAAAGACCAAAAAGAAAAATGAAAAAGAAAAACCACCACCCGAGACCGGCACGCGCGATTCACGAACCATCTACGAGCCCGAGCCTAACCCGTTGCGCTGCAATCTCCCGTTGGCTCCAACCAATCCCAAGTCCCACCTCCCAAAATCCCCAGCCCACACGCGGTCACACCATCACGAAACACTCTCGCATAAAGAGGGCATCGACTCGCTCCGTTCTCTCCTTTCTCGCTCTGGCTCTTGCTCTCGCTCCCCCTCTCTCTAATTTGCCCTCATCCGCTCGATCTCTCGACTTCTCCCTCATTCTTCTCCCTCCTCAATCAAGGTCCTAATCGATATCGCCATGCGAATGTTGGATTGATTGATGACTCATCCAAAGCGCCTCTTCTCCAATAGTAGCAGCGGAGGCGGCGGCAGTAACCCTCTCTCATCGCCCACAGGCTCCTCGTCGATGAAGAAGGCCAAGGCTCAGCAGGCTTCTGTCGAGAGGGAGAAGAACGGTCTCAACTCCCACCACTTCGATGTCCCCGCCACCGCCGGCGGAGGCGGAGGGAGCGCTGGCGGCTCCGAGGACGAGGACTCGATGTTCGTCGATCAGGCTGGGGCATCCTCTATCGCGACGACGGGGTGGCCTCGAACCTCTCAAGGAAGAAGGCCACTCCGCCTCAGCCGACGGTGAAGAAGGCGCTTAAGATTAAGCTCAATAAAGGTACCCGCCTTTTGGACGTTTAGCTTCCTGATTGCACCCTTATTTGGTTCTTGTTTGTTATTGAAGTTACAATTTTTTTGTGAGAATGCTTGAATTTGCTTCTTCGTGCTGATATTAGCGGAGTTAGTTGGGGTCTCAGTATTAAATTCTCATTTCCATGATTATACATGGAGAAATTTCATCATAGCTGGCCCTCATGTGATTGAATGAAACCCTTAATAAAAGGTTACTTTTATCTCATGTTTTCATAGATCTATACTTGTTTTCTTACTTTGTGTGTGTGTGTATATATATATATAGAGAGAGAGAGAGAGAGAGAGAGAGAGGGAGGGCAAAAACAAGAGATAGAGTTTTTTAACTCTATGATAGGACTTCGGTCGACCGGCGGTCGACCGACATGCTTGAGGTCTAGATCGGTCGACCTCTCGGTCAGGTCGACCGAAGATGACAGAGAGGAGGAAACCCGGTAGGTTGACCGACTTGTCGGTCGACCGACAAATCCAGTTAGCCCTGCAAGATTGCAGGACTTTGTACGGTCGACCGGGCGATCGACCGCACACTTAGGTCGGTCGACCGGGCTGTCGACCGACAGTCGGGTCAGAGGTGATTCTGGACCCGAACTTCTGTGGATTTGGGGGTTTCTTCTCGTCTCTATAAATAGAGAATGTAAACTCATTTTACGGTTGGTTGATTTCTGGTGAGAGTTCTTGAGAGAACCAATTGGAATTCTCTTGTATCTTGTGAAATCATCAATAGATCTCTCTTCTGCCGCAGGACGCATGCATTTTGCCAAACCTCATAAATCTTAGTCTCTCTTTGTGTGTGTGTGTGTGTTTGTGATCTAGGGTTTGGGTTCTTGACATGCTCCAGCCCCAACAAGTGGTATCAGAGCTCTAGACAACGCTTGGGCTATGTTTGGTGAATCACGTCATTAATTGAAAGCCTAAAATTTCTAGATTTGAAGCTTTTGACCGATAAAAAAGTCAGATTTTTATCGTATAAAATTTGAATTTTTATCGGATTGGATCTTGTCTACAATCGTTTGTTGGAGTAGATCTTTGGTTTGAAGCTTAGATCTTGGAGATTGAAATCTTCGGTTGGATAAAAATTGAATTTTTATCGTATTGGATCTCGTCTTCAATCTTGATGGAGAGATCAATTAGAAACTCTTCCTAGGGTTTCAATTGGAGGTAAAAAAAAATCTGATCTTTGTCATTTGCATTTTCATTCTACAATAGTTTTCGTTTGTTTGGTTGCGGGATTTAGAGAAATGGCCCGAGAAACATCCAGTGGGAGTGATTCTTTTGCAGTAAAGAACATTTAGAATATTCATCACATGAAGATAGATGTGGTGAAGTTTGATGGCACAAATAATTTTAGATTGTGGAGATGCAAGGTAATGGATGCGCTGAATGCGCAGAATTTAAAGGATACTCTTGAACTTCAAGAGAGACCTGCAGAAGTAGATGAGAAAGTTTGGAAGAAGATGAATAGGACGACGTGTGGCGTCATTAGGTCTTGCTTAACACATGATCTAAAGTATGATGTGATGAATGAGACTTCTGCGAGAAGATTTGGGAGACTCTTGCTAGCAAGTATTTGACGAAAAGCGTTGAGAACTGCTTGCATTTGAAGAGGAGATTTTACCGTTTTCAGTTGAAGAGGAATCTCTATTAGTGATCACATCAACATTTGCACGAAGTTTCTCGCGGATTTGACAAATTTGGATGTAGTGATCAAGGATGAAGACAAAGCATTGATATCGTTGAGCTCTTTTCCCGATGAGGGATATGAGATCTTTGTGCTTACCTTGATCAATGGGAGGACATCCCTTAGCTACAATGAGGTGACCACTGCTCTTGTGAACCTTGAATTAAGGAGGAAGGATAAGAAGTATTCTACCAGTGACACACTAGCAGAGGTATTGGCCGCGAGAGGAAGTAGTTCAAACTGAAAAAGAGAAAATCAATAGAAATTCAATTGGAAGCCCATGATTAGTAATCGCAAATTGGAGAAGGATCAATGTATCTTCTGTAAAGAGAAAGGACACTGGAAAAATGATTGTCCAAAACTGAATAAGTCGAAGGAGTCATGATCGAATGCTAATGTCGTGAAGTCGGATGGTAATGATTTTGACTCTTCTTTCTTTTCACTTTCTATTACACCATCAGGTTGTCATTCAGATGCGTCTGAGTGGGTATTGGATGCGGGCTCTATCTACTATATTTGTTCCAAAAGGGAGTTGCATGCTAGCGTTGAGGAGCTGGATGGCGGTTTGATGTCCATGGGAGACGATCACACGTGCTGGTTGCTGGCAAGGGTATAGTTCGTATCAGGATGTATGATGGTACATTGAGATAGTTGAAGGAGGTGAGATATATTCCTAATATGACAAAGAATATAATCTCAGTTGAAGTTTTAGAAGCAGAGAGCCTTAGAGAGACTATTGGAGAATGCGTTCTCAAGATGTCAAGCGACTCGTTGGTAGTTCTGAAGGGCACTAGACGCAACAACGTGTACTACTTGATAGGTAATGCAGTTACTGGATTGGCATCTTCAGGACAGTTGGATGACGATACAAGATCATGGCACAGTAAGCTCGGACAGATTGGCTTGAAGTCAGATCAAGCATTGGTAGGTGCATCGACCTGCAATTTGGAAGCACATAAAAATTGTATTCTGGACAAGAAGGTGAAATTTGGCACCGATACTTACCATTTGCATGGTCTTCTTGAGTTGGTTCACGTGGATGTTTGGGATCCTACTAGGACTGCATCACTTGGAAGCCATAAGTACTTTGTCTCTATTGTAGATCATTATTCTAGGCGTTGTTGGGTATACCCGATGAGACAAAGAGTTGAAACCCTATATTTGTTGGTGAAGTGGAATGAGCTGATGGAAAATCATACAGGTAGGAAAATCAAAGTGCTCTAGCATGATCATGTTGAGGAGTACAAGGATTCTTTCTTGCAATTTGGCCAGAACAATGGTTTTGAAACCTACTTCACAGATGAAAAAGATAGTGTAGCCAAAAAGATGAACCGTGCGAAGGTTCGGTATTTGTTGTCTACTGTATCATTGGACAAATTGTTTTGGGTTGAGCCGATTGTGCATGCTAGTCATTTCTTGAATAGGCTACCAACGACTGTGATAGGAGATAAGACTCCATTGGAGATTTGGTCAAGTGGAGCTGCTTGTGATCATGGTTCTCTTAAAGTATTTGGTTGTCCGACATATGTTGATGTCAAGAAAGACATGTTGGACTCTAAAGTGAAAAAATTGATTTTTTTGGGATACAAAGAAGACTTGAAAGGCTACAAGTTATGGGATCCGAAAAACAGAGAGTTTATCTCGAACAGACATGTCACATTGGATGAAGCTTCAGTTATGAAGCCTACCATTTCCCGACAGGTGGAGATCAGAAAGACCAAAGGAGTATCGCAGCGGGTGGAGGTTGATGCTACTCCACATTGTCCAGTTGGTTCAGTATCGTCTGGGATTCCATCGGTCGTGACAGAGGGTGGAGATCGAGTAGCTGATATGGATACTGAGCATGTTGAAAAAGATGGTTCAGATGCAGCTAGAGGAACCAAAGGGAATCCGCGAAGGTGGGTTGTAAAGAATCATGTATCTCATGTTGATGAGGTTCATATGACTCGGCCAGTTGGATTCATTACTGCATAGAAGAGAGTTGGTTGAGCTCGATGGAGCTCATTTGGATGAACTACGAGTGACTTGATCCCTTGAGCGGAGGGTACATAGGCAGCCGTGATGGCGCAGTCATTTGATGGTGCAACCTGTATGAAGCTATTTGGGTTATTGGGTTCTCGAGAATTGGCAGCGGAAGCTGAAAGTTAGACTTCACGTAGAGGTGAAGAGTTGGACTTCACGTAGAGGTGAAGAGTTGTGATCTCGATGAACATTTGATCTTCCGGTGAGAAAATAGTTGAGCTTGTATAAGGGGGGTGTGCATCGAGTTTGTTAAGCTGAAGTTGGTTATGTGGTGTGCTCTACATAGATTTGGTTGGACTGTCTTGAAGACATTTGGATTGGAGTGTCAGTCAGTTATTGAGTCATCGTTGGCTCATGTTGGGTTCTTCTTGAGGTCATTTGGAATGGTGATCCATTTAGTTGCTGAGTTGTAGACACGTTCGTTGGTCGGCTCATATAATATTGATTCTCTTCGGTGAGTGTTGGGAATGCATGTATGGTGGTGCATTCTGTTTGGATGACTGAGTTGAAATTTGGAATCTTTACAATTGATGGAGTTTGGAGAGAGTTGTCTGAGGGGACGACAAATTCAATTTGGATCCAGTGTGATCATGTGAAATCAATTGTAAGTGTGCTGGCGATTCATTTTGGAACCGGTTGGTCCGTTCAG
Organism: Agave tequilana; assembly: GCA_038442645.1. Lineage (NCBI taxonomy): Eukaryota > Viridiplantae > Streptophyta > Magnoliopsida > Asparagales > Asparagaceae > Agave > Agave tequilana. Next base: position 43,697 of record JAVJIF010032007.1, read on the forward strand.
CCAAGTCGAGATCGTGTGTCGATTTCGCCCAAAGTGCTTAAGCCGAGATCGTGTGTCGACTTCGCTGAGATTGTGTCGGTTTCGCCAGGAGTCCATTGGAGTTCAACTCATATTTGAAAAATCTTCACCGAGGTGGAGAATGTAGAGAGAGGGCAAAAATAGGAGATAGAGTTTTTTAACTTTATGACAGGACTTTGGTCGACCGGGCTGTTGACCGACATGCACGAAGGTTGGATCGGTCGACCGAAGTCCTGCAAATCCAGTAAATTTTGCAAGATTGCAGGACTTTGCGCGGTCGACCGGGCGGTCGATCGCGCACTTAGGTCGGTCGACCGGGCTGTCGACTGACAGTCGGGTCAAAGATGATTCTGGACCCGAACTGCTGTTGATTTAGGGGTTTCTTCTCATCTCTATAAATAGAGAATGAGAACCCATTTTAGGGTTGGTTGATTTCTGGTGAAAGTTCTTGAGAACCAATTGTAATCCTCTTGTATTTTGTGTAAATCATCAATAGATCTCTCTCTTCTGTCTCAGGGACGTAGGTATCTTGCCGAACCTTGTAAAGCTTGGTCTTCATCTCTATGTGTGTTTATGATCTAGAGTTTGTGTTCTTGGCATGCTCCAGCCCCAACATACTTCATGTGCATTCATGCTAGAAGGCAGTGCATCCGTTCAGCCACTTGTTCCTGTATGACGGTTAAATGACTCTAGGTTCTGGCGCACTGATTTCTTCCTGCTAATTATACATGATGTGACTGATGATGAGCTTACACTTCTCCATTATTCTAATTTTAGTATGTTGACATTTCAGATGGTGTGAGAAGGAAGAGCAATTTGATCACTTCACATATAATTTTATTTACCAGCATAGATAACAGTTTACGTAGTGATTAGTGATTATTGGAATAGAACAAGTAGGGGAAATGAATCGGAATCATAGTTTCTGATGAATATCTAAATATGATATAATTGGGTTCTATATGTTAGGTTCTGAATTTCAGCTAGCTGTTTATGAATGGCTTGACTGTAACTGTAATAGCTTGTTCGAGCTTGTTTGAACTATCTGCCCCAGAGGTTGTAACAATCCGACCAATCCCACTACATCAAGACCCTTTCAACGTTGCACAAAAAGCCGTTACTTTACATACAGCTAGCACAAAAAAGGCTATTCCTGGTAGAAGTGATAGAATTAAACCACTCATTGCTGCTGGAACTATATTATGTAGACAAACTATAGGCTTGCTTCAAGCTCTAATGCTAAGTGAGACAAGACCAAGCTTGATGTAATGCTTGAACAGGTCAGGAGCCAAGTTCAAGATTGATTTTTGAACCTTGAATAGCTTTTTGTCCAAGAATATGACTGTTCTACTAGAACCAGTGTTGGAAAAGCTGAACTCCAGGTCTACATGGTTTAATTAGGTTACGCATGACCATGCTCAAATGGATTTGCATTACTAAATATTTCACAAGCTTCAAAGTATCTTGCCTCTGGTGCAGTGTTACCTAAAGATTCAGTGGGTTAATCTGTATGTTAGGAAATAATGTGGAATCTCTAGGATAAATTTTCTTGAGCTCGAGAAACATCTTATGCTAGTTACTGCATGAGCTTAATGCATGATGTAATCAATTTGAAATGAGAAAAAAGCTTAGGAATTATCTGAGCAATGCACTTTTACAAAAAAGCTAGTAGAAGAACAAAAGAAACTTTTTCTACCTGCATAAACTGCTGGCCTATGCGCTGAATGCAGATTTCTTGCTCAGGATTTGGCGGGCAATACTTAAATCTCTTTATAGATGGTGCTCTGCAACCAGGAAAGGGAAAAAAAATAGAAGATTGCTCCAGAAGCAGGAATTCACTATATATTCCTGATATCCTCAAAAACATTATGTTTGTGATTATGCTTCTCGCACTTGAAGTTCTCTATTTTCATTTTTTGCAGGATGGTATTGGTTTGTTTGTTATAGCTGACTCTTAGATTGGCATCCTGATACTTTTCATTCTTCCTTTCCCATTTTTTCCCATCCTTTTTGGATGTATAAGTGCTGCAAATCTGTCTGGCCCTTTTTAAAGTTCCTTGGAATTCCAATCATGTGAGATCGTAGCTGGGAACTATCTCATGTTGAGGATTGTCTGCCTCTAAGAACTCCCGTCCTCCCTCGTGTCACAAGAAAATTAGAATATTAGCATCTGAAAGGCTATTTCTATAAATTTGTTTGCTTTTTCATGATGCAAAGATGTCAAAGAAACTCTTGGTATTTATTTACTTTTTAGTGTTACCCTACAAACTAATTTCTAGTATGAACTCAGATAAGCCTAAGTTACCACAAAACTTTGAAGAAGATACATGGGCAACTTTGAAATCTGCCATTACAGCTATATTTTTGAAGAAGCCAGATCCCTGTGACTCTGAGAAGCTTTATCAGGTATTTTCCACTGCGAATTTATTTCCTAAGTCACAATTTTTTTGTTATAATTTCCATGATGGCTTGGGACCCAAATCAACCATTTTGTTATGTCATAGGCTGTCAATGATCTTTGCATTCACAAGATGGGAGGAAATCTTTACCAACGCATTCAGTCAGAATGTGAACTACACATCTCTACAGCACTCCATTTGTTGGTTGGCCAGAGCCCTGATTTGGTGGTATTTTTGTCGCTGGTAGAGAAATGCTGGCAGGATTTCTCAGATCAGATGTTGATTATTCGTAGCATAGCCTTGTTTCTTGATAGAACATATGTGAAACAAACTAATGGTGTTGACTCATTGTGGGAGATGGGGCTGAAGCTTTTCGAGAAACATCTCTCGAACAATAAAGAAGTGTTGCACAAAATTGTCACAGGCCTCCTGAGATTAATTGAATGGGAGAGGTATGTTGAACATTTTGACTCTTTTAATTGTTATCCAGAAATAGGATTGCTTATTTTGGCAGTGTGCAATTTGATGGTTTTCCTACCCATAATTGATTCTTTATCTTCACACATTCCTTGAATTCTATATTGAGCCTCTTGACCTGTGGCAAATTTAGCATTCACATGATTTCTGAAGTCATTAGTGAACTCAAAACAACAAAAGGATAGTTGCATTAAAGCTAAAATGAAGAATAGTCTTAGAAAGTTGGTTATATGATGGGTTAATTTCTAAGTCTTGTCTTCTATATGTTTCAAGTTCAAAGTGTGGTTGTGGTAGAAAGGAAAATGAAACTTTTGGCTATTAATGGATTTAGGTGGTTAATGACTTTATTGGTCCTCTTCCAACTTCAGTTCTCTGTCTGACATGACATTCTGGAGTTTGATGATATAAAACACACACACACACACACACACACACACATCGAGAGGGGATGTACTTATAAATTTATATTATAATTGTTATACAATGAAGTCATAGTTTGAATAGCATTCAGATTTTAATCTTTGTCGGCCGCTCTCACCAACAATACGTGCTTGTAAGTCAATGTTTCACTTAATTTTAACGTAAACACTTAATTTGTTTTTAGGTTTTTTGACACGTTAGATGTCCATATACTTGAAGGAACCTAATGGCATGCCTTTGCCTACTGATTGTTGATCCCTCAAGATGATATCACAATTGTCAGTTTGAATGACGGGATGCCTCTTATGAGAGCAATGGAAGAAAAGATTCATATAGCCGACCCCAAAAGTCAGACTGTTTGATATAAACATATTGCCCTCAATTTTCATCATAAAGTCAAAGTTTTGGTGTAGTGGTAAGGACTTTAAAATAATATCTATAAGTTTGAAACTTTAAAATGATATGAGAGCAACCTAAATTCAATTCTCACTAGACGCCCATTTAGAAAGGTGGATTAAAAAAAATATTATTGTGCAAAAGCCCAAATTTCATCTCCATAGAAAGGCGATCGACATGTGAGACCGTGTTAGAATATAAAAATATTACCCTCAACGCTCACAATAACTTAAGAGTTTTGGTGGTGCAGTGACAAGGACTTTTAAGAGACAAAGATTTTGTTATTGCGCAAGTTCACTGTTGATGTTTATAATGTCATTCAATTTCAAACTGTTGAACAAAGTCTTCAACTTTCAAGTCATTATATTGAGTAAAAGTTTTATTTGCTGTATTCTGTCGAGTTGCTGTTCTGACCAGTACTCATCACCTGTTACCTGTTTGCTGGCAAGATTTGGGTCCCCTGTTTTGTTTGGGCAGTGGGACACTGACATTGTGTCACATGTATTAACACCATTATGTAAATGTGATGGTTACCCCCATGTGGGAAGTTTTGAGGCCAGCTCTGGTAGTAACAAGTTGGTTATAGTCGTGAGACCATGGCTTCCTACCTGAATGGATATTGATCGAGCCAAACCTGAACAGAAAAATATAGAAGTTTAGAACAGTGCTAGGTTCTCAATGCTATCGTGTAGCTTAGGGCTAACGGGTCGTGATCCACAGGGAGGGATTGCGATGGAAGCTTTGTGTAAGTTTCTTCTTTTAAGTGTACAGAAACGAGTTTAAAAGTTTTCTTCTCAGTTTTAAAAGAAAATAAAAATAATTAAAGCTAATCTAAATTAAAAGGTATCTAAAGAAGATGGGTTTGTTGTTAAAAAGAAAAGAAAAACGAGTTTAAAGAAAAAGAAATAAAAAGAGAAAGTATTGATTTTGGAAATTGTTTTATTAATTTAAGAAAGAAAAATAGAAAAGAGATAAAGGAAGAAAACTTACCTTTGTTGTAGAATAAACGTACCATGATTCGATCCAAAGTAATGTAAAGAAAAAATGAGATAATAAAAAGCAACAATTGACTGAATCGAGTACATGAAAGAAAAGGTTGAGAATCTCATTGGCTGTCACTTCAATACAACTATTTGAAGAAGAATTACATCAGTATCACTTTAATTACAATTCTTCTTCTTCTTCTTCTCTCATGTAACTCTCTCTAACTTAAAGTAAAATAAAAATTATATTGAACAAGAAAAGAAAAACTTAAACTAAACTAAACTAAAACTCTCTGCTGGAGTTTGTCCCCCTGCCTTCTGAATGTACAGGTATTTATAGGAAGAAGGGGATAAGGGATAAAGTAAAGAGATGGGGGGCAAACACTTCCCCTGATTCAAAAAGCCAGCCACGTTTTCGCTGCAAGATTCTGGCCGTAGGGCCAGGATCTGGGAGCGTGTAGTTCACTGATCATCTTCTATCCTTTTATCCTCTTAGAATTTCAAATTCTGCTCTAGATTTGACGATATATCTTTTTATCCTTTACGGAATCGATTGGGTCTTCAAAAAAATCCATTTTTCTTTTGAATTTTTGATGGCATTATCTTATCTGATATATTGGGTTTTCAGATAAGATGACTTCTAGAATATTTGGATTTGAATTGATCCCTGTTGATTTGCTTTATCTCCAGATGATTTAAATCTTCTCAAGAATCTAATTTAATTGGTTAGGATTATCTTCTTTCTACCATATCCTGCATGAATTTAGACATTAAGACAAGTGAGTTGTAGAAATTATTACAGAATAAATGTAGGAATGTAGTAACAATTATGCAATATATGTGTCCAAACAAATATTGTCCTCTTTTGCTCCATTTCATTCTTACCATTAAAGGAGGTGGTTGATATGAGGTGCGGTTTCCAATAATTCTAGTCCTCATATGCTACAATCCATAGGTTTATCTGTCTTATGGTGTGAAGAGCAGATGTTCTGGAAATCACTGGCCAATGGCTGTATGAAAAGGTTAACATGTTGGTTGGGAGAAGCAACTTATATTTAGCCCTCTTAAAATATTTCAAACAACTCCTGTTCACTGGTCCTGGTAATTCTATTATTTTAAAAGAGTTTAAACCCCTGAAACTGTTGGTTGAATTCTGAAGTATGTCTAAATACGGGCTGATGATGATATCATGGGGGAAAAATCAGTTTCCTGTTTGTGAAACCGTGTTGATGACTCGGACAATTAAGTCTTTCAATTGTTTCTGCAAAAGTAGAAGGCAGAAACTGTAGAAACATTATATTGATGTTTAAGATTGTCCAAATTCAGCTAATTCTGGCCTTCAGCTGTTTGTGATCTTTATGCAGGCAAGATTTCTGCCATAGTTTTCCTGACTTGTATCACCAAAATAAAGCGAACCCCAGATTACAAAATTCAGTTTTTTTTTTTTTTCCTGGGAAGCAATTATTTTTGCTGCTTTGGCTTGTGGTGTGCCTTGGATATCTGTTCAATTCCTTGCAGCAAAAGTTTTCAGCTTCTGCTTTCCCATGAACTTTCTCGTCATGGAGAACTTGCGGTGGTGCTCCTTGTTTGCATGAGCTCAAACCACGTAACTATAAAGTGAGTCACCTTATGCTTTCTAGGCGTTGCTGCAGTGCTGCCTTGTAGATGGTTTCCTCATTCAAAAGTTAGCACTAACTAATAGTGGATTGATGGTAGAACTAGTAGGTTTTCTCACCTTTGTGGTCAAGCAGTTCTATATAGTTGACAGACTGATGTGAGAAGGCTTGGATGCTGCTACTGTATCTGCGAGAATTTCATAATTGTTTTTCAAATTTTATTGCAGATACAGTATATTAATTGCTAACTGTATCTGGACAACCACTTACAAGAGGGACCAGATATTTCTTTGAGTGGGGGACTTGAGACCATATTTTGTGACATAGTTGGATAGATGCATATAATTTGTATTGGTGATGTGAGTATACTAGAATCTGCAAGTTGAAGTTAGGACGAAAAACCGTATTGCAATCCGGAGAACTCCCAGAAAATATGGTAACATGTTAGCTTGCTTTTGGATTGGTCTCCTAATTTGTTGTATATTATTTAGTAAGCTTACTGGCCTGCAAGGTTTTGTGAGAGTCCCTTGCTTAAATTTGCTTTGGCATGGAACATCACCAACTCATAGAAGGCTGATGTCTGCTTGACAGCTGGTCGCAAAACTTGGCCTTTTCTCTTCGGGGTGTTCTTGACTTTGGTATTAATGGTCGTTCCAATTTGTTGAGAAGGCTTAAAGTGAATCTAGTCCTTGAAAATGGGAAAACAGTAGATGATCAAAGGAAAAACTGAGGAACATTTGTTCCCTGGAGGTTCAAACTTTGGTTACGTGGGGCACTCGACAAGTAAGCACAGAAAGCATCTTTATAGACTATTTCATTGAGATGTTTGATTTTTTTAGTTTTAACAGTGTTACTTCTATTTTTATTATTAGTAGATTTGGTCGTGTAAATGTGATAATGGTTTCTGACTTTTACAGTCAACAGAAAGTAGATGGGATACCTTTTACTAACTTGGGGTTGATGTATGCATATTTGAGGTATAAAGGAAATGTTGGTGCCAATATAGCACACTCATTGAATTTGTGCAAAAAATACTAGCACTCATAAGTAGAAGCTAGAGTTTATCCCACAAAGAATAAACATGATTGGGAAATATGTTACTTTGATGGATTTAGTTACTACCATCTGTTGTGGGTGGAGGTTTGGCAAGATGCTATTGTAGGAAATGGACTTTGAGTCCACATAATTATATGCACTATCGAACCGATTTGGCATTCAATGGCATGTTATGCATTGCATAGTGCATATGCAGGTTAGGTTCTATTAAGCACCCTTTAATGGTGCATAAACCGCTAAATGGTCATGTAGATGGAATCGGGTTTTGGATTGGGCTTGCAACTCACATGATGAGGTGGAGAAGTACATTTGTGATGTTACATAACTTGGAAATATCTTTTAGACTATCTGTAGACAGTTATATAACCAACAAGTGTCTGTGTTAAAATCTTGGCCAATCTCTAGACACTTCACTTGCCTGTTTGGGCCTAAGTTACAGGTGAATACGCGTGAAATCCTGCTAAATTTGCTTTTGCAATTACTACATTTATCTTTTAAAACAAATCCTTATACAATTTCCTGGAGCATTTTCCTTTGCTCAATCAATAGCCTTGTAGTGGCAGTGAATCCGAATTGTAGATTTCTTATGGATTTTTTAGGTGCTAATGAGTGCATAATTCTCTTAAGTCTTACCTGAGAAACATGGTGTTCTGTGCAGTTTATGGTATTTCACTGGTCACATGGTTCCCCATTGAGAGCTTTCTCTCTTTCTTTCTTTGGAATTGTCCTCCCATACCTTATCTGAATGAATTTTTATTTGTCATGAACCACTTCTCACAGTAGCTGGACTCAGATTTTTCTTATATATATTAAACAAGTAGTTCAGAGAAGAAATGCTAATTTAATAAAGGAAATGGCCTAAAGAAAGCTGAATGGAGAAGAAGGATCTCATATAGGTAATTGCAATATTTGGGATGAAGGCTTCTGTTGTTATTTCCTACCACTAACAACAATGTTCTATAAATGAATGTACTCTTTAGGTCTGTGTTTGCAATTAAGGGATTAGCAAGTTTTTGTGAACCCTGTAGAGTTAGAAACCAGTTAACTGCCAATGTAATCCATGTAAATGCATTGTCTGCACTGCATAGTTAATGAACTTGGCTACTCATTTTACTGGTATGGTAAGTTGTAATCTCCTTTGAACATGTTTAATCATTGTTAAGTTGATACACATGATTTTTTGTGCCCACAGATACATATGCTCATTAGTAGGCAGAGAAACCTGTCTAAATGTTTGCAGGTTTTGTGTTTCAATGGTGGAAAATTTCTGAATTCAAATTCAATCTCCATTCTTTTTATTGTTTCATTTTTTTTAATTTGGCTTTTATTGGTTGTAATTTCTTGAGACACCTGCAAATTTCACTATAAGGGTTATCTACATCTAGTCCTAAAATGAACTACCTGTATTTCAATAACAATAATGTAGCCTCTCCATATATTTCAAATGAGGTGATTGGTTATTTCTATTTAATGGTTACTCAATGATCTCTGACCCAAATTTATTGGTTTTTCAGTGTTGTTAAGTAGTGTTTAACAAAAACGATTTGTTCTCTTGACCAGGCTAGGTGAAGCCATTAATAAGACATTACTTAGTCACCTTTTGAAGATGTTTACTGCCCTAGGAATTTATGCAGACAAATTTGAGAAACCCTTTCTTGAATGCACTTCTGAATTTTATGCTTCTGAAGGTGTGAAATACATGCAGCAGTCAGATGTTCCGGAGTATTTAAAACATGTAGAGGTACTTCTTTCACTTTTCGCCTTATGCCTTTTATATATCACTCATATTCTGGCAATCAAAGCGCTAGAATTATGATTCATCATATGTATGAATTTGATGGATGCAAACTTGCAGTTAAGGTTGAATGAAGAACATGAAAGATGCTTGCACTACTTGGATGCCAGTACGAGGAAGCCGCTTATTGCAACTGCTGAAAAACAACTTCTTGAACGTCATACATCTTCCATTCTTGACAAGGTTGTATGTCAGTAGTGTTCTTGGCTGGCAAAGCTTACAGAGTCTAAGTTAACATTTTCTTTTCCTCCCTTTCTTTGATTAGGGATTCACAATGCTTATGGAAGCTAAGCGCATTGAAGATCTTCAGAGAATGTATACCCTTTTCCAGAGGGTTAATGCGCTCGAGTTACTAAAGCAAGCTCTTGGCTCATTCATTCGTGGTACTGGACAGGGTATTATAATGGATGAAGAAAAAGACAGAGATTTGGTTGCATGTCTCTTAGAGTTCAAGGCATCCCTTGATACAATATGGGAAGAGAGTTTCTTCAGAAATGAAACATTTTCACAAACCATAAAGGACGCATTTGAGCACCTCATTAATCTTCGTCAGGTAAGATTGTATTTGCCACCACAAGTACAATCTAGATTGCTCTTATCTGCTATGTTATACATTTTCTGGAATTGAGAAGTTTCTGGAATTTTAATAAAGAGTTTTATTAAACTACTGTATAGGAAATAAATAGTTTTCAGGGGCAAACCATATGGTATGGGAAACAGTAAAAATTCCAGAGACAACTCAATAATAGAATTCATGCTTTCGGGAATTTTTACTGTTTCCTGTACCATATGGTTTGCCCCTGAAAACTCTTTATTTTCTTGAATTTAGTTATATTATTCAAGTGTATCTATGCATTCCTAATATGAAACTTCAGCAAGTGTTAGCTAGCATGCGGCATAACGTGATTGATGCTGCTTCATGCTAGACCAGCTGGCCTGTAATTCCAGAGATTCATGCTGGAGGTTTAGTGTTTTCCCTGGAATTGTTGCGGTCAGATGTTTGATAAACTTATTTTTATCAAACTAAACAATTCCATTAAAATAGTATGTTTGGTAAACTTCTTAGCTTCTTGATTTTTTTTAGTTTTTTTTTGTTATTTTGTAATATTTGAGATTGTTGTGCGTCTTGCAAATAGCAGAACAGCTTTGTCATATAACTTCGTACATCCACTAACTAAAAAACACCCAACTTCGTCATACCTAACTACTTGCACCTGTCTTGGTTGGATGCTTTGTATTTGTACTTTAGTGCAACTTTCATCTATGTGAAAGCTAATGGAATCTGGCTTTTGTGTTTATATATCACAGAATAGACCTGCTGAACTAATTGCCAAGTTTCTAGATGAGAAGCTTCGTGCTGGTAATAAGGGTACTTCTGAGGAAGAGCTAGAAGGTACACTAGACAAAGTGTTGGTGTTATTCAGATTTATACAGGTATACACTGGGATGTTTAGGCGCATATGTGTTTGTTATTTATAGGTACAACTTGACTTAAATGTAACAGACTTTAGCTCTCTATGTGCCTGAGTTACGTGTGCTCTCTATTTGGTGCTTCACAGAGAATACTGCTAAAATATACTGACTGGCAAAGGGATTTTGTTTCACCATTAATCAGGGCAAAGATGTTTTTGAGGCCTTCTATAAGAAGGATCTTGCAAAAAGGCTATTGTTAGGAAAGAGCGCCTCAATTGATGCGGAAAAGTCAATGATTTCAAAAGTAATTATAGATGATTCCTAAAAGTTGTTTCTGAAAGTTTATTTCCAACTTGTTTGCATTCTGAAATTCCCTCAATATATCTAAGGAGAAATTACTGCCCTTTTCAGCTCAAGACAGAGTGTGGGAGCCAATTTACGAATAAACTTGAAGGAATGTTCAAGGTATTCAATTTCCTCTTTAGTAAATTGCCGTATGCCATACAGTGATTATGTGTAGTTCTTCATCTGATGCAAGTTCAAAGTGAATTCCCTGAAAAAGTATATACTGAACACCCCCCCCCCCCCCCCCACCAAAAAAAAAAAAACACCCCCCCACCCCCCCAAAAAAAAAAAAAAAAAAAACAACAAAAAAAAAAAGATAGTAAAATAAAAAAATAGTTCATGCATTTTATGTTAAGAGATGCCATAGCCGCAAGGGTGTCGCAAATGCATCGAATGTTTAGAAGGTTGTTACTTCGTTGTACATGTCAGGTACATCTGACATATCATAAATTAACATATTCAATGCGTACTTGTTGCCTATCAAAGATTAAAACTAAATCGGTACTTGAAAACTGGGTTCATGACTCAGATTGTTGTGGATTTTTTGTTGTTTACCTTTCTATTTGAACTCTTTTTTTTACTATATGCCTTCTTTTGAGTAAATGACCAGTGTTTTCTGAGCAGTGGTGCATTATAGATTGTTATATAAGGGGTTTCTCATAATTCTATTTGTATGATAAACTTCTTCCAGTTAATTTGCAGACTTGGAATTACTTTGTAGAATTTTTCCTATTTATACGCTTCTTATTATTCTTATAACTAAAATTGTTATTTGTCTTAGTCATGTTTTGTTCTATCATTTATCTGTTAGAGAAATTCAGGTGTAAAATAGGAGTATTAAAGCTATATTTATTCATTGGCATATCCACATTGTGTTTTGTCCTACTTTTCCCACATTATTGTATTTCTTTTTTTTTTTCCCATAACCATGCAACTTGGACTAATAGTACTCTCATCTGCATTACTGATGTTGAGAGTTGTGTACATATTCTTTTACAGTAACACCAAATCCGTTTGGTTTGTCTTCTCCTCAACTCTTGATACTGGAAACACTTGGACACAGTGCTATGCTTGTGTTACCTTATGATTATTCTTTTTCTTAGGATATTTGATTTTTTTTATTTTTTATTTATTGATGACCAAAAGGTCCAAATAAATACATGAGGCTTCCCGAGAGAGGGAAAGAACAAACAAGTTGCCAGTTAAAACATGAGGAACAAAGAAGGAAAACGTAGACCACTTTGCAAACAATTCTACCTGGTTGAATTTTGATTGTCTAAAAGCAAGTGTGCCTTGGGGTTCAGCTTGTAGAGGAAGGATGGCACATGCAGGAACTCCCTGGTCAAAGAGACAGTTTCAGTAATGCGGCTATTGTTAGCCGCCTCCTTAGCCAAAGCATCGACTACTAAATTAAGCTCTTGGAATACTACTGAAATTGGAGAAATTGTTTTGGAGGATCAAGCAGATGGGTTTACGCGAACTCCAGATGTTCCAATGCCAGTGCTCCTTGTTCCTCATGGCCCATTTAATGGTCTGGATAGTGTTGACAGAATCACCTCCAATTAGCAACCTACTGCTGAAACGTGTCTGACAAGTAGAGGAAAGGACTGTCATTTCAAGTTGATTGACAGATCAACCTCCACACGCTTGTAGGATGTTTGATCTGCTTTCTGAAAGAGACCCTTTTTTTGCAGGATCTTTTAAAAAAGAGAGCTAACCTGTTCTATGTTTTTTAGGACGTCGGGTTTATTTCAGGCAGACAACAGCCCATGTGCAAATTAGGTGTAGTTCTAACTTCTTTAGATCATAAACCCTGATTTCATTTGAGTTTGAAACCTGTCCTCCTCTACATTGTTATATGTTTCCCTCTCATTGTCTCCACACCTCATCTATTGATTGAGATGTATTCTGTTGTACCAGCAGTACAAGGTAAACTTAAACTCCGCATGTTTGAATTATGAATAGTTCTAACTTCTTTACACTTCAGATCATAACCATGATTATTTCGGGTTCAAGGTCTGTACCCCACTAGAGTATTCTGTCTTTTGTTCTTGTTGTGTCTACACATCTTATCTATTCAATTCATAAAGACGTATTTTGATGGACTGGCACTATTAGGTATACTTGGACTCCTCACCCACAAAAAAAAACATACAACAACAACAACTAAGCCATATGTCCCAAGTATTTGGGGTAGGCTACATGAACCAAAAGAGAATTACGCCGGATCGGGTACATGGATCAGCTTTCTCCACTCATTCCTATCGAGCAATATGCCTTCACTAAGACCTTTAGCCTCTATATCTTGTCGTATTACCTCCATCCATGTTTTCTTCGGTCTCCCCTGCGCTCTTTTAACTTGCCCTAAATTGATACGCTCTACTCGCCGGACTGGCACATCTGTAGGTCTACGTCGCACATAACGAAACCATCGTAGGCAATTTTCTCTCATCTTCTTTTCTATAGAGGTTACACCTATCTTAGTACGAATATCCTCATTTCTCACCTTATCTCTTCGCGTGTTACCACACATCCAACGAAGCGTGCACATCTCTGCTACACTCATCTTATGTGCATGATATCTCTTTATAGCCCAACATTCTGTACCATATAATAAAGCTGGCCTAATAGCAGTCCGATAAAATTTTTCCTTCAGCCATAACGAATGTTACGATCACATAAAACTCCTGTTGCGCTCCTCCATTTCAACCAGCCAGTTTGGATCCTATGGTTGACATTACTATCAATCTCCCCATCCTTTTGGATAATAGAACCCAAGTACTTAAAATGACTGCTTATTGGTATTTCTTGTCCATCTAATCTCACAATATATATCGGATTCTCTGTTTACTGAATTTACACTTCATATACTCTGTTTTGGTCCTACTTAATCTAAAACCTCGAGATTCTAGAGTTTGCTTCCATAACTTCAATTTGGCATTTATCCCAGCTCTCGTCTCTTCGACTAGGACAATGTCATCATCAAATAGCATACACCATGGTAACTCATCTTGAATAGCTCAGTAAGCTCATCCATCATTGTGGCAAATAAGAATGGACTCAATGCAGATCCTTGATGCAATCCAATTGTGATAGAAAAATCACTTATTATGCCTCCACAAGGTCTGACATTTGCCACTACTCCATCGTACATATCCTTGATTATATTTGATGGGGACTCCCTTTTTCATCAATGTCCACCATAATACCTCTCTTGGCACCTTATCATAAGTTTTTTCTAAATCAATAAAGACCATATGTAAATTTCTCTTCCTCTCTCGAAATCGCTCTATAAGTTGACGAAGCAAATGAATAGCCTCTGTTGTCGATCGCCCTGGTGTTCAATTACTCTTTCCCAAAGCTTCATGGTGTGACACATAAGTTTTATTCCACGATAGTTTGAACAACTCTGGATATCACTCTTGTTCTTATAGAGAGGTACTAAGGTACTCTTCCTCCACTCATTGGGCATCTTTTTAATTAGCCAGATCTTGTTAAAGAGGTTTGTCAGCCATCTCACGCCCACCTCTCTTACGCATCTCCATACCTCAATAGGAATTCCATCTGGGCCAACAGCTTTCCTTGACTTCATCCTCTTTTAGGCCTCTTTAACTTTAGATTCGCTAATTCTGCGTATGTAACTATGGTTCATATCATGGCACTGAATGGTAAGGTCATCCAAGTCTTGAGTAGAATTACCATTGAACAATTTGTCAAAATACTCTCTCCATCTTTTTTTGATTTCTTCATCTCGAATTAAAACCTTCTGATCCTCATTTTTGACATACCTTATAGTACATAAGTCTCTAGTATATCTCTCTTATTCGAGCAATTCTATATATATCCTTTTCAACCTCTTTGATGTCCAATTTCTTACACACTTCTTTGTACACTTTAGCTCTTGCATTCTGAACAGCTTTTTTAGCCTCCTTCGCTAGCTTATACCTCTCAAAACTCACTCCATCACAATTTTTCTTCAAATCTCTATAAGAGTCTTGTTTGATCTTATGGCAGCTTTTACCTCTTCATTCCATTATGATGTGTCCTTACATGGTGGAGCACCACCCCGTGACTCACCAAGTACATCTTTAGCTACTCTTTTAATGCAGCTAGCAATTTTGTTCCATGTTATATTGGGATCATCTTGGGCTTTCCAATCTGTTTCATGTACTACTCGATCTATAAAAACTCCTTGGTTACCTTCTTTTAGCCGTCACCACTTAATCTTAGGATCTAACTTACGTTTAATCTTTCTAAATCTTCTTCTAATCTGGACATCTAAAGTTAAGAGTCTATGTTGGGTTACTACACTCTCACTCGGTACTACCTTACAATCCATACAACAACCTCTATATACTTTTCTAGTTAAAAAGAAATCTATTTGGCTCGCATTTGATCCACTTCTATAAGTGATCAAGTGAGACTCTCTCTTCCTAAACCAAGTATTCTCTAAGATCAGATCATATGACAAAGCAAAATCTAGAATCGAGTTACCTGGTTCATTTCTTACCCCAAAACCAAATTCTCCATGTACACTATCAAATCCATAACGACTAGTTCCTACATGCCCATTGAGGTCACCTCCTATGAAAAGCTTTTCTCTAATGGGTATGCCTTGTATAATCTCATCGAAATCCTCCTAAAATTGACGCTTACTGGACTCATCAAGTCCTACTTGTGGTGCATAGACACTAATAACATTAAAAATCTTCCCACCTAAAATAAGTTTAACGAATAAAATCCTATCATCCTTTCTCCTAACCTTCACTACATTCTTAAGCAATTGTTTATTTATGATCACACCCACCCTATTACGATTTCTATCTCTACCAGTATACGAAAGTTTATAACCCCAAGACTCTATAATTCTAGCTTTTTCACCTATCCATTTAGTTTACTGCACACACAAAATACTAACATTCCGTCTAACCATAACATCAACTAACTCTGCTAATCTACCTGTAAGAGAACCTATGTTCCATGATGCTAACCTAATCTTTTATTCATGAGCTACTTTTTCTACCCTCACCCGCTTATAAAAGTGTGAGAACCCTTACTCATTTGACACCACATCCGGGCGCCGATGTGGCGCTTCGTTTCTGGACGACGACCTAGCAACCCTTACCCATTTTTCACTACACTCGGGCTCCGATGTAGCGCGTCGCTCAGTAGGGGACGCCCCAACGAAATTTAGTTCTTGGTTCATGTTCATAGTATGCGACAATGTTTTACGTTGGCTGTCACAGGCTTACCACAACTCTCCTCCTTTATCCTGACTTGGGACAGACAGTGAACGGTGTACTGGCAGAGTTAAATAAAAAAAAAAACATAAAAGCAAAAAAGCAAAAAACATAAAAGGAACAAAAACCAAAACACATTGGGGGCTTTTTAATTTGCCAAGAAATTAGGAACTAATACTTAACAATAACAGAAGAACAACATAAAGCTTTAATCCAATTATCCAAATGCTTTTCATTGTATCTTGTTTTCTTTTTTCACCACCTATCAAGGGTTACGTGCCACAGTTTACTCGAATGAGTAGCATATATAGGTAACACTGATGTGGAAAAGTCAACCTTTGGGTTCCATAGAGTACAGTTGGCATCTTGCAAAGTGTTTTTTAAATGCTGAAGAAGTTGGTAAAATGAAGCTTCTGGCCATGGTTGTGAGGTTATGCTTTTTAGTCAGTGCTATCTTGGTAATCTTTTTTGAGTGTCTGTCGGGCTAGATAAAACCAGTTTTATGGAGCTTTTAATGACATGGGATTGTTGCAGAGATACAAGACAGAATTTGCTTAAGGTTGTGACCTCAAGTGGTTTAAGTTGTCAACCATTGCGGAATCTGTAGATGCATTTTTTTTTTTGTGAAAAAAATCTTAGATCGCCTCTGGGAATTTTTTAACAGCAAACGGATGCCATAGGTCACTGAGACCTATGGCTTTACCAGTTCATGTGTTCCTTGTTTTTATTAAGAGAAATGTTTCTCGATGGTGGTAAAGCTGCTGCATGGCATGATTTCTTGCATTCACTTAGTGTAATGTAATCCAAGGAAGGAAAACAGTATTTTAACAAGCTGAATAAGAGCGAACCATGTCTGTGTTAGTCATGCATTTAGATATATTAGAATTTGAGGTTTACAAGATCTTTACTATTAAGAACACCCTAGGAACCATTAATATGTTCAGTTCTACATGTAAGATATTACTGTACTATTAGCTGCATGTGCAGATGACTCAGTCGAGGCACACAGAAGTTTTAAAGAAGACTGCATGTGCATGTTCTTCAGCAAACGCTGTGGACTCAATTTTTTTTTTTAAAAAATAAATTAGGGGGTGGGGGACAAGTAGAACTATTGATGGTCGTGGGCTCTCACATATAACATGTTTATTTATATGTTTGAGTGTAATTTGTGGTCCCATTTCTCTAACAGATATAATCCACACTCTGCCATATCTTACTCTGGTAGCTCTGCCAAATACTCAAATCATTTTGAGTGGTGCAGCTTGTTCATAAATGCTCCACTTCTCTTCCTTAAACATATAAGAGAAATCACCTTCAAATGATTTGTTCAGGTTTCCTCATTTGCTGTCTCAATCATGTTGACTTGACAGAGGCACCATACCAGTACAATTTCTGTGTTCTTAATGATAATCTCATTTCTGAACCATTTTCAGGACATCGAATTATCAAAAGAAATAAATGATTCCTTCAAACAGTCATCCCAAGCCAGGACAAAGCTTCCTACTGGTATTGAGATGAGTGTTCATGTTCTAACAACTGGGTGGGTATTTGTCATTTGGTCTTTGTGGCAGATATGCTGACAAGGGCAATAATTGTTATTCTATTGCTAAGTCATTCTCCCTATTAGACATAATTCTATCACTTGATGTTCACTTTGCAGATACTGGCCAACATACCCGCCCATGGATGTTCGGCTTCCTCATGAATTGAATGTTTATCAGGTTAGTTCCTTAGAACCATACACAAGGTATGCATCATTCTTTGAGTTATCGTTCTTTTGGAAGTTTTTAATCTGTGCTTGCATACAATAGGATATATTTAAAGAGTTCTACTTGAGTAAATATAGTGGGAGACGGTTAATGTGGCAGAATTCCTTAGGTCACTGTGTTCTAAAAGCAGATTTTCCTAAAGGTAAAAAGGAATTGGCAGTGTCGTTGTTCCAGGTGCGTGGGATCGTCAATCTTGCTTTATACAATTCTTTCTCATTTTAGCCAGCCTCAATATTCTTCTGGGCTCCTTCAATTTTGTCAGACTGTTGTCTTGATGCTGTTCAATGATACCCAAAAGCTCAGTTATCAAGACATCAAGGATGCCACCAGTATCGATGATAAAGAGTTGAGGAGGACTTTGCAATCGGTTGCATGTGGCAAAGTTCGTGTGCTACAGAAGGTTTGTTAATTCTTATAGCCCTTCACTTGTTATATAGCTTGAATTTTTTAACGTGACACGCTGGCCTTCTGTAGTTCCCAAAGGGAAGAGAAGTGGAAGATGAAGATTTGTTTGTGTTCAACGAAGAGTTCAGTGCTCCTCTCTACCGCATCAAGGTAAATGTTCTATTTTTCTCACCATTTTTGGATTGTCAACATGCGACAAGAGCTAACATGTTGTATATTCAGGTAAATGCTATTCAGATGAAGGAGACGGTGGAAGAAAATACGAGCACCACAGAGAGAGTATTCCAGGACCGTCAATATCAGGTATGACTCATATAGTTACCGCACAATCTTGGCTGTCCTCTTTACTAAGCATCTCACCAGAAACATGCATGACAAGAATATTAGAAGAACATAGCAGCAGTATGTAAATGTTTGACATCAAACCTTTCTATTGATAATTCTTTATTATGCTATTAACTGATTATTAGCGAGTACAAACACATACACACGCTAACAACACACACACACACATGTATACATATACATACATAGGGAACTATCCCGGTGAGAACCGTTCTCACCAAGTGCTTCGTGCGAACTCTACAACCGGCCACCCCGTGGATGATCCGAACCGTTCATCTTAATCTACATACTCAAATCAGGCCATCAATAAAAAATCACGCGATTCCGAATCTTTTTATCCATGCATCAAATGACATCTTTATGCTATGGTGAATATAACATATGTTTTGTAACTATTTGATGCATAGGTAAAAAGGTTCATAATCACGTGATTTTTTATTGGTAGCCTAATTAGAGTATGTAGATTAAGATGAACAGTTCGGATCAGCCACGGGGTGGCTCACCATGGAGTTCACACGAGTGTTCTCATCGTGGAGTTCTAACTAGAATATTTCCCTATATATATTTTGTTAGCGTGTGTGTGTATATGGGAAATGTTTTAATACACAGTGTGTAACATAAGAGTTTATATATACCTATGAAAATACACCGTAGTCCATCCATATCCATGATCTAAATCATTAGATGTGATCTACTTGCCTAAAACTCATGTGGAGCAAATTTCATGTGGATTGAAATTTTCTTCCTTCTCCATCTCATGATCTAAAAATTGGATGGTCTGTAGCGATCTTAAAGCTAGTTTTTTTATTTGCTTGATTTATGAGATAGAGGTTTCAATTCACATGAAATTTGATCCTTATGAGTTTTACAACATGTACATCACATTCAATTATTTGAATCATGAATATGGATGAGCTATGGTGTAGTGTTATAGGTGTATGTAAACTCTTATATTACACCTTATGTGTAAAACACACACACATAAAGTGCTTCTAATGTGTCTCCTTAGATAACTATCTAAGATGACTCAAAATCTAACAATGGACCACTTTTAAACATGATCTACTCCTTCCACCTTGATCTATAAGTGTTAAGATATAAGATGATTGTGTATAAAATTTTATGCATTCTTAAAACTATTTAAGTATGCATTAAACACTACAAAATGAATGGTTTTTCAATAATAAAACAAATGACATCGTTTAATCAACGGTGAAAAAAAAATCCAAATTACACAGTCATATTATAACACGGAAATCAAAATGGAAGGAGCAAATCATACTTAAAGATGGTCTTTAGTGAGATTTTGATATATCTCCTTAGATAATCTGAGGGGAAACACTAGGAGCTCTTTACCATATATATATATATATATATATATATATATATATATATATATATATATATATATATATATATATATATATATATAGAGATAGACTTGTATCCTTTCAAAAGGATTTGATCCCGGATCCTTCCCACTCAAATTCAACCCTCCAACATTCGAATACAAGATCCACTCCGTTGAAGTTGATCTATACTATTTCAGTATCTATAAACCAAAAATCAAGTGTTTTAAATACTTTTTGCCCATCCATCAAGTAGGGAAAACGGACGGCCTAAATAGTGAGTTGGTTAGTTTAACGGTGTAGAACATTTGAATCTAACAAAAATTAGTTTATAGGGGTTTTTAAATGTTTAGATCATAATGAAATGCCGGATCGAGAATTTGTATGTCTAAAGACATAGATCTAACCACTCATACTTTCGGCCGTCCATTTTGCGTCGCTTGATGGATGGGCAAAAGTATTTAAAACACTTGATTTTTGGTTTATAGATACTTGAAATAGTATAGATCACTTCAACGGAGTGGATCTTGTATTCGAATGTTGGAGGGTTGAATTTGAGTGGGAAGGATCCGGATCAAATCCTTTTGAAAGGATACAAGTCTATCTCTATATATATATATATATATATGGGTAGAGTTACAATACACATAAGTGTAACTAAGTTAAGCTACACACACCTCTTTCACCACACAAGAAACATTTTTTAAACACCTTGTGGGGACCACTCACATTAATTGTTGTTTGTATCTCACCGAGCAAAATTCTTGTGTGGTGGAAAGAGGTGTGTGTAACTTTGTTACAACTAGGTGTATTGTAACCTTACCCTATATATATATATATATATATATATATATATATATATAGAGAGAGAGAGAGAGAGAGAGATATGACTTGCCGAGTCAGATATGACTTGACCGAGTCGTATCCGACTCAACAGGTGGCGAGACGAGTCCAAGACCCGATTCGACAGTTCTCTCTCACTTTTTTCGACCGACTCGGTTGTGACTTGGAGTTGACTCGGTCGAATCGTCTGAGTCCCGATACGACTCGGGTCGACTCGGCCGAGTTGACCGAGTCAACTTCGAGTCACAACCGAGTCGATCGAAAACTGTGCAGTCACGGGTGTTCGGTTCGTCGAGTAAAAAGGGAGAAAAGATCTTACCTCCTTCCCTCATCGCCTCGCTTGAGCCCCATTGCTGTTCGTCTTTCGCTTGCGCCGCTGATCGCCTCCAGGTATATCTCTCTTTTTCACTCTCGATCTTTCTCCCCCTCTCCGATCTCTCTCTTTCTCCACTATATCCCTCTCTCCCTCTTTTCTGATCTCTCTTTTTCAGTCTCTCTTCCACTCTCCCCCTCTCTGACTCTCCTTCGTTTCTTTCCCTTTCTCCTCTGTCTCTCCCCTCTCTCTGTCCCGATCTCTCTTGGTTTGAGACTGAGGGAGAGATCGGGACAGAGACAGAGGGAGGGAGCAGAGATGGAGACTGTGAGAGAAAGAGATCAAGACAGAGACAGAGGGAGAAAGGGGGACAGATAGAGGAGAGAGACCGAGAGAGTTAAAGGGAGGGAGACGATCAATGGCAGAGGCAACGCAGAGAGGCTTCGATCGTAGGTGGTGGCCGAGGCAAGGCGAGGTGAATAGTCAAGAGGCGGAGCCGACGACTTTGTCGACAGAGGTAGTTTTTATTTTCCGTTGGTTAAGCGGAGAGGTCGATCTCCTCCCATATGCCCTACATATGGAGTGACTATGCATCTGGGTAAGACCCAAATCCAACATCTCTAATTATTAGAGGGGTTGGATTCGGGTTAGATCTGGATCTTACCCGGATTCAAACCCATTACATTTTTTTATTAATTTTTAATTGAAAAATAGCTTTAAAATCTAAAAAATAACTAAAAAAAATCTATAACAATTTTTACCTCACTCCTAACTCCGCAGCCTCACTCCTCTAATATATTTTTGGTAATTAACATTTTTTATAGTTATTTGATAAAATTGATAATTATTTGATAAAAATTGATAGAAAAATTAGATAAAATGATTTAAAATAGATAAAATTGATTTAAAAATTGATAAATATTGATAATTAATAATTGATTAAA
Organism: Agave tequilana; assembly: GCA_038442645.1. NCBI lineage: Eukaryota > Viridiplantae > Streptophyta > Magnoliopsida > Asparagales > Asparagaceae > Agave > Agave tequilana. The sequence goes on from JAVJIF010032007.1 coordinate 65,823, forward strand.
AAGTATATTTTAAAAAATGTTACAAATTGATAATTATTGATAAATGATTTAAAAAATTGATTATATTATGTATGTATTTTGGTATATTTCTACCGGCGCGTGTATTTATACTTTCGCTTTTAGTATGCTCGGTAACATGTTTTGGACATGTGATACATGAATATTGATATCTACATTTTTTTTAAAGATTTGTCTTAATTTTTTCAGAATTTTTGAGCTTTCTATGTAGCATTTTACGTGTATCGTTCAAGACCAATCTGAGACGCCGTGACCGATCCGTCTTAGTGCTCGCCGAGTCGGTGGCCGAGATCGTGACTTTGAACCATGATCTGACTATTTGATCATGATGTAAACATTTAAAAACCCTCACAAACCAACTTTTGTTAGGTTTCAACTATTCTGCACCGTTAAACTAACCAACTCACTATTTCGTTCGTTTATTTTGTGTCAACTTGATGAATAAGTAAAAAGTATTCAAAACATTTAATTTTTGTTTTAAGCACTTTTAACAATGTAGATCAACTTCAACGTAGTGGATCTTCAATTTGAATATCCTAACATTAAATTTGAATGCGAAGAATTTATCTCAATATCCTTCCCAAAGGATCCAAGCCCCTCTCTCTCTCTCTCTCTCTCTATATATATATATATATATATATATATATATATATATATATATATGGTTTTGGTGATTTTCACTATAAACTTAAATAGGTAAAAGGTGATATTTGATCTTAATCTGTTTTTAAACCATATGGGAAAATTTTTATGGTGTTTTATACGTTAACCAAAGTTTATGAATTTTGTATTTTGTATTTAAGCTCTATTTCTCATGCATTGATGCCAAATTATTCCGCTATGGGTTACATCATTTAGGTACATGAGTTTGGAGAATTATGTACTTTCCCAAGTTTGTTAGGGCAGAAAAGGATGAGGAAAGTGGAATGGTATTGTGGTTTCGCATACTTTGTACGCAATGTGATTCAGTATGACAAAACCTGGTACTGTAGGATCTATAATCAAAGCAACACAACACTAGAGGGGGGGTGAATAGTGTTTATAAAAATTTAAATCAAACTACTTGCAGGAAATAAACAATGCACAAGATAAACTCAGAAAATTCAAACGCAAAGACAAGAGAGTTATCCTGGTTCGGTCCTTGTGACCTACATCCAGTCCCCAAGCCAACCGCTTGAGATTTTTCTTTCCTTATTTGTGTACACTCACAACCAATACCTTGTACACCACTTGACAAACGCCCTTTGTCAAATGTGCACAACTTCTCTTTACACCAAGAGAACAAACACCTTGTACAACTTTCTTCTACTCCAAAAAGACGCTCTTGTACAAATGATCTTCTTTGAATGATTACAATGATCCTATAAGCCTTGAGATTGAATGTATTTGTGGACAAGATTTCTTATAGGAAGGATTTCAGAAATCTTCACAATGGAGTTTGGAATTTGGTGAAGAAAACTGAAAGAGAAACAGGTTTTCAGAAAACAGAATTTTTGGACAGAGTTTTGGCTGAAAACTTTGGATTTGAATTGGTGTCTTGGCCCTAGGACAATACCCCTATTTATAGGTGAAATCCATAGTAAGTTAGGGTAGTTATCAGGCCAAATTCAAATTTTGAAACGTTGAAAAACGCACCAGAAATCACCAACTGCACAGCAGTTAACAACTGTTATTAGTCGACTTGAACAAGAGACTAGTCGACTAGCAGAACAAAATTTCCACTGATTAGTCGACTACAACAAGGGGTTAGTCGACTATGTTTTGACTGATACAGATATTTGGTTTCTGAAAACTGAATGTAGTCGACTATATTGACACTGTTAGTCGACTAGGTAATGTGTTAGTCGACTATAGATATAGGGTAAGTCGACTAATTTTCATGTCAGACAGAAACAGAGAGTTAGAAAATATTTGTATAGGTTATTAGTCGACTTGGAAAATTGTATAGTCGACTAGGTATCTGTTAGTCGACTATATATGGAAGTCAAGTCGACTAACTTTGATGCCAGAGAACAAACAGAAACTTGGGTCATTTGTTTTGGAAGTATCTAGTCGACTAGGATTTTTGGCAAGTCGACTATATATGGGGTAGTCGACTATATTAGAAGGTCAAATCGACTTGAAAGGGTATTTTGTGTAAGTTTTCAAGGCTTTTCACAATATTCTAAAATTACACAAAATATCCAATAATTCCCATAAGCTTCAACTGGCTTCAAGTGAGGTTGAGTAATCATAAATGCTTGTCCATCATCACTTGTCCATCATCAAAATTGTTCAACTTTGTAGGCTTTAACATTCTCCCCCTTTTTGATGATGACAACCTTGTGATATGAAATGATAAACTCCCCCTGCAGAAAAACTCCCCCTGCAGTAAATAGGTTATAAATGATATGTAGCCCCTGCAGAAAGTGTTATAAATGATATGTAGCCCCTGCAGAAAGTGTTAGTTCCCCCTGCATTGCCATATGTCAATATCCATCACATATATATATTGCCATAACACATATATGAACGTAACATAGAATATGTAACAAATAACACAAAATGAACGTAACATAGAATATGTAACAAATAATACAAACATAACACACACAAACATAACACAGATGTTCTCCCCTTTGTCATTAACAAAAAGCAGAAAAACAAACATGAACATATACCTTTGAAAAATGCTAAAAAAGATTTAAAATTCAGAAAAATTGCAAATACCCAAATCTCTTCGAAATTTCATAAAAGTATCTTCTTTAAGAGGCTTTGTGAAAATATCTGCAATTTGATTATCAGTGGATATAAAATTTAAAGAAATGTCACCTTTTAAAGCATGGTCACGTAAAAAGTGATGTCTAATATCAATGTGTTTGGTACGTGAATGATGAACTGGATTTTTAGATAAATTATTAGCACTAGTATTATCACACATAATAGGTGAGTTTGTGATAGTCATGCCATAATCAAGTAGGGTTTGTTTCATCCATATAATTTGAGCACATGCAACACTAGCAGCTATATATTCTGCCTCGGTTGTTGATAATGATACAGAATTTTGCTTTTTACTGAATCATGATACTAGTGAATGTCCTAAAAAGTGACAAGTACCACTAGTACTCTTCCGATCAGATTTACATCCAGCAAAATCAGCATCACTATATGATAGTAAATCAAATGTGCTTGATTTGGGATAAAATAAACCATAATTGAGTGTGTTATTTAAATATCTAAAAATCCTTTTCACTGTTTTAAGATGTGATTCCTTAGGATTTGACTGATATCTAGCACATAAGTATACACTGAACATAATATCAGGTCTACTTGAAGTAATGTATAGTAAAGAACTAATCATATCTCGATAGAGTTTCTGATCAACATTCTTATCATTTTCATCTTTGTCTAAAAATGTCGTCGTACTCATGGGAGTATTCTTATGACCAGAATTTTCCATGCCAAATCTTTTTAGCAGTTCCTTTGCATACTTGCACTGGGAAATGAAGATTCCATCCTTCATTTGCTTTATTTGCAGACCGAGAAAGTAAGTAAGTTCGCCCATGTGGCTCATCTCAAATTCACTCTGCATGGTCTTAGAAAATTCTTGACAAAGATTATCATTAGTAGATCCAAATAAAATGTCATCAACATAAATCTGAATGATTAAGATATCTTTATCAACATGTTTAATAAAGAGAGTTGTATCTGCTCTTCCCATCTTAAAATCAGAATTTAAAAGAAAACTTTTTAATCTATCATACCAAGCACGGGGTGCTTGTTTTAAACCATATAAAGCTTTCTTAAGTTTAAAAACATGGTTTGAAAATTTTTCATGTTCAAAACCTGGAGGTTGTTCAACATAAACAGTTTCTTTAATAAATCCGTTTAAAAAGGCACTTGAAATCACCAACTGCACAGCAGTTAACAACTGTTATTAGTCGACTTGAACAAGAGACTAGTCGACTAGCAGAACAAAATTTCCACTGATTAGTCGACTACAACAAGGGGTTAGTCGACTATGTTTTGACTGATACAGATATTTGGTTTCTGGAAAACTGAATGTAGTCGACTATATTGACACTGTTAGTCGACTAGGTAATGTGTTAGTCGACTATAGATATAGGGTAAGTCGACTAATTTTCATGTCAGACAGAAACAGAGAGTTAGGAAATATTTGTATAGGTTATTAGTCGACTTGGAAAATTGTATAGTCGACTAGGTATCTGTTAGTCGACTATATATGGAAGTCAAGTCGACTAACTTTGATGCCAGAGAACAAACAGAAACTTGGGTCATTTGTTTTGGAAGTATCTAGTCGACTAGGATTTTTGGCAAGTCGACTATATATGGGGTAGTCGACTATATTAGAAGGTCAAGTCGACTTGAAAGGGTATTTTGTGTAAGTTTTCAAGGCTTTTCACAATATTCTAAAATTACACAAAATATCCAATAATTCCCATAAGCTTCAACTGGCTTCAAGTGAGGTTGAGTAATCATAAATGCTTGTCCATCATCACTTGTCCATCATCAAAATTGTTCAACTTTGTAGGCTTCAACAGGTACAACTATCCAGATTCATTCTAATAAAAAAACTTATTAGATTAAGAGTCGTCTAGTTTGTACCCAGTTAGATCAGGATCTAAATTAGATGAAAAAGCTACAAGACCTGCAAAGCACTGACATTTAGGTCTGGTCACGAAACATTCTTTACATGGTTCATGATAAACAAGTCTTTTGTTAGCTTTCTAAACTCTTTCCTGATGTCTTGACTTCATGCTTTCCTGATGTCTTGTCTTCATGATCTGGCATTGGTGGTTGGCTGTCCTCCCTCTATGAAGAGAAGTCTAAAAGAAATGGAAGTGAAGTACTAAATGTATGTGGAACCTGCATACAATACTATACGGAAACAACAATGTGGCAACTTTCAAAAAATTAAGACACGAGTACAGCTTGGATAGTGATATATGGCAACAACAAGAAGCAAGCCTATACCCCCAAAGCTTTGGGGTGAGCTACACAAATCCTTTTCTTCCATTCAGCTTCGTTAAAAGTCATCTCCTGACCATGATAATTGCCTTCATTCAACTTCATTTTGGTCTTCCTCTAGTCTTTATTGCTACATTAGCTATGATCCTACCACTTTTCCTTATTGGTGCACTTGTTGGCCTCTCCTATACATGAAACAGCTCCATTTAACCTCCCCCATTTTATCCCAGTAGGATTAAATTGGTAAGGACAAATCATGTATATTCAAGTAAATTTTAGGACATCTAAATTTATCCACAGCCAAAGACCAACATTATGAGATATCTAATGATAATATTTTATAGTTGTTATAATCAATCCAATATATTATATCTTTTTTTATTTTACACACACACACACACACACACACACTCTCTCTCTCTCTCTCTCTCTCTCTCTCTCTCTCTCTCTCTCTCTCTAAATGTTCCCTAAGAAATGCAACATAAAAGATGATTATGTGTTGCTTCATAGCTAGTTAACTACTAACTATATGTACATGTCTTGACATATTAAAGAGAATATCATGAGATATCTAATGATAATATTTTATAGTTGTTATAATCAATCCAAAATATTATATCCTTTTTTAATTATATATATACTAAATGTTCCCTAAGAAATGCAACATAAAAGATAAGTGTCGTTTCATAGCTAGTTAACTACTAACTACATGTCTTGACATATTGAGAGAGAATACCACAATGATCCTTAATTTCACCCAAGGCCCCAATCTCAACCGGGTCTTCTCCGTCATTGCCACCAACGACATTAACGAAAAGCATTGCCTCCAGTATTGGTTGCCTCTGGAGCCAAATTTTGGAGTCTTGAAGTAGAATATCCATATACGACCTCCAGAACTATAGAGTCATGGCTCACAGATTCTCTGAGGGCGACTAAAAACTTGGCAAAATCAGTTCTCACTTTTTTCCTTTCCGCTGAATTTGTGAAATATCTCAAGTATTTTCTTTTTTCTTTAGAAATCTCTTATGTGGCAGAACAAGATTTGAACCCTCCACAAGCCACTTCAACAATAGTACCTTAAGGAGGAAAAGTCACACGATGTCAAAAATGAAAAACTTATTTTATAGTGGAAGAGAAACGAGAATAAATTTTTTTATGTTTAGTTACCTAGAATTTGAGTGAATGTGTTGACTATGAAGTGGCATCTTGTTAGAATGTTGTTAATCACTATGTAGAAAAGGTGACACCTCACTTTCTCCTCTTTCTTCATGTTGATATATGAAAGCTCTTACTCTTTCCCTCATGTCATAAACTACGTGAAGTGAGGAATACTTCAAGTTTTAGATAATGGACAAATGATAAAACATATTCAATTCTATCCCACCACGTTTCAAGTATTTTCTCCACGGTGCCATCTCTACATCATGCTTATTGTAGGAGTTTCATTATTTACTAGTCACTGTGTTTTGGAGATCATTCTTGATTTGAACAAACCTCTTAAAACGTCACAACAACAGAGGCAAAGTGAGGGTTCGACAATGGCAATATAAACTTGAGATTGCTAAAGTTATTAAACTTATAGAGTTTGTTGAGTGGTTCATAAGAAATTATTTTTATAAATTATGCATCTTCTGTTAAACCCATGATCCAACTATGTTCTTCATATTGACATTATTCACATTGGTATTCTTTGTTGCACAATATTTAAGTGCAAGGTTAAGAAATAAGAGTATGGACAACACATGTTAAGAATATTTACTTCCAATTAAATCCTCAGTCACCCTACAAACTAATGTTTTATCTGTGATAACTTGTTTCAATATTTTCACCCCAACCTCCTCATCGTGTTGTTTACGTGCGTCCGAATAAAGAATCCACACTTGCCATTCCCTTCACAATTCACAGCCTCTGAGAAAAACCAGTCTTCTTATGGTCACCGCCATAAGTTTTTAAGAGGCCTTTGAGGATTGACCCAATTGTCACACACTAAATTCAACCTATTTTCTGCCCAAGTGCTTCTGATCAGTTCCAGTAGCCTTTTGGTATGACCTCGAGTCTTCTTGAAGCAATGAAGTCTACAACAAATATTGTATCTGGCATGCGCATAGAACAAATTTGTCTATTTGTTGCATATGTGAGTGCACAATAAAATTTATGTTTCCTCCTAAATGAAATGGAAGGCTGGTGGAATAAAAGAACCATGCAATCTCTATATTTAACTTTTGATGATGATCATCACTGAAAATTTTCTCAATTTGCAACGTATAGCTTGCCTTCCTCTTCTTTGATCCATCCTTCTAGTCGAAATACACCAATTCAGAAAATTCCCATTCTTTGATGTCTAACCAAAACCGAACTGGATGAAGCTTTAATTGATGATAAAAAATAAAAAATAAAATCTCCTTTGGCATGTTGCTTTTGAGGCTCATCGCCGTAGGAGATTTTGAAGTTTCTCGGTTCCTTGTTAGGACATCATTGATACCTTGATATAAAATTTGAGGCAAATGTGTTTTTATCCTAAAAGTATATACCTTGAACTCTCCATTACCAAAGTTACAGATGAAAGGGATATTTCCTCTAATTTTTGGAAGTTCCCAATATCTTGGCATAATTCTACACTGGAATTTAAATATGTGGCGTGGATTTCAAATTGTTAACCTTCATCATCTTTCTAAATTTACAACAAATGGTCCAACATGCAGTGATTTGGGCTTTTGCAGCGCTGACCAATAAGCAGACTAATTAGAAAAAGTGATAGCATCATATTTACTAGAGCAATAAGAACTACAAGAAGGCCTAGGTGAACGTAGATGGGGAGGCAATTAAAAAGGTTATGGTAATGCTTCATGTAATCAAGGAGATGGCATAGTATATTGCTGGCAAACTTGATTACCAAGTTGGTCAGAAGTAATCGTTAGCATCTGGAACGATGCTTTAACTTGGTTGAAATCCAATGTTTTGACCATCTTGGATCATTTTTTTCAAATTCAATCCCAATATTGCTGACAAAGGTTGATTTGGAGAAAATTTTAGGAATATAAGCATAAGACAACACCAGTGGAGGGGAGGGGGGGGGACCGAAAATTAGAAGCAGGAAGGAGACAGGGAGAGAGACCGTGTTGGTGTGACCTCCATCCATTATTATTGTACCTTGTTAGGGTTTGAAAGGGAAAGGAGATGTACAAATGCAAGAGGTTTCATTGTCGAATTTTTTGTAATGAGTATGGATGACTGATATTTTGTAATGAATGTCTTTTTTGTTGGAAAGAGAGAGGATATTGTCGAGGAAGTCGACAAGGATCGTCGAGGGATCGTCGAGGAAGTCGTCGACGAAAGACGAAGGAAGAAGCAGCAGCAAAACAGGTTAACAGCAGGTGTTCGGTCGACCGGCCCGGTCGACCGCCCGCAGTAGCAGGAGCTCGGTCGACCGGCCCGGTCGACCGACGTGCACAACATGCACAAGGAGGGAGCTCGGTCGACCGCCCGGTCGACCGACAGTCGGGTTGCGAGCTGCGATTGCTGATTTAGAAATCTGTTGTATTTAAACGGGATTTCTAGGGTTTTGTTGTACCAAGGAAAGTAGCAGCTCTCTTGATACTCAGAGGTGCTGCATCCATTGTAATTGATTGTCTAAATCAATAGAATCTCTCTTTCATTGCCCCGAGGACGTAGGCAACAAGGCCGAACCTCGTTAATCGTTGTTTTTCGTGTGTTCTTTCTCTGGTTTTTGGTATTTGTGCTGTTTTGAGAATTTGTTCTTCGTGCTTAGGAGATTCAGGGATTCCTCTTCTGGTTGTTGTCGGTGCACAACAAGTGGTATCAGAGCTTCCTAGGTTTCGCTTGGGATTTTTTCTGGAGATTCGGAGGGCTTCGGGATCTGATTCGGTGGAGATCGTGTGTCGATCTCAGATCAGAGGTAGTCGTGCTCGTAGGATCGTGTGTCGATCTCAGAAGGACGCAAGGAGTGCTCAAGGAATCTTTGGTGGAGTAGATCCGGTGAGAAACTCAATCTAGGGTTTCAGGAAGGAGGTAAAAATCCAATTTTTATCAAAGTTGTGATCTATTTCCAGTTGGTTTTTTTCGCATAGATAGAGGATCAAGTAATCTAGATGGCAGAAGAAAGTACTTCGATTAAGACCATGAATTCTCATCTGAGGATTGACGTGGTGAAGTTTAATGGCACAAATAATTTCGAGATGTGGAGATGTGAGGTTATGCATGCCCTGAATGCATCGAACCTCGAGGATACTCTCCTTCTGGAGAAGAAGAGAAGCACGACCACTGATGAAGAGTGAGAAAATGAACAGGTCTGCGTGTGGGTTGATTCGTTCATGTTTAACACAAGACATAAAATATCTTGCGTTACATGAGACGTTGGCGAAGCATTTGTGGGAGACCCTTGAGAAGAAATATCTGACCAAGAGTATCGAATCTAGATTGCAGCTTAAGAGTAAGCTGTACCGGTTTCAAATGAAGAAGGGGAGCTCCGTGAATGAACACATCAACCGCTACACGAAGCTTCTTACAGATTTGGTGAACGTGGATGTCAAGATAGATGAGGAAGACAGGGCGATAATCCTCCTGAACTCACTCCCGGCGGAGGAGTATGAGACATTCACTCTAACCTTTATCAATGGTAGACAGACTCTGGACTATCATGAGGTGTCGTCCGCACTGGCAAGTTATGAGACAAGGAGAAAGGAGAGACATCCTTCTCAGTCAAGCTCATCAGCGGAGGCACTGGCAGTAAGAGGTAAGGGTTCATCAAAGAAGGGCAAGGAGGAAAGAGGAAGATCAAAGTCCAGGCCAGGGTTCAGGGATCTTAAAAGGAATCAGTGTGCCTTCTGTAGAGAGATAGGGCACTGGAAAGTGAATTGTCCAAAGTTCAAAGGAAAGAAAAAGGAATCGAAGTCTGAGGCAAATCTCGCAAAGGTGGTTAACACTCAGAGCAGTAAATCACAGGCAGATGGATCAGACTCAGATTCGTCGGTGTTCTCATTCTCAGTTACAACTCCCATCGTAGGCTACTCAGGTGAAAATGAGTGGATCATGGATACAGGTGCTACATACCATGTATGCCCCAATCGGGACTGGTTTACAAGCTTTGAGAAGCTGGAAGGGTGTTCAGTCGTTATGGGCGACGATCATCCATGCATCATGGAGGGTGTTGGTACAATCCAAATCAGAATGTTTGATGGGATGGTGAGGGAGCTGAAGGAAGTGAGGTATGTACCTCAGTTGAAGAGACACCTGATTTCCGTTGGAGCTTTGGAGTCATTGGGCCTTGTGGTGTCGATTAAAGGAGTTCTTAGAATGACAAAAGGTTCGATGGTGGTGTTGAAGGCCGATCGCCGGAACAACCTATACTACTTGAAGGGTAGTACGGTGACAGGGCAAGTGGCGGCTTCTACCAGTTCAGAGGAAGATTCAACCAGGCTGTGACACATGAGGCTGGGACATGCAGAAGAGAAGTCATTGCAAACTCTTGCGAGGCAAGGGTTATTGAAGGGTGCCGAAACCTGCAAGATGGAATTCTGTGAACACTGTATCATCGGCAAGAAGACCAAGGTGAAGTTCGGCACAGCATCACATTGCACCGAGGGGATTCTTGACTATGTTCACACGGATGTCTGGGGACCTACCAAGACTGCATCAATTGGAGGTAACCATTATTTTGTGTCGTTTATTGATGACTATTCTAGGCGGTGCTGGGTATATACCATGCGACACAAAGGGGAAGTCCTAGAATTGTTCGTGATTGCGGGCTGCGATTGCTGATTTAGAAATCTGTTGTATTTAAACGGGATTTTTAGGGTTTTGTTGTACCAAGGAAAGTAGCAGCTCTCTTGATACTCAGAGGTACTGCATCCATTGTAATTGATTGTCTAAATCAATAGAATCTCTCTTTCATTGCCCCGAGGACGTAGGCAACAAGGCCGAACCTCGTTAATCGTTGTTTTTCGTGTGTTCTTTCTCTGGTTTTTGGCATTTGTGCTGTTTTGGAGATTTGTTCTTCGTGCTTGGGAGATTCAGGGATTCCTCTTCTGGTTGTTGTCGGTGCACAACATTTTTAGTCATGAGTAACACATTACAGATGATTGAGGCCACTTCGGCTGTTGATTGTGTACCATTTAGGATAAATACAGCTCTGAATGATGTTGTGCATACAAGGTAAACAGTGGGTGAAAGGGAGAGGGTAGTGGGCTTGTTAATGTGGCCTGATTTGTTTGTGTATGTTTAATTTTAGATAGCTCTCCTTCTCTAAACTAGTCGACTACCTAATAGATACTTGTGTGTGAGAGCCTGCCCTATCGCGCACGTCAACATGTTAGAAGAATTTTCTTCACTAGGTACAGCAGGAATTTTTTCACCACGGGACTTATTTCTTATGTGCAGGATATGGTTTTGTCTTGTTGTAGGTTGATGCAGCTATTGTTCGAATCATGAAGACGAGGAAAGTACTTAGCCACACTCTTCTAATAACTGAGCTCTTTCAGCAGGTAATATGCAAACCAGTTAGCAACTGTTTCTTCATGGTCGCCTGCCCTGCTCATGTAGGTAACTTTTTATTTCTTTCAGCTCAAATTTCCAATAAAGCCAGCAGACTTGAAGAAAAGGATAGAGAGCCTTATTGATAGAGAATACCTAGAACGGGACAAGAACAACCCACAGATATACAACTATTTGGCTTGATACAATTTCACCGGTGTGACCTTTCTGCCTTAGTTAAGTGACCGCTTGAGACAACCATTGTACAGAGAGCTTTAGCATCTTTCTTTTTTGTTCCTTTGAAAGACATCACAAACTGTATAAGTGTTATCTTTCACTTTCAGAGTTTGTTCTTGTTCTGAAGAGAATTTGTTGTCATATTTGCAAAAGTAACATGTGATTTTTCAAGGTTGGACTGCTATCTCCTTTCCTTTTTGATTCTTTAGAGTGGATGCTTGACAAGGATTTTGAAAAACGTAGATGCTTGGCAAATGTATATCAAGATGTTCTTGTTCCATTATTACAGCAGATCTTTGCCTTGGATTAGTGTGCTCACCACCACTGAGAGTCTGATCAACCTTTATCAAATACAACACAAGGCACATTCATAATCTATTTCCTCACAATAAATATTTCATTAAAAAGGTCCTATTTGTTGAATCACCGGAACGTACAGGAGCGGATATTGGCGCTCACCGGTTTGATAAAGGCACCTATTAGATTAGTACACTCACAAAATTGATAAACGCACCCCACTCAAATTTAAAAAAAAACCCTTATTCTCTCTAAATTTATAATTTTTCAGAATTTCTAATATGCCCTCATCTTCTTCATCAACAAACTCCTTCTCTCTCCCCCCTCTCTCACAACTCTCTACCCGCACCGCCCCTACTCGTTGGGGGTGTATTAATTAATTTTGGTAGGTGTATTCATCAATATGAAGGTTGAAATTTGTAATTTTCGATAACTTTAAGGGTATTTGTGTCTTTTTATTTAGGGTTATAATTATCAATCAAATTTTTACAAATTTTGGTTGGGGCCTTAATCACGAGAGCGTATATTGCCACCCCAAAAGATGAGAAAAGCACCCTCTAGATTAAAACACCCACCATTTTGATAAATGCACCCTAAAAAATTTAAAAATGGTCAAAATGTCCTCTTCTTCTTATTCTCCTCCTGTTCCTCTCCCTCCATCACCGGTGACCCCTGACCCCTCGCCAGCGACCCCCGACTTTCGCTTCCCCTCCTCTCCCTCACTCCCCTTCCCCGGCGAACCCGCTGACCTCCCCGCGCTCCTCCCCCCTCCTCGGCGCTACTCCTCCCCCTCCCCCTCTCTGTTCGACCAGAATGGCCAACCAGAGAGGGGAAGGGGGGTGCACCGGGGAGGGGGAGCGTCGGGAGGGGGTGTAAGGATTGGGCGGTGAGGAAGGAGAGAGGGGGGGGGGGGGGGGGGGGGGGGGGGGGGGGGGGAGATCAAGGAAGGAGGGGCATCGCCGATGGGCCTCGCCGTCGTTCGCCGGGAAAGAAGGAGATGGAAAAGAGGAATGGGGCATTTTAGTCCTTTTCACGAAGGTATTTGTGTCCAAAAGTATAATGGCACACTTGTAATTCTTTGTGAGGTGCCTTCCTCATTTTTTAGGGTGATAATTAAAATTGAAGGAAGAGAGGTTTTCTCCTGTCACTCCTATAGAAACTCTATCTATCTGTCTGTCTTCATCCGCAAAAGAGAGAGCAGCATCGACCCACTCCTTCTTTCTCTCTCGGCTCTCCCTCCTTCCTTTCCCCCTCTTCTTCCTCTCAACTGATCAGTGAGTTTTCCACCGAGAGCGACGATATACTAGTATATGCTCCCCTTAATCACTTTTTTAGGTGCCAATATCGGCTCCCGGAACCTACTTGTGAGTAGCTCAGCATGCTGACAGCATCTAGAGCTTTTGATACCCTCGATCTAACTTCATCTAGTGTCAGATAGAATTTATCAAGACCGAATGCAACAACTGCTTCGACTGTGGACATCACAACCTATCAGACAATACGAGCATTCACATACATTTAACATCAAAAAATTCAGCAATGGACATGAAGTTTAACACAATTTTATAAGTCATCATCAAAATCTATCAAATTATAGCATCACTGTGACTCCATATCCCAATCCATTTCAATGGGAATCTTAAATTAGGGGAAAAATTGTTTTTTCTCTTTAAGAAAAAGCAAGAATCTGATGATTAGGTTTTTGAAACAAGCAGCTCTTCGGGCTATCGATGTGAAGATTTCCGTCGGTTGGATTGAGTAAACCAGCTAAACCTGCACAAATTAAAAGAAAAAAGTGGCGTTTTTAATAAAGAAAAAGAAAGTCAAAAAAAAAAAAAAAAAAGAATTGAAGAGGGTTAATTTAATTGAAATTACTTTGAGAAGATGGACTTGCCGCAAGCGTTGGGGCCAAGGAGCATCCAGAGCTGGCCTCGGGGGACTCGAATGGAGCAGCCCTTGAGAATGGGCAGGAGCCTCCCTTGCCTCGTCAACGCCGAGAAGCTCAAGTTGCGGCCCTCGATGGCCACATGATGACCGCCGCCGTGTTCGCCTCTCTCGACGAGACTGCAGACAGGAGACAAGAAGCTGGGAGTGTGATGAGGCAGCAGCAGTGGCATAATAGAGAGAGAGAGAGAGAGAGAGAGAGAGAGAGCACTGCTACTGCTTCTTCGGCCCTTGGAGGCTATAATAATTTAATTTCCAGGTTTCTGCAGTTTTTTTCAGTTTCCCTTGTAAGAAAAATATTTTTCTACACGCATTTAACTTTCACACTTCTTCTCCACACATAAAACACTAATGGACACTTTCGAAAATATTAAGTAAAACACATTGTTTTGGCTCTTGAATCTGAAACTTTCATGACTTGATCTTACTCTATTTTTTGCCATCACACTAGCTCACAAGTCTGAATTGTTAGTGAAATCTATTTAAAGATTATTTGATTCCAAACAAATTTCTTTTCCCCCTCTTTTGAAGGAGAAAAACAACTAAAGACATCTATTGCATGCCAAGAAAGTATTTTCACCTCCATGAGTAGAAGAAAAAAAATAGAAATATGTCCATTTTAATTAGATTGGTGATTGTGTAGGCTAATTATGTTTTTTGATCTGTCAAATTTGTACCTAGTAAACAACCCCTACTAATCTCAATTGATTGTCGACACACAATGAAGAAATAACTAGTTGAAGTACTTTTTTACCTCTATGAGTAGAAAAAAAATAGAAATATGTACATTTTAATTAGATTGGTGATCGTATAGGCTAATTATTTTTTTCTTGGTCTGCCAACTTTTGATTTGTACCTAGTAAACAACACCTACTAGTCTCCCTCGGTTGTCGACACACCAATAAAGAAACAAGCAGTTTGTCAACCTATGGTCTGAGTATTAGTGCTCTAGAGTTCTCCAAGAATAGAGCGGTGTGTGTGTGAGATAAAGAAGTATCACATACCCAAACATCAAGCCAAAGTCAAATATTATCACATCGTGAACAAAATTTGAGGTCTTGTTTGAATACTTCCATTGAATAGAGTATACTCCACCAGGAAAGAAAAACATGAGTAGGTAAGTGCATTCAAAGACACTGTCCATCATAGTACAAATGCTTCACGAAATGGACCAAAGGCGAATCTGTTTGGTAACGACGTTCTTAAAACACTTAGCGTGGAGAGAGAGATTGAGGTGGAGAAGACTGACAACTCTCAAGTGCCCCCATCTCTCATGTAGCAAACAACTTCGCAATTTAAAATAATGATGTCAACAATCTCATGTTGCCCATTTCAAACAAAGAGCATGCGATTTCATGCTTCATTCTTGATTGCTACGTGTGTCAGTTCTGCACTTGTAAACTAAGGATTAGAATCATATTTATGCCTCGAGTGAAAATGCAGAGAACCATCATATGGGTGCTAAGGGGCTGTTTGGTTGCAAGGAAGTGGGCGGAAATAAGGAAGTAGGGAATTATAATTGCTCACTTCCCTATTCATCCAAACACCGGAAAAGGAAAATAAGAAAACCCTTTTTCTTTTTCTCTTTTATCTTTTACACAATCATTTTCTCACTTTCAGAGTGCTACAGTTAATTTTGTGGTCATGTAAATCTCATTTGTAATAAGTTATAACACAAAACAGTTAATTTTTTGATCATGTAAATCTCACTTGCATTCTAATTACAGTCTATTTTTTATTTTTTATAATTAATTTTTATTTTAATATTATTTTACGGTCAACTTTGTGGTCAACTTTTTCAATTCCACTTTCACATTACCATCCAAACACCGGAAAAGACAAAATATTTTCCAAACCACACTTCCCAACAACATCCAAACACCGGAAGTGAAAAACACAGGCTATGCTGCAGCGATGACGAGGCTTCTTGGAGCCTACTAGTGTTGGGAAGATCTTTAAAAAAAAAAAGAAAAGAAAGAAAAAAAGAAAGAATAAAATTGTTATTATGAAACTTTTATTGCCCATTTCTTTTGAATTGCGTTCTTAGATTATGAACATACTTCACCGTCATAAGCACACATATCCATATCACCTTGTTATTAGAGTGTTAAAATGCAGGAAATTAGAATAATGCTCGAAGTTCACCCTTTCCACAATCCTCGCCAAGTGGGTAAGTTAGCTGTTCATACATTTTACTTTATTTTATACTAATGACACTCAGCTTTATCTTAGCTTCAATATCGATGGTTTCCCAGTCTTCAATACATTTTACAAAATGTATGGGTTGCCAACTCCACAAGGAGGCGAAGGTGAAAGCTAGTCTCCATCCAAACCCAGTACAGACTTGTGAAGGCCAAAAACTTTAGATCTCCTCCCCATCTCAAACCCTACTTGCATTCCTTCCTATAAAATAAAATCCATAAAAAAATTTGTAGTCAAAACAATCCTTGACCACGACTTAACTCCCTCCAACGAGGGACGTTAACAATAACGGTGTTGTTAACACCCAATCAACCCCCTCTCTTTGCTTCCTCAACCTCCAATGGAACTCCCTCTACCGGTCCCCTTCCCCCACAAATTTCACGGGTTTATTTATTATTACTTCTCACAGCCACTCACTTTTCTTTACTTTACCACCGCCTCATCATCATTAATTAAAAAATTAACTCAAAAACCAAGCAATTATTATTAATTAAACCGACTGAAATGGGTTTTTTCCTGTGACTCATATAGAAATTTTGTTCGTCTATCTGTTCTTTTGTCCGTCTTTATCCGCGAGAGAGATCAACGTCGACCTCCTCCTTCTCCCTCCTCTCTCAGCTCCTCCTCTTTCCTCCTCCTCCTGACCGACCGATCAGTTTCTCACCGCCGGCGACAGTATACTACTTAACAAATATAATTATCAAAACCGGTCAAAAAGAGATTTTCTCCAGTAACTCATAAAGAAACTTTATCCTTCCGTCTGTCCGTCTCTCAGTTCCCCTCCTTCTTCCTTCTACTCTTCTTCTCTCTCCTCTTTCTGGCCGATCCGTGAGTTTTCCACCAACAGCAGTAGTTACTACTAATTATTTTTATTTGTTTATATTATCCCACGTGAGTCCACCACAGAGACGACAGATCTTATGGAGCCGAGCCCCAACGCCTGAGCGACGCGTCACCGCTGGCTCGCCAACCAGCCCAATCGATATGCGACTTTTAAATATTATTATTGGTGCGCTTACTGTTGCTGCTTGTTGGAGCCTCTCTCTCTCTCTCTCTCTCTCTCTCTGCTACTGTTTTGGGGGAAAAAGAGAAAGAAAAAGCGTTGAAAAATAACCAGAATAAAAAGTAGGCCTTTTTCGCGGGGGGCTGTGGACTGGCGACTGAGCTGGTGGCGGCTGCGTCGCTGATCTCTTCCCTCTCTTTCTACGGCGAAGTCCTGGCGACGGAGGTACAATCTGAGTCTTATCAATTCTTTTTTGTGAATTTAGTCTTTTTGTTGAGAAAGATCTTCAACTGGAAGAATTCGGTGGCCAGTTATTGGAGGGAATAGTTGACGGGAGGGTTTGGGTTGACCTGAGCTGATCTCACTGGATCTTGTTGCTTTTGTATGTTTTTCTTCATAGTGTTTGCTGTACAAATTGTTTGGATTGGTGCAGACACTTGAAGAACTAGGGAAAGAGCTGAGATTTGTGAGGGTGCTGTGTGATACGTACTCGTAATTTGTTCCTGAGCTGTTTGAATGGATTATTTGGCAAGTTTTGGCTTGTTTCCCTCTGGGTCAGATCAGAGGAAACAAATTTAATGATTGATTCTTTCGCTTTTTTGACTGTAATTAATCTTGTAGCATATGAGGGAAGTTATTGAGGTTCTTAAATAGCTTTCTAAGTTGACTAGTTGCTGATCTGGGTAGAGATCAATGTGAGGAAAACTACTTATTCTAGCTTTACAAATTAGTTGTGAATTTCGCTTTGCTGCAGGTGATTGGTTTATAGTGGCTGGAGCTGTCTTGCGATATTTGGAAGATTTACTCTTTATGTTTATTTGGCCGGATCACAACTTTCCCTTCAGGAAAAGAGGCGGTATATGTTTTCTCGAGAAACCATCTGACTTGTTGGTCCTCTGGATCTTGCTTGATTGATTCCATGGGAGGAAGCATCCAGTAGATATCGTGCAGCTTGGGAGCAGTAGGTTTTGGGAATAGTTGTTGGGAGTAGCATCTCAGCAGATCGTTGAAGACATATACTGGTGTATCGTCTTTTTCCCATGCTAACAAATTATTATTTGGACAAACTTGTGACTAAGTAAAGCTTCTAGGATCGAATCTGCAAGATTTGGAATTGGTCAGGGACTTTGAGTGATCATTGCTTTCTGCTATTTTCGGAAGATAGTGGATTGTTGAAGTTGGAAGCTTCAAGATGATAAATGACCAATAAAGAGAGTTAGCTGTACAACAGATATCACTGAATCAGTTGGCATCAGTTTGCAGGTTTTATCTGAATTGTCTTCACACCAGTTCTTTTACCAAATTTTCTGCAATTAATAGGCCTAGCCATGGCATCTGGGGTCGCTGGAGGCATGATAACTCATCTTTTTCCATCACTTGGACCTGCACTTATGATCTCTATGGGATATATTGATCTTGGGAAATGGGTGGCAGCGGTTGAGGGCGGGGCATGCTTTGGCTTTGACGTTGTTTTTCTGGTTCTTCTCTTCAACTGCACTGCTATTTTGTGTCAGTACCTTTCGATTTGTATTGGCACGGTCACTGGAAAGAATCTCGCAGAGGTATTATTATTTATTCCCTGTAAGTCTACTAATATTGCATATCTAGTCTTTATCCTTGTGCTGGATCTTTAACTATTTCTTAATGGAGCATGTATTTCTAGCTTATTGTATCCCCACTTTCCTGACCATCTATACATGGATGGAGAGGAACGGGGAGGGGTGGCGATATTACCAGATAACAGATTGCATTGAATGTGGAGTTACCCTTGTTTAGCATGTTTTGTCAAAGCTATTGTAGAACTGTCTACTGTGGCAGGGGAAAAGTCCAATAAATTGTTTTGTATGTGGAAAGTCTCTTAAACATGCTTGAAGGTATGAATTAGTGTAAAAAGAAAGGACACACTATTCAGCAGATATGGAAGCCTTTGAGAAACATGTTTGCGATGTTGGAGGCATCAATTTTGTGTGTAATGTGCTTGATTGAGAATGGTAGACTAAATTTGTCCAGAGATTTATGATTTAGTGTCTCCATAACTATTTCTCAAGTACGATGGTGTGGTTCTTCTTCTGAGGAACAACTAAGATATAATAAACTTAGAACTTACATCCTTCTTATAGATCGAATACGGTTTTTCTTCAAACTTGAGGGGTGAAAACTTCAAACTATTTTTTATCTCATCCCCATGTATGAAGATGTAAACTTTGAAGTCAAAGGCAAATGGAAGGAACTAAATTCTCTCTTGTGTTCCTATGAAGATCCTCTCATATAATGTTACTTTTTTTTAAAAGAGTAAATATAAATTATCCATGTGACAAGGTATATGACCATCCTATACTATATTTATCACTATTTATTTTTACTAAGGATATTTGGCAAGGTTTTGATGAGATTGTCTGAAAGACATTGTTTGACGTAAACCATTAGCTTGAGGTTTACATTGTATTTAAGAGCTATTGGATTCAAATCTTTACGTTGAAAGTTTAAAATATATGTATAATACCCCCATTTATTTTGCCTTTTTAAGGAACATGCCTCATGCCTTTCTTGCAGCTTGAAAGCCCATGAATTTGGCCGTAGTAGTTATCTAACTGTAGGTAGGCATGTAGCAGGTTGCTTATAAAGACAGAATAAATGAGGGTATTATAAATATATTTTAAATTCCCAACATCAAGGTTTGAATCTAACACCTCTTGCATATTATGTAAAGCTCAAGCAGATAGTTTACGGTAAACAATGTGTTTCATGGAATCTTTTGAAACAATCTTTATCAAAACATTTGTTAAATGTTCTTGGTAAAAGTGAATAGTGATAAATAGAGAATAGAGTGGTCATATACTGTGTCATATGGATAATCTATACTTAACTGTTTTTTTTTAAAAAAAAGTTACATTATATGAGAGGATCTTCGTAGGAACATAAGAGATAATTTGGTTCCTTCCATTTGTATTTGGCTTTTTAAGCAACCTGTTGCAAGCCTTCCTTGCACGTCATGGGTCTTTAAGATTGTCCCAAAAATCCATGAATTTGGCCATAGTGGTTATCTAAAAGGTTTTGAACGGCCACTGACCTTAGATTGATATGCGGTTTTAACTTGCCTGGGCTGTTAGGTTGGACAAATGTTGTTGACATCTTTTAAGCCTACATAAACTACTTTGATATTATTTATTGGTTGATTTGGAAGAAACGTAAGATTCATTCTAAGGGTTGTGGAATTAAATGTTGAATGGGTGCAGGAAGGATGCAGGGGTTGGTACGGTTCCCTTGAACTTCCACAAGTACTGAAACCTAAGTGTATTATTCTGATCAAAATCTATCCACTTTGCAATCTAAGTAGTTGCGGTCGAATTTAGAATTGATCCAGCAAGACTATTTCCTAGGATGTTGAACATATATTGTTATGAGAAAACAAAACTGAAGATGACGGGTTGTGAGCCAAGAATTATGTAAAGCATTTCAGGTATCAGCTGATGCCATGCTTACATGGAAGATTGTACATGCTTCTTTCACCTGAAAGCTAGCAAGCATGGAAAGGAAGAAATACAATTTTACAGTGGGGTTTGAATTATGTTCTTTTACTCTTGCTGCTGTAATACCATCTTGGTAAGCACTTTTACCCAAAAGCTTAAGTAGATGGATGGTCAGCCAATAATTACGTAAAGTACTTCCCCTTATCTCCAACAAAGACCAATGGAACACAACCTTAATCAACAATGAACATATATTTACTTTTTTTTTTTAATCATTTCTGATATTTTCTTTTGTATTTGTCAGTATCTCTTGCATAAATCAATGTGATGTAATGTTTATTGCAATTTATATTTATATTGCAACTTGCATATTATAGCATTTGTTTTTGATAACTTAGAATATCATGGACCCTATGAATAACTGTTCAATGTATATCTTTTTCATTCCACGCTAAAATCTGTATATCATTTGTGCAAAAGATTTGCAGTGAGGAGTATTGCAGGGTTGCATGCATGTTGTTGGGAGTGCAAGCAGAGCTATCCATGATAATTTCGGATGTAACCATGGTATGCTTCATTTAACCTCATCAGTTGTAAACATTTGTTCTGCCTTTTTTCACATGAATGCTTACAAGAAATTGAAAAATGTGAAACGGGCAAAATCATACTTGTTATCATTGATGTGAGGATTTAATTGCTGTTCTGTTGAAATTCCAGATTTTGGGAATTGGGCACGGGTTTAGCCTTCTATTTGGGATGGATCTCTTTGTGGGTATCTTTTGTGCCACAGTTGGTGTCATCTTAGTACCCTCATTTCTTAACCTCTTGGTAAAATTTGTGTATTCAATTTGTATTTCCTGTCAATGTTTGTATTGTGAGAAAGCACAAATTCCTATGTATAATCACTGCTACCTGGATTGCAGGACAATTGCAAGGCAGAAGTACTGTATATAGGCGTAGCTGGCTTTGCTTTGCTCTTCTATGTGTTTGGGGTGTTAATTAGTCAACCAGAGGTGCCACTTATAATCAATGGAATTTTTCCTAAGTTGAGTGGAGAGAGTGCTTACTCACTTATGGCCTTGCTAGGTGCAAACATTATGGCACATAATTTTTATATTCACTCTTCTATTGTAAAGGTAATCTGATTATTTCTCTGAACCACTTTTTACGTGCATCTTTCTGAATTTCTTTTTTCTGTATATACCTGGCTAAAGTTGTGATCCAGTTCTCTGGTGAATCAATCCCCAAAAAGTATGCTTGTATTACTAATAATACTTTTCTTGCATCTTTATATTCATAACTAACATTACACTATTAGTCAAAGGATAAGTTATAAAACGAAACTGAAAATACAAATGGACTCAACTTCTTTAAGGAAAATGCACTCTGTTTACCAAAAAAAGGAAAAGAAAGAAAAAGAGAAACAACAACAACAAGAGAAGGTTATCTAATCGACAAAATAAGTGGCTTATGAGGGACCGGCAAGATGTACGCTTTACCAACATTCTTGCAAGGCAAATTCTTCAAATGTATTTTGTACAAACTGGGGTAATAAATCTGATGGCATACTCGTTTCAAGTCTCCAGTATCGGATACCTGCATCTACTTCCGTTTGGGACTTATCACCACACTATATTCAGCATCATGAAAAACCAGCGTTTGCTCATCTCAAGTTCCGAAGGTGAGATGGCAATGCATGCTACACGGAGCAGTTCCATTCTCGTTAAAAATGTTACTTTATAATTTCTGTTTCTTTTCTTTTTCTTTTTTGAATTTCAGAGGTCACACTCAAATTAGAGATTGTTTTGCGCCAAACTGAAGTGTTTTGCAGGCTACTACTCCTAAATGAAACATAAACTAACTTCCTAGATGAGGTTCTCAAGGACTTAATGATGGAAATTTCCTTAGCATTATGACATGAGAGCAAAACATGAACTTGGATCAGAGTTAGCTTTGTCTGTGAATCATCTGATGACAATCAATCTGACAATAGTAGCTTGCATACTACAAGCTACTATTCCACTTTTCAGTACATATATCTTAGCATATATTAGTGGTTTCCTAATTTCATAAGCATTGTACTTATCGTTACTATGTACTTGTCAAGATGGCCTCGTTGTTCATAAATTCTAATATCTCCACCCTTGTCCTGAAATTATCATCTTCTAAATCTAATTTGTTTTTTGAGTTTTCTATGGACAATTTCTTATCGTGGCTGTGCACTATTTTATCATCCCTTCATTTTTCATTTTATTTGCAATGAACTTGTTTCTATGTCTATTAAAATGTTGAATTACTTTTCTTGTTTATGCTGCAGAAGAAGAAACAATCAAATGTTGCTATGGGTGCCTTATTTCATGATCATTTTTTTGCTATCCTGTTCATCTTTACTGGAATTTTTCTCGTAAATTACGTGCTGATGAACTCTGCAGCAGCTGTGTTTGGTAGTACAGATGTTGTGTTCAATTTCCAAGATGTTTCCATGCTAATGGACCAGGTTTGTATTGTCGGCTCTTACTTTGAATCAGCCTTTGGCAGATATTTATGATTCATATCGCGTTGCTTTTTATCATATGGCTTTTCTATACGCACTTGCCTCTTAATATAAATATGTGCCCTAACCCTGATTGGTTCAGTTGGGTCTTATATTTAAGCTAAATACTGCTTAAATGCCTGACCTGTACCAGTGATGGTTGTTGTTTCCAAACAGTGCTTTATTAATTGGCGACTGTTAAAACTCAATCTTTATGATTACTTCTTTTTCTTCTAAAAATTTCATTTGTATCTCATCTATCTGATAATCCCCTCCTCCCTCGCCCCTCTTCTGCATGTTTTAACTGGAAACTCATTCATCTAACACATTATTCCACATCCTTTTGCAGATATTCAGAAGTCCTATTGCACCTCCTGCATTTTTCTGGTCCTTTTATTGTCCAGTCAGATCACAGCTTTAACTCGGAATATTGGTGGACAAGTGATCTTGCAGTGTTTCTTTGGTATTAACCTATCTTGGGTTCATCGTGCATTAGTTAAAGCTCTCACCATCATTCCAGCTCTGTACTGTGCCAAGAGTGCTGGTGCAGAAGGGATATATCAATTGCTGATTTTCTGTCAGGTTATTCTGGCCATGCTTCTTCCATCTTCAGTGATTCCCCTTTTCCGTGTGGCATCATCAAGATTTGTGATGCGTGATTTCAAAATCTCTTG
The DNA here is from genome assembly GCA_038442645.1 of Agave tequilana. Taxonomy (NCBI): domain Eukaryota; kingdom Viridiplantae; phylum Streptophyta; class Magnoliopsida; order Asparagales; family Asparagaceae; genus Agave; species Agave tequilana. The sequence continues at coordinate 89,658 of JAVJIF010032007.1, forward strand.
GTATCTGGAAATCTTGGCTCTGGTTGCGTTTCTTGTGATGTTTGCCTCCAACATTTTCTTTGTAATAGAAATGTTATTTGGAAATAACAGCTGGATGGTTAATCTGACAGGAAGCACAGGGAGCACTGTGATGATCCCATACATTTTTCTTCTTATCATCGCTTGTGCATCCATTGGATTGGCATTGCATTTGGCAGTAACACCACTGAAATCTGCAAATGATAGACCAGAAACACAGATCTGGAATAGTAGTTTGCACAAGGATCAGCCTGAGCTATCTGAGGGTGTGGAAGATGATAATCTCGACGTGATTAAATATGACGAGCATCAGAAGCTTTCTGTTGAAGATGCCTTGGAAAAGTCCGCGGAGAGTCAGTCTGAAAAATCAATGCTAGAGTTCATTCCTGATCTTCCAGAGACAGCTATTGATTCTGATCATGATTCTCACCAGTCAGCTCATAGTTCCAGCATAACTGTGGCTTCTACGCCCCCAGAGTACCAGCCAGAAGAATCAAAGTCCATAGTTGAAGTTGAGTTTATGGACACTGCAGACAAGGCATCTACTGGATGCTTGTCGGATGTGGACATTGATGAAAAATTTAAATCCAAGGATCCAATTGTGAAAGATGAAGGACCAGAGACATGCACCGACATGGATAAGGATAATGAAGAAGCGAATATTGTAGAGGCTGAGGACACTTTCAAAGGATTTCCTCTTTCTTCAACTTCTGATGGACCTGGATCTTTTAATAATCTCAAGTCAAAAGGTTTTGATGGCTCTAATGGTAGTGGGAGCCTCTCAAAGTTGTCTGGGCTGGGCCGAGCAGCTCGACGCCAATTAGCTGCCATCCTGGATGACTTTTGGGGTAATTTATTTGATTTCCATGGGAAACTAACTCAAGAAGCAGCCACCAACAGAATAGATGTTTTGCTGGGATTGGATTTGAGAACAGTTGGTTCAACTGTGAAAGCTCATGCCATGGGAATGGAAGCTTCCAAGAGTTTTTCTCCAGATGCTGATGTGGGATCAGTTTTTGCTACAAATGCTAGAAATTACAACTCCCCCAAACAAATGAAAAATCATAATGTAGATTTACCTTTTGGGGTTCAGATGGGGTCCTCATCGTGGTCGCAAAACATGCAATCACTGAATTCACATGTGCAAAGCTCATCTAGCAACTTGCTTGACCCCAGTGAAAGACTTTATTCTAGTTTGCACCTGCCACAATATTCTGAGAGCAAGGATTATCAGCCAGCTACTATACATGGTTATCAGATAGCCTCTTATCTCAGTAAAATTGGTTCCTCGAGCTTCTCCCCAAACCTGCCATCTAGTATTCCAACTTTAAGGGATCAAGTTTTGTCTACCCCTGCACAAAATGGACTAGGTACATTGGGTACTTCTGGTTTGCAAAATCCAGCTTTGTCTAGAATGAGCCGCTTGCAATCTGAAACATCTTATTATGAATCGTCTTTTGGTGAAGTTAATGAGAATGTTGTTTCTTCTGCCTACACGAAGAAATACCATAGTACACCCGACATTTCTGCACTCATTGCTTTAGAAAGAAATGCATATTTGAATGAAGTGAAACGAGGTGCTCCAATCGGCCCTCGCCCACCATCTTTCAGTAGGATGGTATCCGAGCAATCACAGTATTTGAACAATGTGTCTAGATCTGGAGTTCCTTTAGCATTTGATCAGCTTTCTCCCCCCAAGCTGCATAGAGATGTTTTCAGTTTAAATCCAGATACCAAATCTCTTTGGTCTCGGCAACCCTTCGAGCAATTATTTGGCATGGCCGGTAAAGGTCAGAGAGGAAGTGATGTAGGAGCTTTAGAGGGACCGAGCATCCCTCCTAAAGAAACTTTCCCATATGCAGAGTCTGGTGCCAAGCTGCTTCAATCTCTTAGGTTTTGCATCGCAAAGCTCCTGAAATTGGATGGCTCAGAGTGGTTGTTCAGACAGAATGGTGGGTCTGATGAGGATCTAATTGATCGAATTGCTGCTTCAGGAAAATATTTACATAGAACGGATAATGGGGAGATGAATCTGGTACTCACTGGTCAACAATTGTCTTCTGATCGGAAGTTGAATTCATTCCATAAGAGTGATGAGGCAGATTATTTTCAATCTATTCCTAATTGTGGAGATGGCTGCGTATGGCGAGCAGCCCTAGTTGTAAGCTTTGGTGTATGGTGCATCCGTCGTATTTTAGAATTATCACTTGTAGAGAGTCGGCCAGAGTTATGGGGAAAATATACATATGTTCTAAACCGTCTTCAGGTACAAGTCTCAATCATTATGCCTTTTATTGCCTATTACCTTGGGAATAGCTATTTTGACACGTGCAATGCAAACATTAGCTTTATAAGGAAGAATTATTAACATATGACTCTTAATGATACTATCAAAAGGATATGGCTGTTCTATAATACTGCCACCATATGAATGCATTCTCTTCTGGCACTGTATTTGAAACAGAGCATCTGAAATGGGTGAGAACATCTGAAACACACCATAATCATCTCTGAACACTACTGTAGTAAATGCAGCAAGGATAGTGCATCTTGGGAAAGTAGATTTTCTGCTAATAATGCCATGTTTGAATATGTTAACTCGAGGAATTAAAGAAAGTTCAGATGCCATTGAAGTTTGCAGAAGATGGCATAGAGTGGTTGGTTGCAGGATGTGATTCCATCTGAGGCTTGTTTTGAGTCTTAGAGATGAAGTTGATTCTGTACGGAATATCTCATCATCTTTTGCCTTTGATAGACTCTTTTCAAGCCAGGAGATTTTGGAGGGTTGCTCCCTGGTTGAGCTTAAATTGCTTGACTAAGAAAAATGTTATGTCACCTCTCACCTGTTTGCCAACTGGCCTTCAATGTTCTTTGACCGGGCTCAGGCTGGCTTGGCTTGGCATTTGGCTCCATTCCTATGGGGCTGGGGCTGAAGTCATATGGATACTGTAATAGAAATCTGATTAATACTTTTGTAGAGCTCTCTGTCAACTTTGAGACAATGCTAGGGCTCGTTCTGAAGCGGGCTTAGATGAAGAATGATGATCATGATGATGACTGATAACATCTTCTTATAGGCTTAAGGGTGCGTGATCTGATTATTTGCACTATTAGAAGCCTATCCATACCTAGAACGTTTCGGAGTGGACCCAAAAGTAAGTTTCAAGTCCTATTGCATGTAGTTCTAGCTACATTGCACCTCTTTTTCTTTCTTCCAAGAAATCTTGATTGTATCAGGCAAAAGATTCATTTAAATATTCAAGTCTTAACTCTAGCCTTAGAATATTACACCATGCGTAAATGTTTCTCAACATCTTATTTTATATCTGAAACCCCATCGTGATATTATCTATAGCAGCCTTATAGATTGTCCCTTACGACAACACAAGATTCAAGTGAAATAGAAAAAACACAAGCAAGAGAAGAACGTATCAAGCTCATAGTTTGGTGAATGTTTCTGTTCTGAGGAGAGATTTGAGAGCTTCCGTTGTCAAATTCTGAAGTCTGAAAGTTTTTGTCTCCTCGAGATCCCTATGTGGGAACCGAATGGATTAAACCCCACTACTTATCTTGATCTCCAGCGGAAACCCTAATTTCTCTTATCTTATAATCATTTCATTAATGCTTTCTTTTGTCTATTTAACTCTAGAACCGTTTTAGGTACATATTTATGGCAATCCTTGTTCCTTTCATGAAACGAATCCTCTTCCTGATCATACAAGACTCCTAATAGAAGTTTAGCTAACTGTGATGGCTCTTTCATCAGGAAGGGGGAGAAAAAGAAAGAAGCTACGCCAGCTTGATTTTACCAAATAATACCAGCGAACACATTACTGGCTGATGCTTAACTCTGTCCTTTGTTATTCTGCATTGTTTGTGCTTCAACCATTGTGATAGTGTTGTTCTTTGTATTCCATGGCCAATTGTATCTACCGTTGGTCAGTCATCCTGATTGCTTCATGTATTCTTAGGATATAAAGCATTATCCAATAATATCCACCTTAATACTAATTTCTTTCTGGCCACTTTTTTGGGGATCGGTCTTCCATGACTTGCCCGGTGGTGTTAGGATAATCTTAGTAGAAGCTCTTTTGTTAGCATGAATTTTCCATTGTACTTCACTACCATCCTGAATTTCCTTATCCAGTGCTGTCATACTATTCATCGGAATTCCACCTTGTTTGGAATAAGGGTTGTATCCCGGTCTTGAATTTTGGGACCCCTTCCCATAACCCAACTGATGTGGGACGAAGGGAAATTTAGGGTTTATGGTGGGAATTTAGTGAATTGGGGAAGATAGTAGAATTAGGGATTCGGTATGATCACGGATCATACCCGAATCTCGGCTTCACCGCCTGGTTCGATTAATCCATTAGATAAAATTAAATAACACAAAATTTCATTGAGAAATAATTTTTAAGTAAATAATCATTAATTCTCAAAGTCCACTACATGGCTATATATAGCCTATAAAACGTGCACCACATGTGCAATTATTGATATGATCAAATCTATTCAAATCTAGATTTAAATAAATCTTAAATCTTAAAAAAAATTATCCAAATCTAAATTAAATAAAAATTTAAATCATGCCAAATCAAATCAAATCTTCTTCAAATATAAATCCAATTCTAAATCTAAATAAATAATAGTAAATCTGAGCCATTCGATTCTCATCATTCTATGCGGCTTGAAAATATTCATCTCTGATGAATACACTGGTAACTAATAAGATAAGATGGAGACAACAAAAAGTTTCTTTGAGGACATGAAGATGAAGGAGAAGGGCGGAGAAGATCGGAGAAGTGAGGACGAGGTAGTCTTCGTCGGCATGGCAGCGTGGAAATCTCAGCGACGATGACGAGAACTTGGTGGAGACTGGACGACATGGGATGGAGGCAGCGACGGTGATGTGACAACAATGATGAGGTGGAGGCAATGAAGGCATTGTGGCGGTGATAATGGCATGGATCTAGAGCTTGCAGATGGGAGTCTAGGGAGAGATGAACAATTTTTTTCTGAAATTTTGGCTCTGGTATCAAAATTGATGTGGGAAGAAGGGAAATTTAGGATTTGTGGTGGGAATTTGATGGAATTGGGGAAGAACAATAATTAGTGATTGGGTATGATGACGGACCGTAATCCGGATTTTGGTTTCACCGCCTGATTTGATTAATCCATGAGATTAAATCAAACAACACAAAGTTCCCTAGGGAAACAATTTTTAAGCAAATAATCATTAATTTTCAAAGTCCACTACATAACTATAGATTGCCTACAAAACGTGCACCACATGTACAATTATTGATAGGATCAAATTTAATCAAATTTAGATTTAAATAAATCTTAAATCTTAAAAAAATTTATCCAAATCTAAATTAAATAAAAATCTAAATCATGTCAAATCAAATCAAATCTTCTTCAAATTTAAATTCAAATTTAAATTCTAAATCTAAATAAATAATAGTAAACTACCATCATTAGCCCGACTCTGACTGCCATCTGACAACACTAAGCTGAATTACTAATGATATCAGGAAGTGTTAACTTAATATTGTGATTTTTGATATGGTACTACCAAGTTGTTAGAAGTTATGCGTACACAAATCATTATTTAGATTTCAGTTTGTGTTGAATTACCTGTTATTTTTCTCTGTCAACTCCTTGGCTACCTTTTTAATTACAATCTTCTACATATACCATGTAACATTATGAGAGTTTTCATGTTCATATAGTATTTAGAAATTTTGCTTCATTGAGTTTTCTCATCCATATAGGGAATAATTGAACCTGCATTTTCCAAGCCCCGACAGCCGCTTTCTACCTGCCACTGTCTTGAAACATCAACAGAAGATGCAAGGGGTTTCAGTTCATCACTACAAAATGGGCTTCTAAGGTCTACAGAGAGACTCAGCAGTAAACCCTTGACTACTGCAAGCATGGTCCTTGAGATCATCAAAGATGTTGAAACTGCAGTATCTGGCCGCAAAGGACGAACAGGCACCACTGCAGGTGATGTTGCATTTCCCAAAGGAAAGGAGAACCTGGCATCTGTACTAAAACGATACAAACGTCGTTTATTGAACAAGCCGCCTGGTGCCCATGACGGTGCTTCAACATCCCGCAGGATTCCTTCATCTGCGTCGTCTTCTGTTTTATAGCTCCAGAGAACACTGTTTGCTATACCTCATGGATCATGGTTTTTATCGTTGAAGAACGTTTTCAGGATCCAAGGTTCGTACAGATCTCTGTCCCTTCCAGGTCTCATTACCATGTATGTTGTATAAGATTTACTGAAAAACAGTAAGCAGAAAGGAGGTTGAACAAGAAATAGGAAGTATTGTGTTTTTATTTTTGTTCTTTCTTCTAACATTTTTCCCCCCTTTCTCTCATTGCCCCTTTACATCTCATTTGGAAAGAAAAGGGTCTCGGGCTGAGTTAAAAATAAACTCTGTTGCTCAAAAGTGCAGCCTTGTACAGTTTTATCTTTGCAAAGCATGAAACTTTTCCCCAGTAATGTACTTTTCCCACTTCTGCTGATTTACACTTCCCACTCTTACAAGTATGTTGTGTAATGTAGCCTGGTCAGAATATTTGGTTATATTAGAAAATTTTCGCCAATTTTTTATGAATGATTTATGCGATGGTTGATCATTACTATTAAAGAAAATGAGTATCAGGTGTTATTTTTCTTATTGTTGTAGTTGCTGCTGTTCTCATTCTTATGCATTCATCTGTTTCCCCTTCAGTGCATAATTTTTTTTACTCCCCTGTAATTGGAAGATTTGCTTCTTTATCCTGCAAAATATTTCTGCCAGAAAATTCTGAATATGGTTTGTTTTTGCAGCAAGACACGCACTCACTCAAATCATACAGCAAAGTTTCATACTCAGTTTGGGTTTTATTAAATAGTAGTAATTTGGTGAATTATTAAGCATGAGAAAATTAATGAAAAAGAACACAGGGAGAGATGTTCAAGTGATCTATTGCGAAATTTTCTTTGAACAAAGAACTAAGGAAAGGAAAAGGTCTTAAAAAAAAGAGTTTTAACCAAAGCATAAAAGGAACAAACACTAATTAAATCTTAATTATTTTTTTTCCGAATTCTTTTACATTACTCGCGCTAGTAACAACAAACAAAGTAAAGATTACAATGTTTTTAATTGCACAATTATTGAAAGATCTGTTTGAAAGTGAACGGTGTCCTTCCATTAATTTTATAGGCATGAGTCGAGTAGCGTGTTCCTTTTCGTAGCCTATATATTCTGTTAGTGATTTTAATTGTTTGGACTTTGGAGAGAGAAATAATAAGATAAATTTGTACTTTAAAATACATAAGTTTATTTACATAGGACAAGTCATATTTTTTATTTACACATGCAGACAATATAGGGTCACTAGCAACACAACAAATACAGGCATGAGCGCAATAATCTCTCTGCATCAACTCATGTTCTTGCCTAAATTCTAGCAATCTGCATGTGGATTGATTAAACTGGTCATATAACCTATAACTTGTATATGATCATAAAAGAGATAAATAATAAAATCAAATTTGAAAATTTTTGCCTCTAAACAATTTCCAAATGTTCTAACCACAAAAGTGAATAAAAGATAGTATCCAGATCGTAGTGTATCGCTTTTTAATCACAATCATCTATTATTTCAGACACAATAGTTATTTCTTTTTAACAAAAAGCTAAAATAAGTACAATGCAGGAAAGTTGTGATGGTAATTATATTAAAAATGAATAATAATTACTTAGATATTAGTAGATAGTTATGATTTAAAAAGTAGACTGTCCATTGGTAAGAACGCACAGGACGTTAGAACTGACCCCAGTTTCAAAGACAATGGGAACATTAGTTGTACTTTTCCTTTTTTTTTTAATTTTATATTCAGGTAACAAGGCATTATAAAAGAAAACTTATTGTGCCATTTTCTTGATTGCTGCGTCATGATCGACTCCCCATATTCTCTCCCACTTTTGAACTCACTAAATTCGTCACCTTGTGCCGAAAGTCATTGAACTTAAATTAACTTATCTATTAATAATTATTATAATTATGGGTTGAGAGATTTTTGCTCTCTTTAAGTCTTGGACACTGCACACATAGAGAAGTTATCCAATTTTTTAGGAGTTGTCACAAAGGAAGGACAAAACTTTTTTTTAAAATTCAGGAGAATTTTCATCCACATTCAATCTTCAGCACTTTCGGTTTTACAGGGGAAAAAAAAAAGAAGCTATTGAAAAAAAGATATTGTTACTGCTCAATTACAATCACGAGCAATTGTTTTAGACTGTAAGTTGACGTTTTGCTATTAATTTCACTCGGATTTAGCTGATACAAGAATTAGGGAGAGCTTGATAGGTATACTCACATTCTGCTGTGTGGTTCAATATCAATATCTAGGGGGGGGACAGTTCATTTGCTATATAAATGTGAGAGAATCTCACATGTAATAAAGAGTGCTTGAGTACAGGCACTCTTTCTTTCCCCGCACTGACAGAATTTTCTCTTCGAGGTCTGTTGATGCCATGGGGTGCAGAATGACCACTAGAGACATCAAAATTTGTGAGGCGTGCTTCCAGAATTAAGGGCTGCAAGGATGCCTCACACCAGGGTTGCTGGAACTGAACAGACTGGACGGCAACTAGAATCAGTACTTAGTAAGAGCATCTCCAAAGAGGCTCTCTATCTTCCCCCATTTCCTATTTTAGAGAACAAAATCAATAGATTGAGCTCCAATACTACTCCATATATGACTCTCTGTTATAAGAGCAAGCCTCAAGCTTTCCAGATGTAGAGAACCAAACTCACTTCCTAAACTATATTTATTATTATTTTCATCTATCACAAATTGCTTTTAAATAATACAAAAGTGTCCATGGCCAAATTGACTTGAAAAAAATAATAAAATATTCAAAATAACTCAAGTTAGATAGCTATATTAGAGTATAAATGGACTAGGGAGCTTCCTAAACTAATATTCTCTTTAAAATAGCTCAAATTTAGGGAGTGTCTGTTGGAGTTGCTCTAACTTTCAGATTTACGTGTAAAAGGTATCGAACTGTCTGACATGTCTATCTTTCCAACATCTTCTTCTGTAATCGATGAACCATCGCTTGTATCCAAACAGCAATATTTAACATCATCATCACTCTCAAAGTTTTCGGATTCATCAGACGATTGCTTCTCCTCAGGGATAGTCACAATCTGATATATCTATGGATTTGGCTTAGGGATACCTCAGTGCCTGACTTTAGTGCATTTCCTCCGCCACCTTGAACCATGTCAGTCACTCTTACCTGGTGCGTTGGTATATACCAATAAAACCAGTGAGAACATAGAGAAGCAATATGTCGAACAAGGAGTATAATGGAACATGTTTCTGGATAATTAGGTACCTCCAATGGCTTCATTAAATCATTTTCTCGATCCTCGATTCTAGTAAGAGCCTCTACAGCTTGAAGCTCCGTAGAGTCTCTGACAAGTTGACTCAAAGAGGACACATCATCCGACATGGCACCTAGTCCTTTTTAAAAGCTTTGAGCCAAGCTGTAAACTAGTCTGCAGTAACAGTTCAAGAATCCATGATGGCCGATGTTTAGTTACAAAAATATGTCAAGAATGGTTTGCCCCAGCCATGGAAACGAATGGTAAGTTTTTTGTTCAAATTTACCTCAGCATTTTCGATAATAGCATCTGTTGCACCTGCTTTCTTCAGATCCAATAAATGAGCAAGATCCTGAGCTCTAGCATATATAGGGACCTGGAAAAAAAAATCTTCGCTTAGAGAAAATACATTAACTAATAAATTAGGCTCAATATCCATGACAGCATAAAAAAAATCTAAGTATATAGGGACCACGGAAGCTTTTCATGCTAGTCATAATAAATTCTACAGATTAAAAATTCATTCAGAATTAAATTTTCGATGCTCTAATGCCCTACCCTGCATTATCTTGGTGTAAAGTGGGCACCATATTTTCCGTGAATTTTATTAACATTATATTAAGTTTCACGGAACTTCAGTTTAGTCATGGTGTCTCCAAATTGCTTCTCTCTCCTGTCTGATCTCCTACAACAAATATGTATTATGATTTGGTTGCCCCAGAAGCAATGCACCATTAGGTAAAACAAGGAAGAATAAGCAATATTCTGAGAGAAAAATAAATGATTGCACATGTCAATTACTACCACAGGAAATGCTAGCCGAATCCGTTGAACAGACTCAATCATCCTCTTTTTGCCTGTATACATGATCATGACTGCTTTAGGAGAAGAAATTCCAGCAGATTGCAGTACTGCTGGGCGTGATCCGTCTCCATAAAGTGTTTAAAAGCCAGACTTTCTAGCTTCCTGTTTAAAGCATGAAGGAATATCCGCAATTCATGTAGAAGCTACACACATACACACATACAAAAAATAATAATAATAAAAGAAATAAAAGAAATAATAATAGAAACTTAAACCTTTACCATCCCAGGATTAAGACCAAATGCAACATAAGGCCAGGCCATTTGTCACCATCTAAGCCAGAAGCCAATGGCATGGATAACAAATTGGCCAGGACCTGCAACATGTAAACTTGAAAATACTTAGAAACTGCAAATGATATGTAAAATAAAGCTAATTCAAGAATCAAGGTGGTCATCATAATACCTGGCCCATTTGCCCAAGCCCAAGGATGACAACAGGCTCAGCAGCATCAAAGTTCGGCATCTCTGTTACTTTCTGCCAAAAAAGTACTTTCTGAATTAACAAAAATCCACTTTACAATTAAATGCTCAGTACAGACAAAATCTAGTGCATACTTCCTTCACTTCTAGCTTCTCATCAATGATCTCAGCAGCTTTTCTTCCAATTTCATTCAGCAAAGGAGTTAATTCCATTGACAGTACAACAACGATAATGAGAAGTTTGTTCAACTCAAGTGGCAGAACCCCAAGCCCCTTGGAAAAATAAAGCTCTTGAGAGAAACTAAACACAGAACAAACAACCAAAATAAATTTTTTTCATCACTGCAGCCTACTCTGAACTGACTTGTTTGCCAAAGAAAAGACCACAATCCAAATTCTCCTCCTTGAGAAAGAAGCAAGCCTATTCTTATACTTTCTTGAAAAGATAATCCAACATGGGGACCTATTACTGTTATTATCAGTGTCTTGATAACAATTAAGCCTGACAAGAGGAAAAGCACATTTGGCCATTCTCTAAATAGTAGCTGCATCTGTACTCTTCATGAATTAGCTAATTTAGTTGAAAGTTAAAACCATGATCTAGAACTTGTACCATACAACTATTCTTTTGTGATATGAAATGCCGTGCTTATAATCCAGAATAGTAACTGTTGGCCTGATTTGACGATGTCAATAATCCAGTTTCTGATGAAGTTATGAAACTAACCATTTGCTTAGGGAATTACCTAACTTGTTGAGTGTCAAGTGACAGGTATCAGCGACATATAATGAAGCATTCAAGTACATCAAAAGGACAAAAGTTTGAAGAGCGATGCTGCAAGTTGGAGTGTACACCATGTGGAGCCATACTACTGAAATTTAAGACTATAAAGACTCAAGCCCAAGAGCAGACAGGCTTGTCCCTGAAATTTTCTATTTATTTGTTCTACGAACATGTGAAAGGAGCTTGTCAGAACTAGAGGTGATTTGGTATTGAGAGATCCGTCATTTGATCACCCAAAATCTTAGGAGACCTTAACTACAGCTTAACCCCTTTGCACTACCTTTTAAGCATTAATAATAGGGTTTTAGGTTAGTACAAGTCGACAAGCTTTTACAATAGTCTAACTGAAAACTTTGGACTCTAAATGAAAGTCAAATCTCTAAGATTTCAATTGGTATCCACTGGATAGTCTGACTAAAAAATCACAGCAGAGATTGACAAGCTGGACTGGCAGTTTCACTTGATCGGTGGAAAAGCTTCCTCCGGTCGAACTTTTGATCTCCACTTTCCTAAAGCAGTAACATATTTATCATAACTTCAAATACGGCATCTCTAGGCTCCTATATCACTACTCCCAAGAGGAAAACCATCTCAAAAATCATTCTTAGAGCTGAGAAGTGCTACCTCTCATCTAATTTCTTCAGGGCATAGAATCTCAAGTGTAGTTCTATTATTTTGTCAAGAATCTCTTGTACTATGGAAAAGCTACTTGTATTCTTTCGAGAGGAATTTACAGTCGGGTTCAATTGTGTTTTTAAGGAGTTGGACAAGCAATCATTGAGATGAAGGTCTTGGTCTAAAAGACTTTTGGATATAGTGGTCGAAATCTATATCATTATCTTGGGTGTCCATCCATGGTGGAAATCTACTTTCTTTGACTCATTTGCTCTATGTGAATACTCGTGAAATCACCCCAATGTTGAATATATATTTTAGTTGGAACTTCAGGCCAACCTGTAGATAAGTAACCAATAAAACAAGCCTCTATCATAAAGCAGAAAGAACATCATTTACAAACATGAAAAAATTTGCATGATCCAAAGCAAATATAGATTAGATTGTCAAGAAGTTTTCTATCAGTAAGCAGTGAGAATTTAACAATGGAAGTGTACTTAAAGAAGGAAAAGAAAAAGAAGAAAAACTACCTGCATGTCAATGGATGTCCCGTGGTTACAAAGAATAAGCCAAGCAATGAACCTCTAAAGGGCCTTATGTCGGCTTCAATTTGAGTCCGAAAATTAGTTTCTGCAAGAAGAGCTCCAGCCAGAAACGCTCCTAGCTATATGGAAACAGATTCATACGTATGTCAAAAGTTTACAGGATTATAGACATATTTAACAAGTTCAAGAAGAAATGACCTATTGTGTCACTAAACCCAGCATCTGAGTGAGAAGTGATGTCCCTGAAACTGCAAGCAGACAGAGCAACAAAAGCTTCTGAACTCCGTGACTCTGCGACAACCTGTATCAGGGCATTAATAATTGACAAAACTAATATCATGCATCAGATGACAAATTATAAATAAGAGCTTACTTTATCATAGAAATTTTCATACAGACTTCAAAGACATGCCTCAGCAAGAATTTTCCTCCAAGAGAGAGCAGACCAAGCCCACGTAATGCTTTCAAGCTTTCAGCTACTAGCATTGGCCAAATGCTTTCCTCTACAAGATTTTGTAACCAAAGAGAAACAATAAAAAGTAATAATATATAATTTTATAATGCTACAAGAGAATGCAATTAAGAATATTACAAGAAGATTAGGAAGTAAAATGAAAATGCTCATCAACTAGTTAACTTGCCATGTGTTCTAAAACTTGAAACCATCATCAGAGTTTACACAAAAGGGTGGAGAATAACAGATACGCAGAGGTGGAGTATAACAGATATGCAGAAAATATGTAACCTTCAACTAGCAAAAGTAGGCTATGCTTTCAACAACATAATTTTCAGATGACACAGATGGCAAAGATTCAAGAGGAATGACCTTGGCAAGTGAAATGAAGAAAAAATCGAAACATGCATGTTTCCCTAGAGCCCATGTATATATCATATAGAGAACAAAAACAGAAACTTATGGTTTCCAAGATTTAATATGAAACCAATAAAAACATAATTGTAAATGGCACGGGTGAACCCAACGGTAAAACTCCTCCCTCCTATAGGGAAGGTTCCAAGTTCAATTCCCCCTGTTTTCGAACGGGAATTGGGCTTGAGTAATTAGTATGGAGTTTGTGAGTCTTTCCCTTTCAGTAAATAAATAAATAAATAAATAAATAATACATATATACGCGTGTGTGAGAGGAAACAAGAGGTCGGAGGAAATTCTCTCTTATAGCGCATCTAAAATACCAATATACCGATTATTGTTTCACAATCCGACCACTCATTATGATCTTCATGGCCTAAGTTGTATATTGATGAAAAATCATGGGGTTTAGGCTTCATTCGCTTGTTGATCTAATGGTTGCAAAATTAGCAATTTTTCAATAATAAACAAATGTGGCCATTAGATCAACAAGCAAAAAAAAGCCTAAACTCCTTGGTTTTTCATCAATATACATCTTAGGACGTGAAGATCATGATAAATGGAAGGATCGTGAAAAAATAACTGGTAGATTGGTGTTTTAAATGCACCATAGTAAGAAATTTCCTTCATGACCACCGGCCTCTCTTTTCCTACATATATATATAATATACAGAAAACAAGAGCTTAGTGGCCATGAAGAAAATTTCCTCTTACGACACATCTAAAACACCAACCTCCATATTATTGTTTCATGATCCGGCTGTACATTATAATTTTCATGGCCTAGGATATAAATAGATGAAAATTTATAGGGTTTAGAATTTGTTTGCTTGTTGGTATATGAGAAAAACTATGGGATCACTACCTTTCAAATATATAATGTATTAATATGAGTAAGTGTAAGAGATCCATAGAAACTTAATTATTAAAACTATTTGCATAATAAAGGTTCATTCTCCACAAAAAAATGGTTATGAACACATATGCAACAACTGACATGACAGATCTACTTCAATGTAGCATGCATAAAATAAATGAATAGTAAATGTTATCCCCCAGGTAATGGATGTGCTACTTATTATAAGCAAGATGTTAAGAAATAAAATATGTGTGTGTGTGTAGAAGGTGTTTTATGTGAATATCTGTACTTGTAAACCTATATATGTGAAAAGAGAAGTTAATACTCTTCATCTTTTTCCTTTCTCAAATTCTCTTACTCCCTCTCATCTAACCTTAATCCTAAGCCTGATATCAAAGCCAAATTGGGATGGTCGTATTCTCGACACTCCTCCACCATCCCGTTGTTGTATGTCATTGATGACTTCTTGATGGAAATCGAACGGCTCAGATTTACTAATATTTATTCAGATCTAAAATTTAGATTGAAATTTAGATTGATTAGATTTGGTTGAGATTTAGAAGTTATTTGAATCTAGATTTGATTAGATTTGATGTTATCAATAATTGCACGTATGATGTACGTATTTAGGCTATATATATAGCCATGTAGTGGACTTTGAGATTTAACAATGATAATTTGAATTAAATTTGTGAAGCTATTTGCTATTGATATTGATTATGATCTCATGGATTGAATCATAGATGGTGAAGCCAAAATTCGAGTTGCGATCCACAATCATATCTTTCCTTTCTCTCTTGTTCTTCCCCAATTTCATAAAATGCCCATCATAAACCTAAATCACCCCTCCGTCCCACATCAATTTGGTATTAGAGTCGAATTTCTTGCTTTTTTCCTTCCACAAAAATCCGCTTCAAAAAAAGAAATTATTGTTCACGCGACACTATTCGCGCTTTGTTCACGCGACATTGTTCATCAGTCCACTAGCAACGCACAACAGTCCAGAGGCCATTTCTTGCCAGTTTGGAGTCAGATTCGCGTTCTGTTGGATGCGTGACTGAGTCTTGGAGATACTGGAAAAAGTTTGCGACAATTGGACAATAGATCTGACTTCTACAAGTTTTTGTTTGGTGCCAATATTGTTCCTGCAGAAGAAAATCAATGTTTCAGGCCCCATTTCTAGTCTGATTTGAGCTCAGTTCAAGCCATTGAGATTCATAGGTAACTTTTTACCTTTATATACTGAACTTTCTCCATGCGCTTTTACTTTTGTGGAAGATACATAAATAATAATGTTGATGGCAAGAAAGTTGAATGGGATATGCATGCGGCTATCTCACATTTTCGGGGTTCTAGTGATCATATTGGGTATGAGAAGTGAGAAAATGATCTTAAAAATTTTTTTAGTTATTTTATTTTGACATCTGAGCAGAAGTATCATTATGCCCAAATGAAACTGATTGGACAAACTTATTGGTGGTGAAAGATAGTCATATCGATGATCAGTGTTAGTTTGTCTTACAAGCTCATTTTCGTACTCTGTATACTTCACACCTTCTTTATGCATCTAAAACAGACAACAATGATCCCAATGTTGTGCAAGATCCCGAGCCCGAGAGTCGATCATTCGCTGATATATACACTGAGCTCATAGATGAGATCTGAAGACCTGTAACAAGCCAAGCTGCAAAGGTTGATGCAAATTCAGAGCCAGACGTTGTTGATAAGCCAGAGACAGAGCCAGAGATTTTTGATGAGCCCCATCTAGAATTAGAAGTAAAAGATCTTCTTATTGAGACTCATATAGATCATGAAGTTATCTTCGTCAGCTATGAGGGTTCTCTTATCCCTGAGAACGCCTGATGTATATGATCTTTTGCAGATCTTTCTAGAGGCGACAAGTTCACAGGAGATCGAGTTTCTTATGGTGCAGAGTACAATCGGTCCGGTCTTCAGCAGGGATGATTTGCCTTGGCATGCTACATGTGTCTTATTCGAGGTACCATCAACCGTAACCGGTTAGTCACAGAAACCAATTTCACCTCCACCACCTTGGCTCAGTTTTGACGCATCAGTGTTAATTTTCTGACCATCACCTTGGCCTGATTGAGAATTCGTGACGTGGTTCAACCTGATTGTGTTTGCCTTATTACTTATCATTGCACTCATCGTAGATGAATACTTTCAAGTTGCGGAGAATGATGAGAATCAGACGACTCAGATTTACTAATATTTATTCAGATTTAAAATTTAGATTTGTTAGATTGAGAATTAGCAGTTATTTGAATCCAAATTTGGTTAGATTTGATGTTATCAATAATTGCACATATGGTGCACGTATTTAGGCTATAAATATAGTAATGTAGTGGACTTTGAGATTTAACGATGATAATTTGAATTAAATTTATGAAGCAATTTGCTTTTGATGTTGATTATGATCTCATGGATTGAATCATTGACGGTGAAGCCAAGATCCGGATTGCGATCCGCAATCATATCTTTTCTTTTCTCTTAGTCTTCCCCAATTTCACAAAATCCCCATCATAAACCCTAATCACCCCCTCCGTCCCACATCACTTCTCTAGTGACAGTTGTCATACATTCTGTTGGCCCAAAGGCTCATCACTCTGGTTTTGATGATGATTAACTCGTATAATTATAGTACTAATAATTTTATGATATTTAAGTTACAAGTTAATTAAGATCCTAATTTTGTGTTTAGCTTCAATAAGAGACTCAAAGTCAAATTTTGAAGCTACTAGTGTTGTTACAAGGGCTCAAGTATAAAGAACATCTAACACTCAAGAATGAATCAAGCTTAAAAGAATCAAGTTTTGATCAAGTCAAGAAAAAAAAGATCAAGAGAGAAGACTTGAAGTTTGTAAAAAAATTTGTAAGTGTTTAGAAGATTTGTATAGTTTAAATTAAATTTGATTGCTCAACTTTGCACACACACAAAAGTTTTCTATATTCGCTTTCATTGAATATAGAATTTGTGGTTTAGTTTTCAAGAGTTTGTTTAAGAAATAAAAAAAGCTTTATATGATTTATATCTTAAAGAAATTAGTTTTATAGTTTGTAATATGTTTTGAATTTTATCCATACATATTAGAGCTCTATTTAATAAAAGAAACTTATTGTGATGAGTTATAGATTTAGTTTTATCAAAAGTTTATTTTATAAGAAGAAATTCTCAAAAACAAGTTTTAATTGTTTGATATATGTATTGAAATTTATCCATACACATTTGCACTTCAATAAAGTTGAGAAACTTTTGTATTTTATGTAAGTTTTGATTTAACTTGTTTAAGCTTAAAGTTTAGTTTTTGAAAAAATAATTTTTTATATAGTTTATGTTTCAAAGTTGATTTTGGCATCTCAAAAGAAGTTCATATGTTTGTATTTGTTGATTATTAATCATACATATTTGTACTCTAAAGTATCTATATGAACTTATTTTTATAGATTTTATAGAATTTTACTTTAGTTTTTAAAAAAATTAAAAAGATAAACAATTTTTTTGCGTTAGGCCGGTCGACCGGATGTGTCACAAGCCAACTGGCTTGTGCACACGGTCGACCGGGCGGTCGACCAATGGCCTGAGAGTAAACATGTTCTCTCAGATCGGTCGAGCGCAGTAGACAGATTAACCGTGAGTAAAGTATCCTCTCGATCGGTCGACCGGTCATTCGACCGGGCGGTCAATAGACTTCTATGAGAAAAAATTGTTCTCACATCGATCGACCAAGCAGGCGACCGATAGATCCCAACAGCTAAAAATATAATCGCTGGGTCGACCAAGTGGTCAACTGCTAGGACAGTTCTGAGCCTAACACGACTAGTTTTTGGTTGAGACCTTCAAATTGAGTTTGATTGAGTTTTTGCAACCATTTTTTTCAAAAGCTAAAATTTTCATCATTCACAGAGTTTTCTACAAATTTTAGAGCCTCAATTACTTATAGAGAGCTTTTCAAAAGTTTTTTTCTTGAGCTATCTTCACTTATAATCTCTAATTTTCTCTCACTCACACTTGAGCTTTCAATTCTTATTTTATTCTATAAGTTGAATTATGTGAGAGTGTTTATTTGTGATTAAGAGTCTTGGTCAGTTGTTCTTTCCTTGTACTGAGTGTTGCTAGAGGTTATGGCCTTGAACTAGCTTGTTGGTTTATGTGTCGTAGTTCTTGCGGAACGAGTGAGGGACTTGCGGGTCCGGGAATTGTTGAGGAAACTTAAAGTGTTGCGGCACCGAGCGATCTTGCGGTATTGGATTATAGTGAAAATTCTTTATTGCAGTGAAGGCGGAGATGTAGAGTAAGTTACTCGAACCTCGAAATAATCTCACTCTTGCTTAATATCTCGCATGCTCGTATTGTTTATATCATTACATGCTTGATATTTTTTGTGCTCAATTGATATATACATGTTGGGGATTGTTTAATTGCTTTAATTAGTATAGAATTGTTAATTAAATTTTAATTTTCGCATTTAATTAGTACATCACCTATTCATCCCCTAGGTGATTATACATTCTTCCAATTCTATTGCACCATCCCAAATTTCAACCTCCCATGTGCCCATCGAACCCAATCCAAGCCTACTTCAACATTGCTTAACCTATCCAATCTCCGAGATCCCCTGCAACCCAATGTAACCCTGTTCCAACCATTAAAATCCAAACCCAGTCCGACCCAATCTAACCTTGTCCCGATCATCAAACCTGCACCACAAGCATTTTCGGCCTCTCCTGCCCTATTTCGACCTTCTGAACCTACTCCACCTTCGATTCCTCCATCTCATTTTATCTAGCTACTGTCAGATTAGAGATCATATCATGAGTCTTTTCTTTCTAAAAGAAAACAGAATATAACAAACAAAAATTTCGAGTTTATTGGGTTTGCTTATGTTTCTTGTATGATCCCAGAAGATCTAGGGTGGAATTGTGATTTGATCCAAGGGAGCATCAAAAGTATTTGGAGTCGAATTTATATACCTGGAGAGGATTCTTTTCTTAGGTTTGCTGAAGTGATTGTAGACAATGAAGACAAAACTAAGTCTGTATTTACTAAGGTTCTTTTTTGGCAACATCACTGATAGAAACTTGAATGAGAATAATGTTCTGCACTGGCAAAGAATTGTAGAGATGAATTTGACACAAAGAGGCACGAAGAATCATCTCACTTAGAATCCTCCTGATCTGAAGAAAGATTAGTGGAAACATGATGATGCTATGATCTACACACAATTATCAATAGTATGGCGCATTCTCTCATGAATTTGGTCATTCATACATGCACTACAAAAGATATTATGAGAGTAGTTTTATGTTCTCTATTCAGGAAGAACAATCTCTCCAAGCTTATGATGTTTTTCAGAATATATTTCAAAAATAGCAAGACAACTGAACATTAGCTCAGTATTATGTAGATTTTCAATGATATATACGAGTTAAATACAATATTCCCTATCACAACTCATGTGAAGCAAATGAAAATGCGACATAAGCAACTAGCAGTGCTGACCTTTCGAGATTTAAGATGTGTTTTCCATGGCACATCCACACGTGCTGGGACCAACAATGATTTCTCTACCTGAGACATACCATCTTTTATAGAATAGCTTTCTGAAGGATCT
Source organism: Agave tequilana (assembly GCA_038442645.1). Classification (NCBI taxonomy): domain Eukaryota; kingdom Viridiplantae; phylum Streptophyta; class Magnoliopsida; order Asparagales; family Asparagaceae; genus Agave; species Agave tequilana. The sequence goes on from JAVJIF010032007.1 coordinate 109,665, forward strand.
CATAATTTTGATCGTGGGATTGTAATGAATAGTTGTTTTAGCAGCTCGGCCAGTTTGGGGATTGGATAGAGAAGGTCATGATGAAGTATCCACTTATAGAGAAGGTAGACGTGCAGGAGGTAGAGCAGGTGTCGAAATAGTTATGAAGGGACTGGAGAAGTGAAGATATGTCATTATTGCAAAGAGAAGCATACTAAGCATACAAGTTGCAAGTTGCACGGGAAGCTGACTGAATTTTATCACTATCGTCACGACGAATGCAGTGCATCATAAGAGTTAGCTCCTTAATTCAAGGGAGTCACGTGGTCAAATGAGTCTGCACGGAACAAGATGTTCCAGACCACTCAGATGAAGATAACCATACTTCTTGTATTACATCATCTGCACTTAAGACTTTACTTAAAACGTAAGCCTCTGACCACATGATTGGGAACTTATATTCTTTCTTCTTTTGATTCCATACCCATGTCTTTGTCTTTAGATCTTTATATTCCATGTTTTCTTTCTAATTTGTTGTTGATCATTAGACTACCCGATCGTGGAATTAGTAGACGACCCAATTGTTGAGACTATTAGAGTATATGAGGGTACTATTAAAGTTTCCACCGCTGCACCAAAACTCCAAAGTTATGGCGAGGGTTGAGGGTATTTATATTCTAACACGCCCCTATAGGTTGAACGTCTTTTTTATGGGCCGAAAAGTTAGGCTTTTTGCGCAACGGTTTTGTTTTTAAATCTGCTTTTTAATTACGTGTCCGGTGGGTATTGAACATGTCGATACCATATTAGTCCCTACCACTGCACCAAAACTCCGAAATTGTGATGAGTGTTGAGGGTATTACATTTATATTCTAGCAGGTACCAATGTAATTCTCTGATATTATTCAATCCATATAATAAGACCGGTTGTACCAATTTAGGTCAGGCTGTATATTTCCAAGTTTGACATGGTATCAGAGTGATACATCCATGTATTGTGAGATTCCTCAACACCTCAACCAATCATCAAGCCGCCAGATACCCCTAATTCTTCTCCACCTCATGTCCCCTCTTTCTTCTTCACCTCTGTCCTTCACCTCCCTAGACTTTCCCAACTCTGTTTTCATCATCAAACCCTAGCCGCCGCCCACCACCTCTCTTACCCTTGCCGACACCTCCTGCCAACTCCTCCTATGCTCCAGCTTAAGGGAGACTATTAGAGTGTATGAGGGTTCTGTTGTAATTCTCTCATATCGTTCAATCTATATAATAAGACCAGCTGTGCCAATCTAGATCAGGCTGTCTACTCCCAACTCTGACAGAGACAATATAATGCAAGTTAAGATCGCATCTCTAGTTATTTGTTTCATAAGCTATACACGAGAAGAAAAGGTTCTTATATCAAACACATTTACAAAACAAATGTAATTTTAGTGGCCTATGTGGTGCTGAAATACCCATTGCTAAGAAAAATCCACACTGAAAGAGCAATATATAAATAAAATTTAGTTCAGATACAATTACGGATGACCTGGAAAAGATGCAACTATCTTATTGTAAGTTCTTTTAGTGATGGAAAATCTTTTGCTTACCTGACTCTCTAGAACTGGAATTATTACTAAGGGAGGAACAACTGCTATCTCCTGGAAAAATCAACCAATCAGGGCCCAGTTTGCAGCAAATAGACAGACCATTGTAAATTTTCAGAGACATCGCAGGTTATTTGTACGATATAATGACACTAAGAATGGGGAAAGAAATACTGACCTGCAGCAGAAGAATTCCCATAGTTGCTGAACCAAATCGTGTTGGAAGCTCACCTTTTTCTGCAAGAAGATACATGAGAAATTTTGGTGACTAATACACATTGCATAACCAATCAGACAGCATGAGAAATACATTTCATGCTAACAGTAATTAGAACAAAATGCTAAATTATACCTCACATATCATGTCAGTGTTATCTTGCATAATTTTAGTTATGAAAAGGATCATACATTTTTTTCCCCAAGAGGAAAGGTAACTAGGCGCATCTGTGGGTGAATGTGTGTCTATGTATGTCCGAGCTTCTAAATGTATAGAGACAAAATTATAACTAGGATGCGAAAATATTAGTCCAATAATTTCCAAATAAATTGTGTTATGTATATGATGCAAGAAAAAATGTTGGAGAAAATTTAAAAGAGAAAAGAACTAGTAAAGATCCTACTAAGATAATAATTGAAGGGGATATAACGATTATTAGAGATGTGGCATCAGTTAGGGACTCTCTCAGCGGCTAAGCTCATTCACCAACACTAGAGAGTGTTCGCTCAGTCTCAATATGCGAGCAAAGGCTATCTAATACAATTGTAACTCAAGGACTACCCTCAAATTGTCATTGTTCTTATTGAAATAGTTGTCATCCTCCACCCTTCCCGCCTCACCTTTACCAATATTTAATTATTGTCTGTCACCATTGGCACATGGGATTGTCTCATTCCTTCTTAAAAAGGACTAACCATTGGAGTCGCATGGGGTTGTATCATTACTATATATATATTTTTTGGTGGTGTGGGGGTGGGGTTGGGGGGTTGTTGTTGGGGGGGGGGGGGGGGGGGGGGGTGTGTTTGGGAATTAGCTGGTGGAGTCGGTATCGAAGTTTGTTACATAATAAGTTTATCACATAATAAAGGACCAGGAGAAGACATTATGAACAATTGAAATGGAAGTAACTGTTGAAAGATAAACTCAAACAAAGTCCCTTGGAGTTCCCAATACAATATTAATTAAGGAGATGAGAGGACAAATGCATTATGTAGTTTGTAATTACCAAGAGTCATTGTGAGGAAGTTTAAGAGTCATTGTGTGTGGAATTCCAATGTGTGTGGAATCTCAAGAGTCATTAGGAGTCTATAAATAGTGTTGTCATCCTTAAATGAAATGAGTGAGCAAGAGTTTGATAGAAAAGAAATTTTTGTGTTCTTTCTTCTTGCTCTTCCTCCTCATATTTCTAGTTCTTCTTGTGCTAACAAATTGGTATCAGAGCCAAGGTGAAGCTTGAAACTTCTTTGGGAGGTGATTCCCATTGTGAAGCTTGAAGCTTGAAGCAAGGTGAAGCTTGAAGTTTCTTTGGGAGGTGATTCCCATTGTGAAGCTTGAAGCTTGAAGCAAGGTGAAGCTTGAAGCTTCTTTGGGAGGTGATCCCATTGTGAAGCTTGAAGCTTGAAGCTTGGAGAAGACCGCCCCTACCACTTCGTACAAGTGCTGAAGGCGAAGGCGAGTACAAGTGCTAAAGGCAAAGGCGAAGACAAGTTGTCGAAGGCGAAGTTAAGTGCGAAGGCGAAACTAAGTACCGAAAGCGAAGACAAGTGCTGAAGGTGAGACCGTCGGTGACAGCCATGGCAAATTCCGGGAGTACACCGCTGGGACAAAAGCCTACACCGCTGGGGCAGATGCCGCTACCACGCCTCACAAAGACGAACTATGACAATTGGAGCATTCAGATGCGGGTGTTGCTTGGTGCACAAGACGCGTGGGAAGTAGTTGAGAATGGCTACACAGAGCCGGCTACTACTGATAACATGACGCCGAATCAGTTAAAGGCGTTGAAAGAAACGCGCACGAAAGATAAGACCGCTCTCTACTTCTTATTCCAAGCGGTAGATGAGTCGGGGTTCGAGAAGATTGCTAGTGCGGCAACTTCGAAGGAGGCATGGGAGATTTTGCAAAAAGTCTTCAAAGGCACCGACCGTGTTAAACAAGTGCGGCTTCAAACTCTACGAGGTGAATTGGAGGCCATGAAAATGAAGGAGTCAGAAGGAGTATCTGACTACATCACGCGTGTACAAACGGTGATAAATCAACTCAAACGCAATGGAGAAACCATAACCGATTCAAGGATCGTGGAGAAGATTCTGCGGTCATTGACCGAGAATTTCGAAAATGTTGTATGCGCAATTGAGGAGTCGAAGAATCTGGAGGAGATGACCATAGATGATCTCGCCGGTTCTCTCGAGGCGCATGAGCAACGGAAGAAGAAGAAACAAGATCTGCTCGAAGAGGCCTTACAATCTAAGGCAACTATCAAGAGGACAAGACGATGTATGCCCAGCAAAACTGGCGTGGTCGAGGACGCGACCGTGGAGGTCGTGGTCACGGTAGAGGCTGCGGACGCGGAGACAACTCGAAAGAAAAGGACCAGCCGATCCAACAAAATTGGCGTGGTCAAGGACGCGGTCGTGGTAGAGGCGGCCGGTCAAATCGTCAAAATGTCCAGTGCTACAAATGCGGCAAATATGGACACTACGCAAAAGAGTGCTACTCCAACAAAAAGATAGAAGAAAATGCGAAACTAGTCACGGAAGAGAAGATAAGAGACGATGGTGTTCTCATGATGGCCTATAAAGACATTATTCCTGATAGCGACTCGGTCTGGTATCTCGATACAGGCGCTAGCAATCACATGAGTGGGCACAAACATCTCTTTATGGAGATCCAAGAGATAGAAGATGGGCACGTGTCATTTGGAGATGCGTCGAAGGTTCAAGTCAAAGGCCGAGAAAAAATACGCTTTTCTCAAAAGGATGGCAAAGAAGGGACAATTGAGGATGTCTACTATGTGCCTGACATGAAAAGTAATCTCCTTAGCATGGGCCAACTATTAGAGAAGGGATATTCGATCTTCATGAAAGATCGAATGTTACACTTGAAAGACAAAGGAGGCCGGTTACTTGCACGAGTGGAGATGGCCAAGAATCGGATGTTCAAACTCAACTTGAGAAGTGTGCGAGAAAGGTGCTTGCAAGTCAACATGGATGACAAAGTCTCGTTGTGGCACTTGCGGTTCGGACACTTACATTATGGCGGCCTAACAGAATTAGCAAAGAAGCATATGGTCCACGGGTTACCAGATATGGACTACACCAAGAATTTTGCGAAGGGTGTGTACTTGGCAAGCAAACAAGGAACACTTTTCAGAAAAGGGCGGAATATCGTGTAAGGAGTTCTCTCGAGTTGGTACATACCGATATATGTGGCCCGATCACACCTAAGTCATTCAGTGAGAAGAGGTACTTTTATCACCTTTATTGACGACAACACAAGGAAGACTTGGGTTTACTTCATGAAAGAAAAGTCCGAGGCACTCGAGGTGTTCAAGAAATTCAAGATGCAAGTAGAGAAGACAACTGGTCTTTATATCAAGGCCTTACGATCGGACAGAGGCGGAGAGTACATGTCAACTGCTTTCAAAAGCTACTGCGAGGAACAAGGAATCAGAAGATTCTTGACTGCACCATACTCACCTCAGCAAAATGGTGTGGCCGAGAGGAAAAACCGGACTATTCTTGATATGGTTCGGTCGATGTTGAAGAGCAAAAACATGCCAAAAGAATTTTGGGCAGAAGCGGTGCAATGTGCTGTGTATGTGCAAAATCGGTGCCCACATGCGAAGATGGGAGATCAAACACCCCAGGAAGCTTGGAGCGGACGAAAACCAACCGTATCACATTTGAGAGTATTCGGTAGTGTGGCCTATGCGCACGTACCGGATCAAAGAAGAACCAAGCTAGATTACAAGAGTAAGAAGTACGTGTTCATCGGGTATGACGAGAAGACAAAAGCTTTCAAGTTATTCGACCCGATCGAAGAAAAGGTGGTTGTAAGCCGAGATGTGCAAGTGATTGAAGAAAGCGCATGGGATTGGAACAACAAAAAAGAGGTGACGCAGGAGGAAGAAATAGAAGAATCAACCTCTGCACCGATAATCAAACAGACAAGCCCTCCGACATCTGATGATGAAGAAGAACCAAGACAACCGAAGATGCGAAACTTGCAAGATCTATACGAGACAACAAGCGAAGTACACTTGGTATGTCTTCTAGCGGATGCTGAGAATATCACTTTTGAAGAAGCAGTGAGAGATAAGAAATGGCAAGCCGCGATGGATGAAGAAATAAGTGCTATTGAAAGAAATGAAACTTGGGAGTTGGTGGAGCTGCCGAAAGGACATCAACCCATAGGAGTAAAATGGGTGTATGAGAAAAAGATGAATGCCCAAGGTGAGATAGAAAGATATAAGGCACGTCTAGTAGCAAAAGGCTATAGACAAAAGGCTGGGATTGATTATGATGAAGTCTTTGCTCCAGTCGCGAGGATGGAGACAATTCGGCTTCTTATAACCCAAGCAGCACAATTCAAGTGGCCAATCTATCAGATGGACGTGAAGTCAGCATTTTTAAATGGTGTGCTTGAAGAAGAAGTATATGTGGAGCAACCTCCTGGATACAGAAAGCCGGGAAGGAGAAAAAAGTGTTGAAGTTAAAGAAGGCGCTATATGGGCTGAAGCAAGCGCCACGAGCATGGAATACCCGAATCGACACCTACCTCAAAGGGAACAGGTTCATGCAATGTCCTCATGAGCATGCATTATATGTGAAGAAGAAAAAAGATAACTTGCTGTTTGTTGCTCTTTATGTTGATGATCTCATATTCATGGGGAATAATGAGGAGATGATAAAAGACTTCAAAGAAGCGATGACTCGGGAGTTCGAGATGACAGATTTGGGGCTGATGAAGTATTTTCTTGGTCTTGAGGTTAAGCAAGGAAAATCGGGAATATTTGTGTCCCAAGAGGCGTATGCAAAAGACATTTTGAAGAAAAACAAGATGAAAGATTGCAACCCGGTAGCAACACCGATGGAACTTGATGCGAAACTCTCAAAATTTGATGAAGGAGATCGAGTGGATGCAAACAAATACCGGAGCTTAGTTGGGAGCCTACGGTATCTCACATGCACAAGGCCTGACATTGCATATAGTGTCGGGATAGTGAGTCGGTTCATGGAGGAACCGAAATACTCACATTTGAAGGCTATCAAGAGGATTCTTCGATACATTCGAGGAACTGTATCACTCGGGTTATTCTACTCGGAGACACATGAATACAAACTGGTGGGTTACTCCGACAGTGATTGGTGCGGAGATATAGATGATCGGAAAAGCACATCGGGATATGTGTTTTATATGGGAGACACAGCTTTCACATGGGTCTCAAAGAAGCAGCCAACAGTAACCTTATCAACATGCGAAGCAGAATATGTGGCAGCATCATGGTGCGTGTGTCACGCAATCTGGCTGAGAAATTTGCTATGTGAGCTAAAACTCCAGCAAAACGAAGCGACCGAAATACGAGTTGACAACAAATCAGCAATTGAGTTGGCAAAGAATCCGGTGCACCATGAAAGGAGTAAACATATAGATGTTCGTTTCCATTTCATACGGGAACATGTGAAGAAAGGTAAAGTGCGACTGAGTCACGTTGCGAGTCGTGATCAAGTGGCAGATATCTTTACAAAGCCGCTACCAACAGCGCTATTCGAAAATTGCAAGAAGATGATTGGAATGAAGGATGAAAAATGTTTGAGTTTAAGGGAGGAATTTGTTGAAAGATAAACTCAAACAAAGTCCCTTGAAGTTCCCAATACAATATTAATTAAGGAGATGAGAGGACAAATGCATTATGTAGTTTGTAATTACCAAGAGTCATTGTGAGGAAGTTTAAGAGTCATTGTGTGTGGAATTCCAATGTGTGTGGAATCTCAAGAGTCATTAGGAGTCTATAAATAGTGTTGTCATCCTTGAATGAAATGAGTGGGCAAGAGTTTGATAGAAAAGAAATTTTTGTGTTCTTACTCCTTGCTCCTCCTCCTCATATTTCTAGTTCTTCTTGTGCTAACAGTAACAATAGTTACTCGGAGTGGGAGGGGAAAAAATGAGAGAACAATTTGGATGGTAATAAAATTTTAACATTCTAAATTGCATAGCCAGTATGCATCATAAAAGCAACATATAATGGCTATAAAAAAAGTAAAGGGTGGTCGTAGAAACTCTTTTTCAGAAAATATTGCTGTATTAATATAAGATTACCCCTAAACTGAAATAGAAACAGAAGGAACATTGACCATTATTTCTGTTATATAATTTCCATCCCTGAGTTAATGTTGGCAGTAATTTTAGCACCATCTTCATGTATACATTGGACGAAACTGTTGTAATTACTGTTCTTTCCAATATAAAAAGCAGCATTTAAACTATGAGCAGAACATCAATATAAAATGCTAATGAGAAAGTATGGATAAGAGCTTTGGAATTTAAAGGCTGAGTAAACAAAAGAATAGTTAATGATACAGTTTCTTTGAATGCAGAAGTGAAAATAAGATCAACACCAAACTGATGGTCAATAGTGAAACCTGAACGATATGACCAGGTTGTCTCCTTGCATCTAGTTTACAAAAACAAAAGATAAATAAAGATATTTCTGATAGAAATTGATCTAGTTTTCCCCTCAAAAAAAAAAAATTGATCTAGTTGCACAGTGAGAGCTGATTTGGTGGTCTCATGTGATTTGATATAAAACAGACAACTCAAGGATATACTTTATTGAAGGAAGTTGCAAGGTTTAGAATGTTGGATAGATAAGAGGGTCTATATTAAGACATAATGTCCCGAGGTAGATCTAGGGAGGATATAGTGATGAAATACTAGACTACACGTGTAGGAGGGGCAACAGTTTATGGCAAGGTGATGCAAGATGGTATGGACACATACAACAAAAAGGTGCCGAGGATCTCAACGAAGGAAGGTGATAGAATATGCGAGGAAACACCTAGAAAGATGAGGAAAGCAACACAGGAAACATAACTGCAGAAGACTCACTGAACTGATACCCAAATAGTTGGGACTATACTTAATGGCTACGGTTATGGTTACTCTTACGGGTAAAATGGAGGAGGTCACAAAGCTAAATAATATGGCTGGAAGCTAGTATTGATTCTCTAAAGATATTGAAGAATATGAATGTTGATCGCACAATAAACAATATCGCTAGAAGCACTAACATACTAGTTGCTATTTCTATCATATTGCAATATCAGACCTGTAAACGTAGTTAAATAAGTATGCAAATCATGAGCAAATAAAATCTAGTAAGAACTGGCAAACAATGAAGACACCTACAACAAAGAAACTCCATTAATGTCACAGAAACAGAGGTACTGGCAATAATTTTATCAAGCAGATGTCTTATATAGTTATATACATACCTTTTGCATGAGAAGGTAAGCTGAACACCAGGGAATTAGCAAAGATGACTAGGGCCCTGCAGTGCAAACTGGTGTTGGTCCTGTTGGAAATATTCCTTCAAATGGAATGGTAGAAGGATTGTTATCCATTATAACTAGTTTTCTTTCTAAAGAAAAGGTACTCGAATTAAGCACTTCTTCTGACCATGCAGACACTTTTGCTTAGCCTAGTTTGACCCTGTTTTCTCTTCAAAACTGCTTCAATCTAAAAGTAATGGCATAGGGTGATCAATCAATAGTTCGAGATCTTAACCATTTTGTTTCACTTAGCATGGCTGAGTCGTCTATGGTTGGAAAAGAAATGGAAGGAACTAAATGAAGGATATGCTCCTAGTGTATGTGGAGAACTCTGTGCAAAGGGAGCACAATCATTGAATGCTACCTAAAGGACATCTAATTGTTAATGCTCAGTCAAGCAACCCTATCAAGGCCCTTGTGTAGCTCCAAAGGAGTGACAAAAACAGCCTAGACAATGTGGCCGCAATAAGGAAAGAAAGCAACATGTAAACTTCCAGAGAGAGATTGTGGAGTAAACTCTTTTCAAACACCTAATAATTAGGCAAAAGGTCCAAGTAAACATCATTCATGTCTGTGATAGTAACCATCAAGTCATAATCACAACCATGCTTCTGAAGTCACAGGCAACTCAAAAAAACTCAATGGTTCTCTGTTAGACAATGGAATCATTTTTAATTTTTATTGGCTCACTTACAATTGATGGCCCGTCAAGTAAGGAAAAAGGAACATACTTGTCAAGAAATTTGTGTGATGAACTACATTTGCAACTCATGCTAACAACATACAAGTTAAAGTACGGTTAATTCATTGTTACCACTACTTGATTATTGGATAAGAAACATACCTGTGGAACAAAGGCTGAAGAGGATAACGAAAGAGCAGCTCCAATCACCACAGCTTCATCAACACTTCTAATATTTACCTGCACACTTAAATTGACAATTGAGGCCCAGTGAATCTAAATTCAAATTCAAAAACTAGGCACTGGTGGCCTATAATTCTGTCATATTTACACTAACTTCTGAACAAATTTCAAAGGCTTTAAAGATTATGTTACCCTCAGTTACTAGAAAAGTCAAAGCAGTTCCAAAGCAGCTTCTTTGAGGATTACGAACACAGAAATGTAATTGCCGAAACATCTCAATAAATGTAATTGCTGAAACATTCCTCGATAAATTAATGGTTAAAAAATAATACAAACTGATTTGCTTTGAGAGTCTGACAAACCTACCATTCAAATTAAGACAAAGTAGGTGCTATAGAATTATAAACTGGCATGTAATCATTTTTCCAAATATGGCGACTAGTCCATAGAATAGCTGATTAAGTTACTATCATAGTCAACTTTGGAAAATGCATATATAGCAAATTTACCATCTTCATTCATTCACCTAGACTCTTTATTGTTATGGGAAAACTTTGGATGGTCAGTCTTTGGTTATATGAGCAGTACATTACTGATAAGATAGCTGCTTCGTATGCGAACTGGCAACTAGCCTATTAAGTTCTGTGGCTAGGCTTCTTCTTTTCTAGGTGAGAAATTTGACACCAATACTGTTGGGGATAGGTCTAAAACTGGTTGCAAAGTTCCTAAATCTCTTGTTCTGCCTTCTTAGTGTTGATGATCTATCACCGATCAAACAATAGAGAAATACCGAGTTGAAGACTCGGCAGCAGAAGTGGAAGCGTAGAAAATCTACCATTAGCAAGCAACTAAAAACTAAATCACCACACAACCAAAAAGCACAAAATTTAACGTGATTCGGCAATGTATCTACGTCCATGGAGAGGAGGAGAGAAATGTTTATTGAAAAGAGAAAAGAAAATACAAGAGTTATAAGAAGATCTCTCTCTCACAACTCTCAATGGTGGAAAATAAATTTCTCTTGAATTCTTGACATACCTTCAAAAGGCCACCCCCAAGAGATTTAAATAGGCACCTAGGCTGATCCTACTCCTTCACAAACTCCAATAATCAAATCAGCACCTCCTCAGAGAAATAGTATACTCGTATCCAAATCAAAACATGAGATATCCGTATTAGAAAACTATCAGAATCTGAATTCTTTTCTAATGAATATAAGACACTCCAAATACTAATAATCTCCACCTTGACTCATGTTCATTGAGTCCCTTCGTAGAAATTAGCATCCGCTCCATTCACCTTCCTTTCTCCCCCCTTTCGTGACTTCACATGGCTCCCTCCCAAGAGCTCGTTCGCCACTTTACTTTGGAGAACCTTAATGAATTTCAGAGATGCTCTGAACTTCTCCAGAGGGATGATCTTCGTCATCAAATCCGCTGGATTCTTCTTCGTGTTAATTTTTATCAAATAAATCACCTTGTCATCCACGACCTACTGACATATCTTGTGATACCTCACAACAATGTGTTTCGTCTGCTTATGATGCCTGTGATTCTTAGCGAGATGAATCGCACTTTGATTGTAACAATGAACCCAAACTGAATCCTGTATGATACTAAATGTCTCAACCAATCATCTCAACCACAATGCTTCTTTGATGCCTCAACTACAACCATGTACTCCGTCCCTGTCGTTGAAAGAGCAACTGTATCTTACAACTCAACCTTCTAACTAATGACGCACTCAGCTACTGTGAACACATAGCCCGTCGTAGATCTTCGCTGATCAAGATCTCCAGCATAATCTGCATCAACGTAGCCTTGTAGTAACCTAGGCTTTCCTGATTCTAATCTCTGAAAGATCAAGACTAGTCTCGCAGTCCCTCGCAGATATCGTAGCACAATTTCGTTGCTTCTCAATGTTACTTTACTGGATTTGACACGAACCGACTTACTGTACTAACTGCATAGACTATATCAGGCCTAGTGCAGACCATAACATACATGAGTAATCCCACCGCACTAGCATATGAGTACTCGAGACATCTTCTCCTCTTTCCGTGATTGTGAACACTGCTTGGAGGATAATTTAAAGGGACCTGCTAAAAAAGTGATGACTGGTCTTACTTCTACCATGTTGAATCTCTCCAACATCTTGAAAACATAGTTCTCCTGGGATAAGCAAAGTTTGCCTGAGCCTGTGTCTCGAGTGATCTCCATACGTAAGATCTTCTTGGCTTCTCCCAAATGCTTCATGTCAAATTCCTTCTTGAGCTGAGCTTTAAGCTTCTGAACATGAATTTTATTTTTCACAGCAATCAGCATATCATCTACATATAACATCAAATATGTCAGATCATCACTCTGCTTAAAATAAACACATCTATCATACTCATATCGGTTGTATCTGGCATTGATCATGAAAGAGTCGAACCGTTTGTACCATTACCTGGGAGACTGCTTAAGTCCATAGAGGGACTTAGAAGACACACCTAATTATTTACCTTCAGGTTGTTTCATGTATATCTTCTCCTCCAGCTCATCATGTAGAAACGTTATTTTAACATCCATCTGCTCCAACTCTAGATCAAACTGAACAACTATCGTCAACAACATTCGAATAGATGTATGCTTGACTACATTACAGAAGATCTCATTTTAGTCAATGCCTCATTCTGAGCATATCTTTGTCAACTAACCTTTCCTTGTACTGCTCATTGTCCTTCTTGCGAAAGACCCACCAGCAGCCTATTGCCTTAGAGTCCTTTGAAAGATTGACTAATGTCTATATTTGGTTTCTATCCAAAGATTATCTCTTGCTCCATGGTTGTAATCCACTTGCTGTGGTTATTTGCCTTGAACGCTTCCTGTAACTGTCAAGATCTCCTGTTTCTGTTACTAATGCGAAAGAGATATGAGCATCATCCAGCCATACCATGTTGGTGGCACCGTAACTCTGACTGACCACCTCAACTGTCTAGGTTGCTCTTGAGTAGCCTCTTGTTTGTCTCTATTTGAATCTGAGGAATCCTCTTCTGACCCTTCAGGCCTTTTAGGACTCTCTGAGAAATCAACTCCCGTTTTCTGAGTGTCTGCTGAACTGTCTGAAGCTCCACCTTACGCTTTATCCTCCGTCTCTAAGTTTTCTCGCAATATTAATTCTTCGTCAAAGATCACATCTCTGCTGGTAAAGGCGCTCATTTTCTCGGGATCCCAAAGTCTGAAATCCTTGACTCCTTTGGTGAAACCGATGAAGATACACTTCTTAGACTTGACTCCAGTCTGTTCCTTTTCTGACTATCAACCAAACTATACGCCAGGCAACTGAAAATTCATAAGGTTGAATAGTACACAGACTCTCCTTGTCATATCTCCTCTGAGATTTGAAGATTAATATCTATTGATTGTGACATATTTACCAGATAACTCGCTTGATTCACCGTCTCTGCCCAAAATGCTTCTGACATGTCAGCCTGTAATCTGATACTGCAGGCACGCTCTGTAAGTATCCGATTCATGCGCTCTACTACTCCATTCTGTTCTGGTCACCCTAGAGTACTTACCTAGTGTTTCATGCCCATGCTTGCTAAGTAGTCTTTGAATTCTTTGGAGGTATACTCGCCTCCATTGTCGGACCTTAAGACTTTCACCTTCTATCCTGTCTGATTTTTTACCATAGTTTTTCACTTTTTGAACTTCTGAAATACGTCTGATTTCTACTTCAAGAAGTATACCCAAACTTTTCGTGCAAAATCATCTATAAAAATAACATAGTACTTAGCACCCCCACGATGCTACTAGCGAAGCCCCCATACATCCGTGTATATGAGATCTAGCAAACCCTTTTTCTTGTGTTGAGATATAGAGAAAGCTGCTCTATGTTACCTACTCATAATGTAAAATTTTACAAAGATCAAGTTTGCAATATTTGATACCCCGGTGAAGCACTCCTTTTGTGCAGAGCTTGAGGGTTTTACTCGCTCATGTGTCCAAGACGCATGTGCCAAAATCTTATAGTATCCTCCTTCTTTGTTGCTGCTGAAGCATCACCAACAATAATGCTTCCTGTCAACTTGTACAAGTTTGATGTCTGTTCTCCTTTGAGAATCGTCATGGAGCCTTCAGTAATTTTGATTCCTTCATTTGTACCAGAAAACTTATACCCTCGAGCTTTCAAAAGCTCCCAATGTAAGAAGATTCTTCTTTAAATCCGGAACGTGTCAAACGTTTGTGAGGGTTCGGACCTATCCATCAAACATCTTCATATGGATGTTGCTGATGCCAACAGTCTTACATACGGCATCGTTTCCCTTCAGGACAGAGCCTCTATCATAAGGCTTGTAAGTACTGAACCACTCTTTTTTTGGACATATGTAGTATGTGCATCCCAAATCAAGTAACCAAGCATCTGAGTATTTACCTTTTCTTAAACAAGTCGTCAAGAGATCACATGAATACTCATATGCTTTTTCGACAGCCCCGGCTTGATCTGACTTTCCACTGGTACTCGTCCCATCAGAATTTTTGCCGCTTTTTCTCTTCAGCATCTCCTTGTATTTCATAAATTTTTCTTGATTTGTCCTGGTTTCTTACAAAAATAGCAAGAGAAACTGTTAGAAGCCTCTGAATCTCTTTTGGGTCCCCTACTCTTTGATCTTCCCCTCTGGCCCTTGACAAACAATCCTGAGGTCTCCTTTGTAAAATCTGTCTTCTTCATCAGCTCGTTATTCTGGAGCATCTACCTCACATCTTCTAACTCCAAGGTCTCTTTATCATACATGATGGTGGTTGCTAAGTGTTATAACTTGATGGAAGAAAAGAGAGAAACAGAAGAGTTTTGTCTTCTTCTTCTATCTTAACCTCTAGAGCTAACAGTCGCTTAAAATTCTATTAAAAGTATTGAGATGTTGTAAAATAGGCGCACCTTCCTTCATCCGAAAGCTGTATAACTGCCTCTTCATGAAGAGCTTGTTCGATAAACTCTTCGCATGTAAAGGCTCTCCAGCCTATACCAAATATCAGCAGTTGTCTCCTGATTTATCACGTTGTAGAGGAGCTTATCTGATAGGCACAGTATGATCGTCGCCTTTGCGCGAAAGTCGATGTTGTTTCACTCATCATCCTCCATCTTCGATGGCTTCTTCTTAATACCAAGCAGGGCCTTATGAGTGCCCTCCTTCACGAGTAATGATGTTACTCGCATCTTCTATAGCAAGAAATTGGACTTCCCGTCAAATTTCTCCACCTCGAACTTGATTGTCGTGGTCGTCTTGTTAGCTATCGTTCTGATACCAATTGTTGATGATTTATCACTGATCAAACAACAGAGAAATACCAAGTTGAAGACTCAGCAGCGGAAGCGGAAGCGTAGAAGATCTACCGCTAGCAAATAATTGAAAACTAAATCATCACACAACCAAAGAACACAAGATTAAACGTGGCTCGGCAATGTGCCTACGTCTACGGGGAGGAGGGGAGAAATCTTTGTTGAAAACAGAGAAGAAAATACAAGATTTACAAGAAGATCTCTCTCACACAACACTCAATGGTAGAAAACAAAATTTCTCTTGAATTCTTAATACCCTTTAAAAGGCCCTCCAATTGGTTTATATAGGCACCTACGATGATCATATTCCTTCACAAACTCTAATAACCAAATCAGCACCTCCTCAGAGAAATAGGAAACCCGTATTCAAACCAAAGAGGAGACAGATCCGCATTAAGAAACTGCCATAATTTGAATTCTTTTCCAATGAATATGAGACACTCCAAATGCTAACACTTAGTACGCAGTTCTCCTTCACAGACAACCCAAATTGTGGGAGAAAGCTTAAGGTGATGGTGGTGCCATATATGTGGTTTTCATCATTGTCGATGCAAGATGTATCAATAATTAAGAGTCGGCAAGAGAAATCAAGATTGGTTAGATATCTTGGTCTAAGGGTGTTTCATTTAGATGCAGAATTTTAGAGAGCCAATAGTTGGAGAAACCTCCAAATTTTAGAAGCACCCCTGCATTATGAACCGAAGCCATAGATACAGTTCAAATGGTGTTCAACGAGAATTGAGTCAGGCAAAAAGAATTCTTAACATGTAAGTTGCACACATTTATCCACAAGAAAGTACATATATGTGTGCACCTTATATCACCTGCAACTCGTAATGACTGTCGAACTACAGTGACAGTTTTGGGGATTTACATCTAAAACAAGTAACAAATCCTTGATCATGTTTGAGGGCAACTTTGTAGCTAATGAGATCCTTTAATATGCTAAACAATACTGCATATCATACTTCCAAGAAAAGTAACACAGTACCACATTAGAAAGACAGAAAACAGTTAAGAGCAAATCAAATAAACATAGATATCGAAAATTGATTTTAATTGAGTACTTAAGAGAGTACTATGAGTAGAATCTCACCAGATCCGGTCTCCAATGAAAAAGGAACT
Source organism: Agave tequilana (assembly GCA_038442645.1). Taxonomy (NCBI): domain Eukaryota; kingdom Viridiplantae; phylum Streptophyta; class Magnoliopsida; order Asparagales; family Asparagaceae; genus Agave; species Agave tequilana. The sequence continues at coordinate 126,099 of JAVJIF010032007.1, forward strand.
GCAAATTTTGGTTCCAATATCCCCATTAGGTGGAAGCTCAAATGCTGTAAAAGCAAGGGTAGACAATACAACCTTCAAAGACAAAAACAAACCAAACTAGTAAGCATCATCGGATTGGGAAGCAGAATAACCAAGACTAGTTAGCATCATAAGATTGGGAAGTAGCACTTGTGAGTTAACAGATGGAGAGGGTTCATGTCTACATGTGCACGGGGGTGTGGGGGCATGTAGGTGCATACTAAATTGAGATTCTAATTTGATGAGTTTTCTCTTTTAGTGGGTTGGAATTCCAAATTTGATGGTCTATTGATGAGTATAATTTTACTATATTTTCTGATGTGAAACAATATGTGAGTGATGTCAGAAATCAGTGAAAAAGCTAAACTTATGATGTCTCACTACAAATAACGATCTTTAGGTAGGAATAAACGTAAAACTAATTATATAACAAGATGAATTTGACAAAATATAATACTCGTAATATGGATAATTTCAATCGTCAGAAACCAAACGTCAACACTTAGTTAATCAGGAAAATCTAACTCACAATATCAGGATAGCAGAATACAAGAACAAATAGATTCACACATGCTCACGAATATTTGTAGACATCTGAGAAATCATGATAATATGCTAGAGATAAATGTAGTGGTGAAACTCAATAGTAAATGATGTACTGAAACTAAAAATTACCTACTCAGAAGTCACGTTCTCGGGTTCACGTTGTGGTAGTTGTTGTTGACTTTGCGAACAAACTCTCTTGTTGAATTACTGTCTTCGTGTTGATGTATTCCCTTCAGATTTGATTGTTGACTTGATATTCTTCTTTGCCGCTTGTAGGAGGATGAATGTAGGGGAGGGAGATAATCCCCTTGCTGCTGAATTTTCAGAGGGAAAGATTGGGCTTCAGAAGAAATTAAATCCTTGTAATTAGGAGTGGAGTAACCCACTTGCGCAAAAGAGGAAAAGGTTGTGGGCGGCAAGGCAATGGCACACCAGGAAGGGGGATATGGGGGCAGCAGAGCTCCTTGCTTTTTTTTTTTCCTCTGTCAAAATTAAAGAGGAGAGAAAAGGTTGGAGCGGCACAGTATTTTGGGGGAAAAAGTCCTCTGTGTTCACGCTTTGGAGAAGGGAATATCTTTTGTTAACTGTTGTGTAATTGGATAGGGGTTGGGATTTGCAAAAATAATTGGTATTTGGATGGGGTGGTTGATATTGACGCATGCAGGTTGGGATTGGGAAGTGGGGAAAGATTAAATAGTAACTAATTGGGATTTGAACTCTGCAATTTGAGTCCAGGAGATAATAGGATTTAGTTTGTTGAAGAGATTAGAATTTGTAAGTGGAATTTGAATTTGGAATGTAAAATAGATAAAGGGTTGGGTTTCACACCCGCACCACTCGATTGGAATTTCACGCTCCAAATTCAAAGGATATTTTCATAACTGAAAAACCATAATTTGTTTTCATGAAAGAGTGACTTTCTTATTTATTTCAATCAAAGCCAATTAAATAGGCTTACAATTAATGGAGTTTTTTCATACAACTGATTTGGTACTAAAACACTGAAAATAAACAAGATAAATAATACTAAAGAAAATACAGACTCTAACTGAAAATACAGACTCTAGCTAAATCTAAATAGAACCAGCTCGATGCCTCCTGCGTTGATACACGCGATCGAATCTCCCCTTCGTGCGCGCTGAAGCAATGTCCTCATCATTCTCCCAAGTGGGAGAGAACTCGACTCCGTCGAGTCACGTGTGAAGGAGCTCTCATAGTACTCTAACAGATCTGCATCAATCTGCTATAACTCACAGTGATCCAGTCACGCGTCCTCAGCAGGTGACTTTCCTTTCTAGTGTATAAGATACCGTCGAGTTCCACCATTTTTCGTGTAGATAATTTCATCATCTAGAATTTTATCAATATTCTCCGATGTATTAGGACTGATATCTGGGAGTAAGGGAAGTAGGGGTCCCTAAAAAAATGGCTCAAGGGTAGGCTTATCAACCAATGGGTTGCTAGGGTTAAAATTTGGACCCTTATATTCTACTAGATCCACAATATTGAAAGTATGATTAATTCTAAAATCTTCAGGGAAATCAATAACACAAGCATTGTCGTTAAGTTTGTTAAGAATTTGAATGGTCCAGCACTACGAGCATGTAATTTTTAACAGTTCCCGAAGGAAACTGTTCCGACGAATCCGGACCATCACAAGGTTGCTAATATCAAAAGTTTTAAATTTTCTCCTAACATCAGCTCATAGATTGTAGTCAAAGTTACTTTGTTTAATTTTATCACTGATGACTTTGTTCAACTCATGCATATGCGTGGCAAAGGAGGATGCAGACTTAGAAATTCTGTAATGGTCAATCATGGGAATGAGATCAATGGGCTGCCTAGGCCTAAAACCATATACTGTTTCATGTGGACTTTTACCTGTTGTCCTATTAACTGATGAATTATATGCAAACTCCGCAATAGACAACTTTAGATCCCAACTTCCAATATGTTCGCCAATAAGGGTGCGCAGTAAATTTCCTAGACTTCTATTCACAATCTCGGTTTGGCCGTAGGTTTGAGGGTGAAAAGCAGTGAAAAACTTCAATTTCGTCCCTAACATTTGTCAAAGGGTCTTTCAGAAGTAACTAGTGAACTTAAAATTTCTGTCGGACACAATGGTCTTAGGCAGACCATGCAGCTTAATGATGCCATCAAAAAAGATTTTGGCTACTCTAGAGGCATCAAAAGTACGAGAGCAAGGCAGAAAGTGGGCCATTTTTGAAAGCGGTTCACGACAACTAGTACTGAATCATACTTTTTAAGAGTTTTTGGGAGTCCTAACACAAAGTCCATACTAACATCCTGCCATGGGCAATTTGGGACCGGTAGTAGAGTGTACAAACTGGTGTTCTATTTTTGTTGCTTTGCGAGTTGACAAGTGTGACACCTTCTAACATGTTTGGCAACGTCACATTTCAACCATGGCCAATAGAACCGATACTCAATAGCTTCTATGGTCTTCTTATTCCTAAAATGTCCGACTAGACCACCAGCATGCAATTCTCATACAAGAAATTCTCTAAGAGGTTCTTGAGATGCATAACTTTCAGCCTAAAAAGAGATACCCATCATGCAGGATATAACCATCCACTTCTTGAGTCGACCCATCTATCAATATGGCGTATATGTCGCAAAAATTGGGACACGACTCGTATTCAGTTTTTATCTTCTTAAAGCCGTTTACCACCGTGGATATCTTGGTCAAAATGAAAATACGATCGCTGAGAGCATCGGCGGCTTTATTTTCTACTCCCGCTTTGTGGCGTAGAGTGAATGTATAGTCTTAAAGGAACTCAATCCATCGCCCATGTCGTGCGTTCAACTTCTTTTGAGAGTAGATGTATTTTAGGGCCTCATGATCAGAGAAGAGAATGAACTCATGCGGCAAAAGGTAATGTCGTCAATAGCGAAGTGTCTGAATCACCGCATAGAATTCCTTATCATAAGTGGAATATCGTTGTCGGGCATCATTCAGTTTCTCACTGCAGTAAGCAACTGATGACCTTCTTGAGCGAGGACTCTGCCTATTCCAATTCCTGATGCGTCACACGCTATTTCAAAGACTTTAAAAAAAATCAGGGAGACGCATAATAGGAGCGCTGACCATTCTCTTCTTGATCTCAACAAATGCCTTCGTGGCCGCATTAGACCAGTTGAATTCTCCCTTCTTTTAACAGTCAGTGATTGGAGCCATGACAGTGCTAAATCCTTTAATGAATCAACGATAGAAGGTAACAAGTCCGTGCAAACTTCTTACATCACGAATTGTCTTAGGCTCGGGTCATTCCTCAATGGCTCTGATCTCCTCAGGATCCGCAGAAACTCCATCAGCAGATACTACAAATCTGAGAAATTGAACTTGTGAAGAAAGAAAGGTACGCTTCTTAGGATTAGCGTACAACTCTTCCTTCCTCAATACAGAACAAACTTGACGTAGATGGTTGAGGTGTTGCTCACGAGATTAGCTGTAGATGAGAATGTCATCAAAGTACACTACTAAGAATTTGCCCATAAATGGACGTAGTACTTGCGTCATCACTCGCATAAAAGCACTTGGAGTATTGGTCAATCCAAAAGGCATGACCATCCACTCATATAACCCATCCTTCGTTTTGAAAGCGGTCTTCCACCCATCTCCAGGACGGATGCGAATTTGGTGATAACCACTCTTGAGATCAATCTTGGAGAAAATAGTGGCACCAGACATCATATCTAACATATCGTCCAGTCTAAGAATGGAAAAATGGTATTTAACCGTTATCTTGTTAATGGCACGACTATCCACGCACATACGCCAAGATTCGTCTTTTTTGGGGTCAGTAGGGCGAGAACCGCGCAAGGACTCATGCTCTCTTAGATGAAGCCCTTTCTCATCAATTCATCAACTTGCCTCTTGAGTTCGACATGCTCGATGGGGTTCATTTTATAGTGGGGCAAGTTGGGAAGACTAGCTCCTGGGACAAGATCAATAGCGTGTTGTACGTCACGCATCGGTGGAAGCTTGTCTGGGAGGCCTTCAGGAAAAACATCAGCGAACTCCGCAATCACTGGTGTGACTTCGAGAGGGATCGCGATGTTGAATTCCTTAGTAATTTCCTTGGTCGCAAGGATCACGAAGGGAGCTCCTTTTTCTACATCTTGACTAAAAGATTTTGCAGTAATCAAGCTGATACTGTTAGTTTTCTTCACTGTAGTAGGCTTTGGTTCAGATGGTTCAGACTTAGGCTCACGAGGTAATAACTTGATTTTCTTTCCTTCGTGTTCGAATTGACACATGTTCGACCGACCGTAGATGGTAACATCCTTGGGGGTGTTTGGATGCAAGGAAGTGGGCGGAAGTAAGGAAATGAGGAAATATAATTGCTTACTTCCCTATCTATCCAAATACCGGAAAAGGAAAATAAGAAAACTCCTTTTCCTTCTCTCTTTTCTCTTTTACACAACCATTTCCTCACTTTCAAAGTGCTACAGTTAATTTTGTGGTCATGTAAATCTTATTTATAATAAGTTGTAGCACAAAACAGTTAATTTTTTCATCATGTAAATCTCACTTGCATTCTAATTACAGTCTATTTTTTATTTTTCTTAATTAATTTTTATTTTAATATTATTTTGCGGTCAACTTTGTGATCAACTTTTTCACTTTCACTTTCACATTACCATCCAAACACCGAAAAAGACATAACATTTTTCAAATCACACTTCCTAATAACATCCAAACACCGGAAAACTTACTAACCAATTCCCAAGTTCCAAAGGGATTTATTACCAGTTCCTCACTTCCTTACTTCCTCACTTCCACCGTCAACCAAACAGGCCCCTTGTCGTATAGCCATGGTCGTCCAAGGATAACGTGATCCACATCCATAGATACAACATCGCATCAAATTTTGTCCTTATAGGGCCTGTTTGGTTAAGGATGGAAGTAAGGAAGTAAGGAAGTGAGGAAGTGATAATAGTTCCCTTTGGAACTTGAGAATTGGTTAGTAAGTTTTCCGGTGTTTGGATGTTGTTGGGAAGTGTAGTTTGGAAAATGTTATGTCTCTTCCGGTGTTTGGATGATAATGTGGAAGTGGAAGTGGAAAAATTGACCACAAAGTTGACCGCAAAATAATATTAAAATAAAAATTAATTAAGAAAAATAAAAAATGGACTGTAATTAGAATGCAAGTGAAATTTACATGATCAAAAATTAACTGTTTTGCGCTATAACTTATTACAAATGAGATTTACATGATCACAAAATTAATTGTAGCACTATGGAAGTGAGGAAATGGTTATGTAAAAGAGAAAATAGAAAAGGAAAAGGGGTTTTCTTATTTTCCTTTTCCGGTGTTTGGATAGATAGGGAAGTGATCAATTACACTTCCCCATTTCATTACTTCCGCCCACTTCCTTCAAACCAAACACCCCCATAGAGACCAAAGTCTATTGGGACAAGACATCTTTGCTTGACTTCCAACGCCGAAGATTTAATCCATGTTACTCTATAGGGATGCGGTTGGGGTTTAACCTTCAGGCCAATTTTGGCAATTACTGTAGACGACACAGCATTAATACAACTTCTACTGTCTACAATATCTTGCAGCTTCTATCACCAATTTTCATAATGATGTGAAACATAGTGGTTCGTCTCTAGTCATCTTTCTCTTTGGATTGAGATAAGGCACATCTGACGACGGATAAATGAATCGACATCGTTGGTTGAATGCAGTTAAGACCAATGCTATCACCTGTGGTATCATCGTTCATATCAGACTCTTCTTCTCCCTGAAAAATAAATTTCTCTGATTCGATTCAGATACTACTTTAGGTTTCCCATTGACTAAGGCAATTTTGACTGGAGTTGGGTAATTGGCAGCTACATGCCCATATCTCTGGCACTTGTAACATTTAATTATGGGAGTCAGCTTAGAAAACTCTCTATCAATGCCTTTGCTTTTGTTCTCGATACTCTTGCCTTTAGTATCTGCCTTGTGGGAAGAAGTTTGACTTTGAAAGAGGTTGGGGTATGAACCCGAGTTGGGTCTAGTTGTTTGTACGTGACTCTTGACACAACTAGATTTGGTCGCATCTAAATCTTAGACTAAGCGTAGCTTTTTCGAGCTTGGTGATTTCACGAGCCAAAAGTTTGGTTCGTAAGTCTTCCCTAAGTTCCGGCTTTAAACCTAGACATGATTTGAGCTTGCCCTTCAGTGTTATTGGCGTTGCATCTGATGAGGAACTCATCAAATTTCTCCACATACTCCTGTGCCGATTTGTTGCCTTGAGTATATCGGTGCCACTTGTCCATGAGACGGGCACTAAATGATGGCGGCACACACTTTCCTTTAAGTTCATCTTTTATTCTTCTCTAGGTATCATTGGTTCTTGGTCACGAGCAACACGCATGTTCACCAAGTTAGTTCAATACTGACTAGCTTGACCAGATAGCTTCATCGCGGCAAACTTAACTTTTCTGGGCTCAGTGAGATTGTACCACGTGAAGTACTTGCCAAGTTGTTGAGTCCAATTAAGAAAATTGTGGATCATGACGTCCATCGAATGTTGAGACATCAATCTTGATACTCTTCAAGAACTGACTATCAGGGTCTCGCTCACCACGTTCTTCATATGGTACCATCCGATTACGTTTGCCTTCATGTTCATTGCGGTTCTCAAGACGAGTTTCAGCTCTATCTAACCTATCTCCAATCTGGACTGTATTTTGAGTCAGGTTGGCTAGTTGGGCTTGTATGACAGCGATTGCATCAGCGAGTTGTTGGGGATCCATAGTTGTTATGTCTGACTCACTATACTCTCCTAGCAAATAGGGGTGTCCACTACGGGTGGGCATCCACTAATAAGATCTAAATAAATGCAAGTAGAACCTAGATGCAATTTTTCCTACCTAAACCATGCTCTGATACCAAAATGATGTGAAATATATGCGGGTGATGTCAGAAATCAGTGATAAAGCTAAACTTATACTGTCTCACTACAAACAACGATCTTTAGGTAGAAATAAACGTAAAACTAATTATATGACAAGATAGATTTTGACAAAATATAATACTCGCAATGTGGATAATTCCAATCGTCACAAACCAAACGTCAACACTTAGCTAATCAGGAAAATCTAACTCACAATATCAGGATAGTAGAACACAAGAACAAATAGATTCACACATGCTCACGAATATTTGTGGACATCAGAGAAATCATGATAATATGCTAAAGATAAATGTAGTAGTGTAACTCAACAGTAAATGATGTACTGAAACTAAAAGTTACCTACCGAGAAGCTACGTTCTCGGGTTTCCGTTGTGGTAGTTGTTGTTGACTTTGCGAACAAACTCTCTTGTTGAATTACTATCTTCGTGTTGATGCATTCCCTTCAGATTTAATTGTCGACTTGATATTTTCTTTGCCGCTTGCAGGAGGATGGATGTAGGGGAGGCAGCTAATCCCCTTGCTGCTGAATTTTCAGAGGGAAAGATTGGGCTTCAGAAGGAATTAAATCCTTATAATTAGGAGTGGGGTGACCCACTTACGCAAGAGAGGAAAGGGTTGTGGGCGGCAGGGCAATGGCACACCACGAAGAGGGATATGGGGGTGGCAGAGCTTCTTGCTATTTTTTTCCTCTGTTGTTGGACTGTTTGCAGGACAGAATTAAAGAGGAGAGAAAAGGTTGGAGCGGCACAGTATTTTGGGGAAGAAGTCCTCTGTGTTCACGCCTTAGAGAAGGGAATATCTTTTGTTAATTGTTGTGTAATTGGATAGGGGTTGGGATTTGCAAAAATAATTGGTATTTGGATGGGGTGGTTGGTATTGACGCATGTAGGTTGGGATTGGGAAGTGGGGAAAGATTAAATAGTAACTAATTGGGATTTGAACTCTGCTATTTAAGTCCAGGAGATAATAGGATTTAGTTAGTTAAAGAGATTAGAATTTGTAAGTGGAATTTGAATTTGGAATGTAAAATAGATAAAGGGATTGGGTTTCACACTCGTACCACTCGAATTGGAATTTTACACTCCAAATTCAAAGGATATTTTCATAACTGAAAATCCATAATTTGTTTTCGTGAAAGAGTGTCTTTCTTATTTATTTCAATCAAAGCCAATTAAATAGGCTTACAATAACTGGGGTTTTTCCAAACAACCGATGTGGTACTAAAACACTAAAAATAAATAAAATAATAATACTAAAAGAAAATACAGACTCCAACTGAAAATACAGACTCTAACTAAATCCAAATAGAACCAGCTCGACGCCTCTTGCGTTGATACACGCGATCGAATCTCCCCTTCGGGCACGCTGATGCCATGTTCTCATCATTTTTACTCTCTTATTTATCTATTATTTGTATATAAATAATGCTACTCGGATATATTTGATTGAATTTTGTAGCAAACAGGTAAGAAAAAGACAGAAGAATCTGATTACCTTCAGCAATTAAATCACGCAATTTGTAAAAATTAAAGGTTTCTTTCCAAGCATGTTGCGGTGTTTTGATCATAACTTTGGCTACAAAACTTTAAAAGAGGTCATTCAAGATGTCTATGGAAAGAGAATTTAGAGAGTTATAACATTTATGTTGATGACTTCTTCTAATTCAGCAATTTGTTGACTCAAAATTGTCAAAGAAAGTCTACTTCTGCTTCTGAACTGGACTGAATTGCAAGTTTGGAAAATCCAGGGAGCTAGAGATAATTTTACACATATTTTTTACACAATTAATTTCTCCTTTATTATTTTCACTCCCATTATTCATTATATGAGTTGAAAGGGAAAATTATTAAGAGAAGTGGCTTTGTAAAAAATGGAGTGAGGATATCATGTATAAATGTTATAAATCTTAGAACCCTAGGTTTCACGAAGGGGGCGATTTTTTTTGTTTTTGGCCGATTTTGGCTAGATAATTTGGCAGTTTTTTTAATAAAAATTTTTCTTTGTGCTTTTGAATTTTATTGCATTTCATTGCCTCGATTCTTGTGCACGAGAAGTAAACGAAAGGAGATCATGCGCATATGACTTTGGGCAAGTCACATTCAGGTAATTGTTTTTTCTTTTATCTTTCTTAGCTTTATTGATTAGATAGTTAATTAATTTAATTATTTTAGTCATTTAATTGCAGCATTAATTATTCAATTTAATTATAAGTTATTTAGTAGACTATTTTATTAATAATTTAATCATGCTTAACTAAATTTCCTCTTGCGTCTAGGGGAGATGAACTTCGGCTAGAATATCTTATGGCCGTCCGTTGAATCTCCCATGTAGGTTATTTGCACACCAATTGACCGACAACTTTTAGAAGATTAATTTCTAGAATAACTGAATTTTTGACAGGCTATATATCGGGGGTTAATAGTCCATACTTAGAGTTTTGTTACTTTTATGCTATTTATTTAATTTAGTTAATTTACCTTTGATGGATTATGTAACTAGATAATACCATGTACATAGATCTAGTGTTCAGACTTACTTTACCTGTTAGAAGTAGAGATTTTGATGAATAATAACAGACTAGTATGAAGTCTGAGATTGACCACTTGATTCTACTTTAGGGGATTCGAATCTAGGTGCTTGACTTGATTTGTCTTAGATTGACACGCATTTCACCCAAACTCACAAACTTTTCACTCAATTTGCCTAAAAGTGTTGAAACTAAAAGAGCAATCTGTCTCTGTGGATCGATCCTCAAGTACTACATCGAATGACCGTGCGCTTGCGGTTAATTTAAAACGAGAAGCGAAATCTCCCCATCATCTATATTTATCGTTTTATTTCATGTCTCTATATATATTTTGTACTTAAATAATTTTATTAACAATTCACAACTATTTTTTTAAATGTCCTTCTGGTTATTAGTAGTAGAGGTATATGTTATCTCACAAAATTATAGAAGAAATAATTGAGCACTACCAATTAGGTGGATAAGGTGTGTATCAATTTGATTTGATTTCTTAAGATTTAAATAGAAATATTCAGAGAGATTACAATAAGGATCCTAAATTATTATTTATTTATTATTTGGTTATAGCTCCAAAGTACTAATTTATTCCTCTTTAGTTCATAACAACTTATAAGATTAGCCTATGACTAAAATGCCCACGTAGAGAGGAAACTATTAGGGGTCAAAGCTCTGAAGTAGTTATTTTAAACAGTACTAGTTTTTGAACTTGTGTGATGTAGAATGAAAATAGTGTTAGATACAGGAATAGATCTGACAATTAATCACTATCGCAGATCTAATTGGCCAAGTCAGTGAATATCAGGTGGGAGGTTTTCGATTCAATAGAACGTTCCTTAATTACATAATCACTTTTCAATTACCTTCCTTAATTAAACACCAATTATACTGGAATTTGTCAGTCTTAATATACAATAATATTTATGAGAATAAATATTTCAGTATAAACCTTGTAAAGAGAATGTTAGTTCAATTATACAACAATTGGAGTGAGGTACGCATGTAGCGGATGTCCTTAAGCTAATCACGTCCCCCGCTACGGTGCTAATGAGTTACTGGACGCCGATCTCTCAAGATATAACACTCATTCACGGGATTTGGATAGCACTATCAAATCACCATACAGTCGAGCCATAGTTAATCAGTACATCCACAAAAAATTCAATGTAGTTGGATAAAGACAAATTTCAGGGAGAATATTTGTCTTAAATTTGAAAGATTATTCACTGTAAAGAAGGAAGGGAGAGGAATAATTTGTCTTGGAAAGATACAGATTCAGACAACAATTCGGTTTCTCAGAAATGTTGAATTTTGTGTTCTTCTTTCAGAATGAATCCTTAACAGATCTTCTGTTTCTATAAAGAGGAAGAGGAGAGAAGAGAGAAATCTTCTTCGTTGTTGTGTGTTTAGAATGACTGAGGGGAGCGCATTTTATAGCGCTCCTGAGAGTCCCGTTAGAGGGAATGGTGTGACAGCTCTATCAGAACCGTCACACCCGTTTTTTAGACAGAATCGTTTCTGAATGGTTCTGTGTCCGTTGAAGTAACCGCCCGCTTCTAGAAGCGGGTGTGAACCGAGCGGCTCACACAACCCGCGTGAGCACGGTGCGGGTCGGGTACATCTCCATATCTAGAGACCCATGCTCGTGTGACCTGGTTCAAAAAGCACCGCACCCAACCTATAGCTACACCTGCGCCCGCGCCCAGGACCTGGCCCAGGCTCCAGCACTAGAGCCGAGCGGGCGGGCGGCGGCGCGCGCGTGTAGGCATGATTTTTCCCCAAATGTGCGCGAAAACTCCAAGTACCCAAAAGGCACACCCTTTGTTCCCATTTTTCTCTATTTAAACACTTTAAATGTCCACTCTATATTCAATGTGGGACTAAATGTTTTAACTACCTTTTAGTCCCTTTTAGCTATTAAATTAGGCTAACTTTTAACTTGAACATCTCATTCATTCGAAAATAAAATTGAACATATGAATATACCACGTTCATCTCCAATGGAAAGAGAACATACTCCAATCGTTATTCGGTTGATTCTATCAACAGATCTCACCTTAATGCAGCTCAAAGATTCACTTTAATTCTTTATTTCCCAACAATCTGCCATAATGAATGAAGATTTAAAGAATTGACACACAAAGAGACTGGCTCTACAGTGAGGGGTACTTTAGAAAAAGAAACTGCATTAAGATAAGTGAATTAGGTCTTAAACCTTTCATAGCGAAAACTTTATCGGACTTACTGGCTAATCAGTGAACTAAGTCTTGAACTGTCAGTCATTTGTGTAAGCCAAGTCAACAAGCTTCACACAGTAACCTTTCAAAATCAACTTTGGTTATCGGTTGTGTCCATTTTGATCCTGAATATTCTTAGTTTCAGCGAGTATCTTTAAGGAATCACAACCTCCATAGAGATTCCCAAAGAGCCGACCCAGCTCTATACTCACATAGGTGATCATCCTATTAAGAGTAGTCTACTCTGCCCCACTTATTTTAATAATAAGATATATGCATCATTAAAAGCGTTAAGCTTATCCTGATCCATTTGTAGAAAGCACTTAGATGCATCATAGAAATAAGTTGGAGTCAAGCTCCTAAGTGCTTACTCGCAGATTCAATCATAACTAGTTTTTTTTCTCTTGAACATAGTCAGTGAGATCTCTAGTCGCTTAGTGAGATTTCCATTAAGCTGACTCGGTAAGATTAGGCTTTTAATTCTATTCCCTTCGATGCGCAGTTTATGCGCTCTCCATTTAAACCTTTAGTAAACAGATCCACTAGATTATCTTTTGACGATACAAAGTCAATAGAGATAATTCTATTTGAGAGCAATTGCTTCACGGTATTATGCCTACCACGAATATGTCTAGACTTACAGTTAGACAAGTTTTGCAAAGACTTGTAATTTACATGTCCTAATCTAGCATGTCATAATATAGGAGACTCAAGCAAATAAACAGAAGATTTTCCTTTATTTATGAGCTTTGAATACAAATACACAGACTTTTTGTCCGCTACAGCAACACTGGCCTTGAATAGACCATCAACAAGATAACCCTTACCCACATACATGTCATTCTTAGTAAGTACAGATTTATTAAATTCAAAGACCATTCTAAAGCCTTTCTTACTAAGAATTGGACCGGATATTAGGTTCTTGCGGATATCTGGAACATGCAATACATCTTTCAGAGTGAGCTCCTTCCTTGATGTCCACTTCAGAATGACCTTTCTCTTTCCCTCAGCCTTGGAGACGGCTGAGTTACCCATGAAGAGTTGCTCATCATGTTCTTATTTTTTAATTTAGATAATAATATTTTCTCAGAGCAGATGTGCCGAGTAGCCCCAGTGTCTACCCACTAATCTTTCTTATTGGTTGTCAGATTCACTTCTAACACCACACCTGATAGACTTGGCGACGCATGATCAGTCAGATTTGCCTGTGGATGGTCCTTATTCTTTTAGGGACGACTGCGACATTCATTTATCTTGTGCCCTATTTATTACAGATGCAGTAAGTTTCCTTGAAGTGCTTATTTTTTCCCTTCTTGGTCCTTACCTTGTACCCCGGGGTTGTCTTCTTTCGCTTCAAACTTTTAGAAGTAGACGATTTTCCCTTTAAGTCTTTGATCACTTTGTCCTTAGCTTCATAGGAGTTCTTGTTGCTCCTTTTCTTGAACTTTTGGTTGTCCTCCTCAATCTGAAGACTCACAATGAAATCTAACTTCAGCTCCTTGCACTTGTGTTTTAAGTAGTTCTTGAAATTTCTTCACGCAGGTGGGAGTTTCTCTATGATGTAGAAACCTGAAAATTTTCAAGTAGAATCATACCTTCAGCCTCTATCTCGTGCAAGATAAGTTAAAATTCTTGCACGACTTATCACAGTCTTACTATCTACCATCTTATACTTCAGAAATCATCCCATGATGAATTTCTTAGTACCGGCATCCTCAGTCTTATACATCTTATCAAGACTTGCCCATAACTTCTTTGCCATTGTGATAAGACTGTAGACATTATAAAGAGAGTCATCCAGTCCATTTAAATGTAATTTCGGCAAAGAAAAGTCACCTTGTGCCCATGCATCAATTGCAAGGACAGAGTCCCGATCAATTCCGAATTCCGGTTTCCGATGGATCCTCTTGTAAGAATTTGATCAAATGCAGAGTGGTCAAGTAGAAAAGCATTTTCTATTACCACCTCTTTAATTCAGTGCCATTAAATTTTTTTTGACTTCTCCAGCTATGGGTTAGGAAGTAGAGTAGGCATCAGTGTTTGAATTTGCATGTTTGATACCTTACTGATACTCTTAATTAGTATCAGACATCTTCTACAAATTCAAGAAGAATAGAAGTAAGTAATTTCAAGTAATACTAATTGTTTTAAGATTATTAGATACAAGAATAGATCTGACAACTAATCATTGTCATAGATCTAATTGATCAGATCGATGAATATCAGGTGGGAAATTTTCTATTCAATAGAACGTTTCTTAATTACAGAACCACCTTTCAATTACCTTCCTTAGTTAAACACCAATTAGACTGGAATTAGTCAGTCTCAATATACACTAATATTTATGTGTTGGGAAACAATTCTAGGTTACAAAGTTTGTTTTCAGTCGTCAGGGATCATCTGTAAGTTATATCATTGTTAAGACGAGAGTATTAGGATATATAAGGGTCTTTTCTATATTTTGTAATTTATCTCTTCCAAAATAATGAAACTATCTACGCCACCCAAGGACTCAAGGTTTGCTCCAAACCTCATTAAATTTGTGTGTTTGCATTTGTTCTTGATCTCAGTTTCTGTTCATACCTTAACAATTAGGTAAATTGGACAATTAAATTTTTAGATTTTAAATGATTATAATTCATACTAAGATCCTTTTTGAAAAGTTAATAAGATCTATTGCTTGTAAGCATGTATTGGTATTATCAAAAAATTCATATTTAATCATTAATAAATTATAATTCAATCTACTCTCTTGATATAGAATTACCAAATTTCTACTTAGAAATTAAAGTGTCAATTTAATTAGGATTGATCTGTATGAAATAAAATTTTCAATTTAACTTAAAAAATAAAATTTGCTTTTCAACTTAAGTAGGATTCTAATAAAGTTGGCATATCAAATTAGAATCTTAATTTAAATAATTTTAAAAATAAACTAATAGTAGGTTTCCAAAATACTAGCGTGATGAAAGACACTAGGGGATAGCTCTTTTTTATGTTTCCTTCCAAAATTACTTATTTAACCATCATCATCTAAGCCTTTTTCCATCAAGATGGAGTCAGTTAATGGAGCAAGGCTCCACGAACAATTTAGACAAAATCTTATGCTCGGCTCTCGACCTAACATCAACTCTCTCAAGATTAGTGGGCACTTCCTGGTTAGAAAAATTATAAACAAAAAAGAGACTTTCCATAATCCTAAAAAGCCTTGCATACTTGTAGATGTTTGTATGTGTTTAAAAAATGTGTTTAGTTAAAGAATAGTATTAGAATTAGGAGTATAATAAATTGTATTAACGGTTGGAGTTTTCTTATTATGTAATGTTTATATATTCTCGAGCATTGCCCTCGTCTATGATATACACAATTGAGTTTCTTGGACTGATTTAGCCTATCAAATTTTTCTTTGTTGAATCATTGTTCCCAGGCCTCCCTCGAGCCTACGCTGGGCAACACTCACATAGAGCGCGCCTATCGTCGGGCCACTTTTTAGCCTCGCGCATCATTAAATGTTTCTACTATCATCACATAACATATTTTGTAATTCAAGTATCTCTTTACAAGCAAGACCTCCTTGGCTAGTCAGTCCTAGTCAGTGTCAAACTTGGACTACAGTCCAAAGGTGGCTTTAGCTGAGCGAGTTGCAACTAGACTAATTTGTCACCGTCGAGTCAACCAAGTTGACACAGTTCTCGAACCCTGCATGAGTTGGACTCCAGCAATGACTCACTCATCCTCCGAGTCAACTCACTGAGCCACACTCAACCTCTCTGCACTGCAAACACATGACCCGAATCCACCTCTTCAAGCGCATGGGGTCCATCCTCGTCGCCCACTCCAGCAAGTCCACTCCTGCTCAACCGACGACTCCTTCACCCCCTCACTCTCTTGTGATTTTTTTTAGAAAATATTTTATTAATGTCATCTTTTTCTCCTACTCATGATTCAAACTTGCAATACTGTATCCATCGTGAGTTTGTGATGGGTGTTAAAGAATCAGAGTGTATGGCTTGAAAGCTATTCTTTGGTGGTGGTTAGAGGGAGAGGAATCTCTCCTACTAGTTTTGCGACAATTATGCTTGGTGATATTCAGTGTTAGACTTATGATCTTCAAAGTTCTCGGCCAGTCATATGTTCCAAAGGAATGTGGGGGTTAATTTTTCAGCAATGAAGGTGCATATGGACTTGTGGTTGGGTACTTCGACACTACTCTTCTGATGCAGATGCCACAAACAGATAGGGAAGGTTGCTTTTTCACGTTGAGTAAGGAAGTGTCTATTTATCAAAAAGAAAAGAATATTATTAGGATTAGGATTATAATACTGATTGTATTAAGAGTACGAGTTTCTTTATTATGTAATTGTAATGCCTATATATTCTCGAGCATTACTCTCATCAATAATATAAACAATTCAGTTTCTTCAACTAATTTAACATGTCCCATTATATGTTGCACATTTATGAGATGATGAAAGAAAATATTATCAAAGAATCCTAGTGTTGAAGAGATCTATAGTACTCATGCATTGTTTGGAGAACTTACAGATTTGAAGAAGTTTCCTTTCTGCAGAAGATGTTTTTTATAAATTCACTTTATGCACTAGGTCATATGTGGCTCTTTCACTTTCTTTTTATATTATTTGTTCGGGAACAATTTAATGGTGTAACCGTTTCTTGAAGACTAGCTTTGGATAGATTTACTATGAGCTTTAGTTTGATCTATAAAAGATTTCTTACTTCATACATGTTTTATATTCCCTGAATTATTGCTTATAAAATATAAAAGAAAACAGATCATAAAAGAACTGAAATTTGACTTCATGAGTGCATCCCCTGTTATAATTTTTGTGAATGAATTACTTATAAATAGAATCATTCTTGTCCATTCAATAAAAGAATCATATAAATGGTCATCATTACATGCTTAAGAGAAGATTACATATAATAGGGTTGCAACCAGATAATTACCAATTGTGATTAAACTGTTAACGTCTTACCTGAGTTAATCCCATGCCAAATGCAAATTTTGCAAGAGCTCTAAGGCACGCCAGTGAAAGCTGTAAAACCATCTCAAAAAGCTGCAGATTTCTAAATTAAACACCAGAAATATCAAACAGAAACATGAATGCAAAATAGAGTACATTAAACTCTATTACATTGATTGTTTTGTAATGTAAAAGGTTAAGCCCATATACAACACAGGGTATATACACCAAAGTAGTGTATTAAAAAGACCATAGAAGTGAGAAGCTTTAGAGTCCGAAGCATCATCACTAGGTTAAAGTACTAATAAACTTGGGATTTTGGCCACAGAGCTAATGAGATTAGGTTTATTGATAATCTATTATTATAATGACCCCACTGCAGAGTATTTGCAATTTTTTATTTTGCATGCACAAGCAGAAGTTTAATTTTTTTTCTAATTGAATAATGTATTCTCAAAGCCATAATTCAATGAAGAAGACAGTCTCCTTACACGTTGAGCTGTTCCCTTAAGCACACCAGTTACAAATGCATTTACAGTGAATTTCCAAGAGCAGCCGAATTGATATATATTGTTTGTGGATAATGTATTTCACATCCAAAGTAGAAGATGGTGATTGCTAATTGAAGGTGTGCAAGGAGTTTAGCAAATAAAATTTTGAAAACTGGGCCACCCAAAAAAGAGGTACATAAAGTGCAAATTTCAGACGACCTGTCATTTTCTAAGTCTTCTCCCATCAATATAGGATTAATCATGAAATGGAACTTTAAAATAAGAAGAGTCCACAGAAAATTTTGACAAAATTTTTCACCAGGCTGTCAACGTGACACATCAACCTTGAGTTACTGCCAAGTTCCTAGCCAATGTAACTTTGAAAATAGAGGGACTTGACATAAACTGATAGACCAGCTGTCAGGATGAAAAGATTTGCTTACGTAGTTCAAGTTCAAGCAACCATGGAATATAAGATGCAATTAGAAATTAAGATACAATGCTTCTCAACCATGTTAAGGGTATCTGTTTTTCACTCAAATTTTAGAGGATTTCACAATGAAAATTGGATAAGATAAGTAAAGCTGACCCAAAGGCATGGGTTTGGAGCGTCTCTCAGGTCTCATGTAAACAAAACAAGATACTTCAAAAAAAAACACACACTAATTATTGTGCTCATTTCCTGTAGTTTATTGCAAATATGGACACATTTTCTACTGTGTCACTCCAGCTTGGGCAGCATCAGAAAGTGTATTTATGTAATGTCAAAAGAAATCATATAATATAATTATAAAGAGAGAGAGGCCAACCCTTTTCTCTTGGCCATGTGTTTAGCCCTAAATACCATGTTTATGAAGGCCCAGACACATTAGCCACATGAAAACCAAGACATATCTAAGGTTCACCATGCTCATGTACCCATGGTTCACAGTCGCGGTCTCGGCCGCCGACTCGGTGGGCACTGAGACGGATCGGTCTCAGTGACTCGGATCGGTATCGGGCGATATGCGCAAAACGCTATATAGAAAACTCAAAAATTCTGAAAAAATCATGACAAATCTTAAAAAATGTGTAGATAATCCACATTCATGTATTACATGTCCAAAATATATCACCTAGCGCACTAAACATAAAGCAAAAGTATAAATACACGTGTCGTCGGTAGAAGCATATCAAAATACATGCACAATATAGTAAATTACACAAACTATATTCATAAATACATGCTAATGTACTTATTTTCACATTGAATTGCGATGAGGTACAAAATCATCATCATAATGCCGAGTCGACCGAGTCAACTCCGATTCTCGGGCAGTCGGTCTCCTCTGAGTTGAGTCGACCGACTCGTGACTCGGACTCGTCTCGGAGCGGGCCGAGACAGATACGACTCGGCCGACTTATCTCCGACTCGGCCGAGTCTTTAAACCGTGCATGTACCCGCATCTTGAAATCAACGAAATCAAAGAGCAGATAAAAAATCATTCTCTATTTATAGATTCAAACTTTCAGTATGACGATTAAACTCTAATTAGACCATTTATAAGCACTGTTCTAAAAATCGGATTAATCGGCCGATTAATCGACCGATTAATCCTATTCGGTGGCAGCCCGTTTAATATTACATTAATCGCTCTAATTATGCGCTCGGGCGATTAATCGGGTCCAAAACGATTAATCCCCGATTAATACCCGATTAATCATTAGGTATTTCGTATATTTTTTATTTGAAAAACTTATCACTTTGTGTATGTTGGATCGCTAAGTAGTTTATGTTGTGATGTTGATGACTTGATTATAATCTTTTATTAAATAGTAGATGAACTGTTATTTATTAAATAGTAAATGAATTATGATATTTTATTATTGTATATTTTGCATAAAGTGATACTTATGTTTTATTATTTTTGATTATTTTCAAATTAACTTATTTAGCAATCTTTCTCATCATTCTTTAAAGCTTATTATTTTGATTGATAAATTGATTAATTTTTTTATTTATCTTATTTTGCAAGTAAGTTCTTTGATTTATATTTATGTTGCAAAATTTGAAATCTTGGATTACTAATGTGAAGAGATAAGTTCTTTTACTTCTTCTTTTTTACTATTTATTCATATTGTCTTGTTCATCATATCATGGTTTATAACTTCACATCTATATATTGTCTTGTATAATATTTAGGTATTTTCAACAATTAACTGTATATATTCATATGTAGTTGTGTATAAATATAATTAAATATATTAAAATTTTCAAAAACGATTAATCCCCGATTAATCCCCGATTAATCCGATTAATCATTATTCGGTGTTGGACCGCACGAATAATGAAACCGATTTTTAGAACACTGTTTATAAGGTGGCAAATAAAGATCAAACAATATGCTTAAAAACAATATTAAACCAACCACTGAGCAACCTAAGTTATTGTGTCATCTACCACAACTAAAATAGCTCTACAGTTTGTAGGAAATACAAACCATCAAAAAGAAGAATAAGATGAAAGAAAAGATACCAAGAAAAGAATGCCCATTCTGATAAAACTTTGACATCTGTGAGGTTTCTGATAAGGCCAAACTGGTTAAGTACAACACCAGCACAGAAGAAAACAAGTATCTGAAAGGATCGTGAGAGCTCAGTCAACCACAGGACAAGGTTACAATAAAAAACAATTAAAAATAATAACATCATAGAGCTTCCAAATAGACAACTGTTTAAAATAGAGAAAAATCAAATAGGTAAATACACTCTGTATCATACATATATTGCTCCATGAATCCAAAATCGTTGAATAGGTTTTGTTGCTCATAGAAATACTGAAGAATATTTAGGTAGATAAATGAAATTAGCTCAAAGAATAAGTCTCTGGCATTTCTATAATCGGTCCAATTAAGTCCCTCATTTCTCATTTACAGTTCATAATTGTGGAGCCAACCAGTTGATCCTCAGCTTCATGTTTAGTGTGGACGGGTCCCTCTAAGAAGAGGATTATGTAAAAGTGTATTCTGTAAGAAATTACACAACACATTGAGCGTGAAACAAATTTCCAAATTTTTAGATTTTCAGTGTGAAATTCAACCTCACTCAACATCTAAGGGATATATATCTGCTGTATCACCTGCTGTAAGAAGGGAACCACTTCTGAACTTCTTATGTATGTTGAATTTGTTTTAGTCTACTTCAAACAACTATGTTTAAAACAGATACTATTTTTCAAATCCATTAAATGAAAGAAAGTATCATCAGATTACGCTAATCAACAATTTAAAACTTTTAGCATACTGAACTTGCAAACAAAAATATTTTCAAGATTCTTTTACTCAAATATCTGATGATTTTATCACATTGTTCGTAGACTAATTAGGCTGCCTGTTGAACATAAATATTTTGTGGTTTTGAGTTGCATTCTGGTAGCGGCTGGGTTGCACTTTTGAAGCAAGGACACGGGTGTCGGATACGATACAGACACATGACACGAAAAAAATCTAAAAAAAGATAGGGGGCACTGCAAGAAATATTTTATTATTATTATTATATATAAATAAATTTATAAAATCTCAATCAAGTGATCAACAAACTAAAATACCAATTAACACGTGTACAAACTATAAAATATCATAAGCTTATAACAATACTACAACCGAAGAACAAAAGTTCACAAAAGTTCAATAAACTCAAAATCCTACACATAATCATATAATCTAATTAAATTAATTAAATCACGCAATCTAATTAAATTCCTACATAATTTCTGATGCCTCTGCTCCTCTCTCTCTCAGTCTCTGATCCTCTCTCTCCATCTCCGCTCCTCTTTCCGCTTCTCTCTCACGGCCTCTCTCTCAGTTCTCTGCTTCTCTCTCTGTCTCACGGCCTTTCTCTGCTCCTCTCTCTCAGTCTCTCTAATTCTCTCTCTCCCTTACTCTGCTCTCTAGAGAGAGATAGACATAGAGCAGAGACAACAGAGTGAGATGGAGAGAGGCAGAGGAGATCACAGAGAGAGGGAGAAAGAGAATAGAGAGAAACAGACAAAAATTAGAGAGACGGAGAGGGGTAGATAGATCACAAAAAGTGAACAAAGAGAGACAGACAAAGAGAGATCAGAAAGAGATGGAGAGTGGTAGAGAGATAGAAAAAGAACAGAGAGAGATGGAGAGAGGGAGAAATTACCTCAGATCGGCGACAAGATCCCCATGAGATTGGCGACGAGCTCCACACGATCGGCGATGAGCTTCCCACAATATCAGAAGAATCAGATCTGCAAAAAAAAAATCAAAATAAAAAATCCCAAATTATGAAACCGTAAAATTGAATTTTACCTTCCTCTTCATCGTCATTGTCGTCGTCGTCGTCGTTGTCGCTGACAGAGAATGAGAGAGAGGAGTTGAGAACGAGGGTGAGAGGAGATATTATATCATTTGAATCATTTTTTTTAACGCAACCCGACCAGTGTTCGTAGTGTCGGGTTCGTGTCCTAACCCGACTAAGCACGCGCCGCTTCGCCGACACGTACGAAACGTGCCCGATGCGGACACAGTGTGCGACGGGGAGTGTCCGTACTTCCGAGGGTTGCACTACACCATCAGCATAAACATAAATCAACTTGTTCGACAACTAAATACTACAATACCTAATTTAGTAAAACCTTCTTTAACAAAATAAATCCTTAATTTGAAAGATAGCATCATATGCAATCTTGTAGAACAGGGTACTTCATAGCAGGAATTTTGACAGATATCTAGTGAAATGGTGCAAAGAGTCCTTTATGTATGTTTTTTATATTGGCTCTCATGTTTTGGAGGAAACTACTGCCTCTCCTTGTGAGGTGCTTCATTTGCCACGAGTTTATACAAGCTGGGAGCTGCTATCTAAAATTTAATAAGAAATGTTGTCCTCCCACTTGTGGCCTTGTCCTGTTCTTCACAGAAATCAAGCATAATGATGTGGCAATATAGATGCCCATGTGGAGGGAAAACACTTAAGTATGTGCTCATTCTTTCCAATGAATAAGACCAGAGATTCATGGATCCTTCAGTGTAGTATACATGTGCTTGATTTCTAACAAAAGTAACTAAAATAATTATATCTTTGTCTAATTTGATCTTGGAGCCATTAAGATCTATGCATAACAAGCCCTAAAAATAAGTATATGAGGCTTATTTAATGATATATAAAAATATAAGAAATTGAGTTAGTAACTAATTTAGAAATTCCTAGAAAACACATGATCTGGCTCTTTTTTATACAAATACTACAAAAACCAAGCTGTTTTGATCTATGCAATTTCCTCAAGACCTGCATTCCTATTACAGTTTGATGAAGATATTTTGCAATCACAAAAAAAAATTAAAATTTCACAAAAAGAAGCTAAAATAAGCAAATTTGAGGAAATTACTCACTGGACTAGCTTGGAGTAACTTAAATGCAGGTACAACCATAACTGCACCACCAAGAATGTTCATCAAATCCCAGATCATTGATTACATCAGTTGCACTGGCAACATCAAGCTCAGCTTATGAAGTCTGAAATCTGCTTCGAAGAGATTTTTTGGAGCCGTGTAAGTGACCTCTCAAACCAAAAACCATGCAGTTTGAGTGCCTGAAGAGTCCATCAGAACTATACATAGGCATTACTTTAAGTTCATTGTGTCTTGGAGATATAACTGATGGAAGAGACATTCTCCATTTGCAGTAAGAGGAAATACTACAGAGTCTCCTGTGATGACTAGCGAAAGGATACTGATAATCTCTTGCAGCACAAACATGATATCCAAGAACATCTCCCTGCAATTAAGTGACCATTTGAGGAAGATTAGTTTCCAAAAACTGATCTCACCGAGCATCATAGTAAATATTAAACACAGCAAGAAAGTTGCATAGGATTGTCAAACATTCATGCTGGCAATCATCTAACTCCAGATGTTAGCATATGAAAGGTTTGGTGTATCACATAAAACCATAGAAACACAAAAAGAAGTAACATTAGAACATACTGAAGAGGCGTATTGATGGTTGCCTTGTATTCATCAATGGAGACAAGGAAGCAGCCAATGGAAGTTGGATTCATTAAAGGAAATGAAGGTCTAAGGTAAAATATGCCAGCAAAAAGGGAACTTTGGTTACCAGAATTCGCATAGTTGCAGCCAAAATTAACTAGAACCCTATCTGGTTGATTTCGTCAAGTTTCACGGCAATAACATCTAACAAGAACGCTCTTCTTGCATAGCATATACACACACCATAAGGTATATTGGAAATCCAATCAATGGTAAATCTCTCAATCTCCTTGACAACCCCTAATGATTGTGACAGGATCTAACCTGTCTCACTCTCATCAGCATCATGAACTAGAACAGACTTCTTCCTATAAAGATTGATGCCTTGTATAATTGCACTAAAGATTGACAACAAAATTCAATCAATGGGAAAACTAAGTGATGTAAAACGGGAGGATCGCAATCACCTTCAAACTAGCAATTGGAAATTAGGATTTTGAAAGAAGAAATAAAAAGAGGAATTAGGGTTTCAAAAGAGAGATAATAAAAAAAAGGATAAATTTAGGCTTCGCACCCCTTATACCACGAGCTTCACACTCAATCTCAAGAACTCAAGAGCTCTAAAATTTTAACTGAATTTTTTAATTATTCATTGTCTACTGAATAAAAAGTACTGAGGCCTATTTAGAGGCTTTACAAAAGGACACTATTTGAATATAACTGATGTACTAAAACACAATAAAAGCAACAATTGGACTCAAAAATAAACTAAGTCAATAAAAGAAAACTAGCACTGGTATAATGTCCTCGTTATTTCTCCTGAGGTGGGAGAAACTCGACTATGTCGAGTGAGGACTTCCATCACGGAGCAACTCAATCGTGTCATAATGGTGTCAAGGAATCAGCACTAGTACGTCACGTCGAGACCAAAGTGGTGAAGATGGAACTAACATCTGTGACAGACCCGCTGCAGTTGATGGTAGCTCGAGCAAAAAACATGTAGCATAACAAGTCAATTCAGCTCCATTGAAATCTAACTCACATATCAACGTGACAATCTCCTATGAAACTGTCTCCTGTAAAAAGATCTGCAAGGGTCATACACATCAGGCGATCTCAAGGAGAATGAGACTCTCATACCTGCTAAAGATGATACTGGCTCCATGATAAGCTCTGCTGAAGATCTACAAGGGTCTCAATATGGAGTTTTTCAACTTCTATGGGCTGTGAGAAAATCTCTTCTTGCAGTGACACCAACTCAGCAATAACTTATGGCCCTGGCTCTGGTTCAACACTAACTTCTGGCTCTGATTCTGGATCTTCAACTGTTATGATGTCTAGAATCTTCCCCGCACCAGCTAGAATCTCCTTACATTCAGCGAATAAATCGCTGAATTGTGGCCTCTCGCGGTGTGGAGCATACCGAGTACGAAGAAAATCATATAAGAAAATCAATCTCGACAGACGATATGACTGTCTTTCGACCACCAATAAACTTTTCAATCAGTCTCATATGGGCATAACAGTGCTTCCATTCAAATGTCAGGAGAGATAACTGAAGAATTCTTCAAGATGATTTTTTCACTCCTCGTATCCATAACGATCATGAGAATTCAAAATGTGGGACGGTCGTATACATATCTCATTCCACTTCCTTCTCATCAGCATCAATATTTATATAACTTCCACAAAAGTAAATTTTCATAAAGTTAAAATCGAAATTTCAGTAAAAAAACTCAGAAATTATGCCAAAGAAACATTGTTATTCTGCTAAAAGAACAGTAAGGCTCCGAATAGAGGTTTGTGGAGGTCAGATCTGCTACCCAACTGTTGTGAATTCAATTCAGTAGCTTCGGAACTCAGTCATGAAACCCAACGCTTCAAGTGGAACTCGAATTGGACTCCGAGGGCGAGAAACAGCTTATGGACTGTTGTGCGCAGATCTGCTGAGTTGAATCTGGTAGACGATCGAAACACGAACCTGAATGTGAAGGTTGTAAACTTGTAGTACTGATCTCCATGAATCTGCTGCTTTAAAAATGGCTCAATTCGGGTTTGAAATAAGCTCAGAGTGGTCTTCGAAAATGTTGAACTGCAACTGAACTGTGTCTGTTCTGAACTCAGATTGACTCAGGCGGACTCAGGTGAGTTGACTTGGCCGAGTTGATCAGCTTCCGGTCGGCTTGGGCTGAGCCGCGGCTCCGAGGCGGTTCAGCTCAGCTTGGTTCAGCCGATAGCAGACGGCTTGAGGTCGGCTCGAAGACGACTCGTGGAGCCGATGACGTCACAGGCTAAGTCGTTGACGTCGGTAGGGTGTACGTCAGTAGGAGGTGACCGAGTTGGATCCTGGTTGCAAGAGGGTCGATTCCGCAGTTTAACGAGTCGGGTTGGCTAGATCCAACCTGATTTGACCCGCAACTTAAATTGCAAGTTGAAATCGATGCGGATCCAAGAGGGGATCTGCACCTGTTAAGAGACCTTTTTCTTTCCCGATCTGGCGGCTAGGACACGAGAATGGCGACTGGCGGCGGGACTGGCGGCGATCGACGGGAAATGGTCAGCGGCGGCGAGGTTGTCCCTCGACTTCGTCGTCTGGATCGTAGCACTTGGAGGATGAGGTGACGTCAATGGGTTTTGATGATAAAGTCGTCAAAGGTGGGTGGACGGCGATGAGTACCAGGGCGTCGGTGATGGAGGGGGTGGTGGCGCTGATGATGAAGGGGTTGATATTGGTTGAGATGATGAGAATTGCGTTTTGAGGGGTTTTGATGGAGCTTGATGGTGGTGAAGTGTGGTGGAGTGGGTGGGGAGGGGGGAGGTGGTGAATGATGACGATCGGTGGCGGAGATGATGGAGATGGTGGTGGTGGAGGGAGAGGGCGACGATGGAACCTGGGTTAGGGTTGTCAAGTTGGGCGGGGGGAGAAGACGAATAGTGTTTTTTCTCTCTTTTTTTTACCTGGATCAGATATAGGAATTTTTTTATCTGAATTTATTTTGAATGGATCTAGGCTTGATCTAGATCTAGGGTTTGAGAGAGGCTAGAGTTTTACGAGAGGGAGAAGAAAATTTTGAAGAGGGTTAGGGTCAGAGCTCTGATACCAAACTGATGTAAAATGGGAGGATCATAATCACCTTCAAACCAGCAATTGAAAATTAGGATTTTAAAATAAAAATAGGAATAGGGTTTCAAAAGAATGAGATAATAAAAAATTTGGGCTTCGCATCCCTTACACTATGGGCTTTTCACTCCTTACACTACAGGTTTCACTCCCAATCTCAAAAACTCAAAAGCTCTAAAATTTTAACCAAAATTTTTTTTAATTATTCATTGTTAACTGAGTAAAAGGTTGATGCAGACATCTACTAAAGATAAAAGAGCTAAAGAGACGGATCCAAGAAGTCCTAGTTCGAGTTAAAGAAGAGTAGAGTTTTGAATATTTTTCTCTTTCTTTATTTTTGTTTTTTCAGTTTCTTTATTTTGGTATTTTTTTTCAGTTTCTAAAATTTAGATGGTAATTCTATTTAGATTAGGAGTTTGGAGTTTGAGTTAGATTCAATTTTTGTAAAAGCTATATAAATGCCCTATTGTATCAATAATGTTTAATGAAGAATTGGGATAATTTGTGAGATTTTGTTATCTCAATTTGTTTAGGGATTTTCTTAATTAGTTTCTAAAACCCTAACCCTATATTAATCTCTCTTTTTCCCCCTCTTTCTCACGCGACTGCCATCTCCACATAACCCATCTCCTTCCTCTTCTCTCCCATCTCTACCAAGCACCTAACAACTTCACAGCACGCCACAACTGATGCCCAACTTCGCCTTGCTTTGCCGCCACATCCACCAGCATCGTCAACTTCTCTTCCTCTCCCTCTTTCTTT
Organism: Agave tequilana; assembly: GCA_038442645.1. NCBI lineage: Eukaryota > Viridiplantae > Streptophyta > Magnoliopsida > Asparagales > Asparagaceae > Agave > Agave tequilana. The sequence continues at coordinate 153,715 of JAVJIF010032007.1, forward strand.
GCAACTTGTCGCAAACCCATCTTACCTTTCCTCTTTTTCCTCGCGACCCATCACTGTCATCTTCTTTGTCCTCAAGGTATCGTGTCCAAGTCTCAAGCAACTCTGTCGCCATCTCCTTGCCGGCGCGAACCCGCGCGCCCATGATCCATCCTGTCAGTAGCTAGGCTGAGCTCCACCGCTAATTCCCTGTGAACCCGTCACCCATCCATCTCCACCTTCCTCTCTACTTGACGTCCTCCCTCGACGTTCCCAAGTCGTCACCACCGCCCGACCATCACCGCTGCGCCACCAATTCATCTCTTCCTCGTCGTGTGCGCCAACGAACTGCCAACACCACCTGCAACAAAGAAGAAGAAGAAGAAGAACTCAGATCGGGTTCATCGAAAAGACCTAAACCCAACCCACATCCAATAAAAGATTTGAGACTTTGGGTTTAAGTTAAAACCCGATTGCACAGTAATCTAACCCGAATCCGCGGAGCTACAGTAGTGGGTCCAGACAGCCAAATAGTCCCGTTATCAACTAGTTTCATTTTCGGGCTACAACTTTCACACCTGTTCTCCTTTTCAGTTGTTTTTCGAGGCGTTCCTATTGTGACGACGAGTTCTACACACCGACATCCTCTTCAAGTCAATGAGATATCTATGATCGTAACTTTTTTTTTATACGTTCTATTTATTTGTGGGTTCGATAATCATCTCTATTATTTTATTGATTATATATGTTGTCACAAATACTGTGAGACTATGAGATTCTATTACCTTATATTTGTTGATCATATATATTAATTGTACAAGTTTTATCATCGTAACTGAGTAGTTGCATCAATTTATTTGAAATTGGAATGATATCACTGCAATTGTGATATTTTATTAAAATTCATCTGTCTCGTTATTTGTTTTAACTATTTTCCTACCCAAGATCATATCGTGGGGATCTTAGAGAAGTTTTGCTTTATCACTGATTTCTATACTGATTTCTGATTCACATACACACATGTTTCACATCAAAAGTATTGAAGCTATTTTTACGCTTTACAAAAGAACGCTACTTGAATATATCTAATGTGACACTAAATATAATAAAAGCAACAATTAGACTCAAAATAAACTAAGTCAATAAAAAATAACTTATCACACACTGGTGTGATATCCTCATCACTAAGCCTACATATGGCATCATCTATTCTATATTCACTGAGCGGCAATGAGTATGACCTAAATTCGAGCGACGAACGAGGAATTTGTACACCAATTAGAGTCAGATTAAAGCTCACCTTGAGAAGACATCCGGAATCGCCATTGCTTGAAGTTGACTCCTCAAGAAAACAAAGAAGAAGAAGATAACGAAGCAAATTAACAGAAATTGGAGCGTTAAACTTCAATAATTAATAGTCCATGAGAGTGCGAAGACATCGCGGCCCCCTGCAGTGAAGATCGAACTCGCTCAAGACTCCTCGAATAGTATTAGCGGGAGGGAGAAGAAGGGCTGATGAGGGCCCCAAAAAAACAAACAGGCAGGCAAGGTGTTTGTTTGCGGGTCTCGGACTCGGGTTGCCTGCTGGGGTTTTATTGATATTATCGTTGTGAGGCGGTGAACTAAGGACAAGATGCGGAGGGAAGTGAAAAGAGGTGAGGAGGCGACCGCGCGTGTCAGAAAATGCGTTTACCACACGCCCCTGGGGACTGTGTGCAATAATGGATAAATAAATAAAATATGCACTAGATTATCACTTGCGTGACGCCAAGCGGCGAAAAGAAAAAAGAGGGAGAAGAGGGGAGGACGAAGGAAGGAGAAGATGAGAGATGGGAAAGAAAGAGAGGAAAGAGGAGGAAAGAAGAAGGGAAAGAGGGGAGAGGGGAGGGCAGTTGAGAGAGGGCGGCTCTCTCTGGCTCTCTCTTTGAGTGAAGACAGACAGATAAAGTCGAAAAAGAAGTCACGAGAGAAATCTTATTTCGCTCAGTTTGATAAATGAGATTACCGTTTTACGGTAAAACTGAGCGGCAAAGAAGAGAGAGAAAAGGAAAGAGGGAGGAAAAAGAAAGGAGGTAAGAGGGGAGAGGGGAGGGAAGAGGGGGGAAGAGAGGGCTGTTGTGAGAGAGGAGAAGGCAACTCTCTATTTCTGGCTCTCTCTCTCTAGCTCTCTTGGAGAGAGAGACAAACGGAGAAAATCAAAGAAGAAGTAACGGGAAAAACCTTACTTCGCTCGGTTTGATAAGCTAATTTTGAAGAATATAGGTCTTAAATACACATTAGGGGGGGGAACTTTAAAAAAAAAGTGTTGGTCTCAACTTTTTATTCAAGTTGAACTCCCCCCAACCCACCAATTGTGTTTGATAAACATTTTTAAGGTTGCAACCCATACTATTCACGTCAACTAGTGTCAAGAAACGTTGTGAGCCAACTTAAGAGTGTAATAGACTAGATACATATATCTCTCTGGTATGCGAAGAGGAGATGAATATCGCTGACCCAATGACAGAAACAAAAGGTATTTGAATATTAAAAATATTCATCGAGTCTCAGTTTTTCAGCTTCCTACAAGCCCACTTCGAGGCTCAGAATGACATTATCATCCAATTGGTAAAGGTTCATTTGCTTTCACTGGAATGTATTCTAAGAAAAACAAAGCAGAAATTTTTCTGAAGAAGTTATCCTTTCCCAGTTGTTTGGGTTGACAGAAAAATCAAATGGCAAAATGATGTGAATCCTGGTTTTGAGCAAAAATTAGGAACAACAATTTTAGAACCTCGGTTGGCAAGTATAAACCAATCCTTTATTTAGCTATTGTACTTCAAAGAGCTTCGAAGGCAACGACAATCATACAAACCCTATGTTCTGAGGCTAAGGTACTGCTTGACTTAGTAGCTCGGTTCAACCAATCTATATGTACCACATTGCCTTTGCCTAATTGTGGGTTGTCTGCCTCAAGAGTTTGAAACAAACGAACGAACGATCAGTATGTCCAGGGAGTTGGTGAAGTGAGCACTGAAGCAGCCGCAAACGAGAAAAGTCTCCAACAGCAACTCTGAGGAGACACAGGGCAAGGTTCATGACACCGACTCAGACTTCATGTGACCAGTGACACCTCAGACTCTTCATTTTGGATCTTCAAGTTTCCTGCATGTACTCTTCATATTAGATCTTCAAGTTTCCTGCATGTACTTTGGAGATGACCTACTCTATTTTTCTGTATATGAGAGTCTCGTGTTGTTATTTATTGGTTGGAGTCTACTTTTGTTTTTTTCGTCACCTGTATTGCAATGGTTTGATCAGGATGATTTTTACTTTTCTTTTTATATTGTATGTGATATTCCGTTAAAAACTCACCAATGAAACACGAGAACCTTTCACCGTTAATTCTTAAAAATAAAAAAATAAAAAATTTGAAACAAACAAGTCGCCAGCAAGAACCCTGGTACAAAAAGGTCGATGGAGCGATTCTTGTTCCATGTAAAGGCTCTTCCTCACACCCAGATCAAGTGGATGCACATTTTGGGTGGGTGTGTTCCTATACAATTCACTATATTTTTCACAAAATCATCAATGGTATTATTTAACAATCGTCTTCTTGTTGACAGGTAATCTGAAACACAAAGACCTGTATGGCCAAATAGTGAGTTCCCAAGCATACACCAATGGAGATGACGACGAAGCAGCAGCAGGAGGAGATGACGACGAAGCAGCAGGAGGAGATGACATGAAGGAGAGAGTTCTCGACAGGAACAAGGTGATGATAACTAACATAAAGCAATATTTTACACTAATCAGATTTACTTTCAACAATGCCAAAGCATCCAAACTCAAAAGATCAAATCTTGTATATATAGATAACAAGCAAGAAGATTTAACAAGAAACATGAACACATCACACATTCATTCTCTCACTGGAAAACAAAAGGAACAGAGAGAAAGGTCCCATCGGCGATCGGCGATCAGTCGACGGTCTTGGCGGTGGACGGGGCGGCGGAGGAATCGAGGAGAGGCTGGTGGATGATGGATTGGGGCGGCTGCGGTTGCTGGGGACGATGAGGGAGGAATCTGGATCGTAATTGGGATCGAGGGATTGGTCGATGGCCTGTCGTCCTTTCTCGAGGCAGGGCTTGCAGGCAATCTCGATGGTGATCCAGCCCAAGATCACGGCAACTATGGCGATCACGGCGGTCTCGATTGCTGCCATCTCTCTCGCCCCCTCTCACTGCGTTTCCTTGCACCTGTTGATTTGGGTATGAATGAGATGCTGTGGTCTTGTTGGTTGTTAGAAATCATCATCGGCCAATCTTGCGCGATGCACGGGGTGGTGCCATCCGCTTTGAGTTTCGGTCAGGTTTCCTGGTCGAAAAATAAAATAAATTGCGAAGAACACCTCCAACATCTATTGTTTTGTAGAGATAAATATTGATTGTAAAGTTTACTTGGCAGATTTTTTTTTTTATTTGAAAAAGAAATAAAAAGCTCATTTTCAATTTAATCCAGAAGGAACGAACGAAAGGACAGCAGATGGAATCACCAAAGGACTTCTTCCTTCATTGTTTCTCCCATTGAACACCAAAGTTAGAAGTCCTTCATTGTTTCTCCCATTGAACACCAAAGTTCTTTTTTTTATTTTCCACTTTTTGTAGAAAGTTAATTTGTTTTGGTGACCTTTTCATTCCTGTTTCGTAAAGAGATTAATGAAATATAATATAAAATACAAAATAAACTTGAAAAAAAAAAGATAAAAAGACTTTATGAAAGCTTTTGCTTTAGTTTTGTGAAAAAACTCACGAGGGTTAAAAAAATGATAATATTTCATTATTAGTTTTGATATTCCTAATATGTTTTTTCTTGAATTTTCTTGTGATATATGGGTTCTTCCAAATTATACGTCCTAATTCCAATTATTCTTGTGGTTTAACAGAGAAGTCTGAGTCTAGAATTCATGTCAGAATGGTTGATAAATTTAAAAAAGATATTTATATTTTTACCACATTATATATTTGGGTAGAGTTACAATACACATGAGTGTAACTAATTTATGTTATACATATTAATTTTAGTCACAAAAAATTTTGCTAGGTGAGATACAAACAAAAGTAATGTGAGTGGTCCTCACACAGTGTTTTTTTTTTTTTTTTTTTTGTGTGTGTAACTTAACTTAGTTATACTTATGTGTATTGTAATCTTGCCCTAGATATCTTGTCATTCTTACTCTCTCTCTTGAGTTCTTCGGTGAAAAGTAAGTGGAAATCTTATCTTTTACATTAATATCCAAAAACACGGGTCTCCTCCTGTAACGCCCCGATCCGACAGGTACGGAGACGCTACTGCGACGTATATACGCAGGTTAAAAATATCCTCACGTATATATGCTAAGTATCAGTATAAGTAAGAATCAGAGTACGAAAGTGTGGGGCATATATATACATTCCAACATAAGGATTATAAAGTTATCGCAGGGCGTGATATTTTAGTACATGTACCTTATATCACAGCAAGGTACAGAAGTAAGAATTACAATTTGTACCGCAAAAAGGTGCTTACAGGCTGAGAAGAACATCCCCGAGCTTGCAGGAATATTCAGGAACAGAAGGAGTTAGGACAAGTCAGCCTATTCTGAGAGATAAGCTTGATCTTCGGTGGAGGGCTCCGCTTCAATCTAAACTTCAAAACCTGAACATGCAAGTCCAGGAGAGTCAGAAACTCCCTAACAAATAGACAGGTGAATGCCAAGTGTCGTGTAGAGATAGGTATATTTGTGTTGATATGATCAAAACAGTATTAAGCATCAAGAACTGTATCGAGTGTACATTATAGTAAGCATGAAATAGAGATACGAAATGAAAGTGTTAAGGCCTGAATAATTCTATTGCTATTATTTCGATATTTATACTTATTACTCGTTCTACCCATATGTCTAGGTATGTGTAATAGCGTCCCAGCACACATACATCCACATATGAGTAAATCGAGACTGTTATTGGAAACCAACGGGGGTATCAATGAACAATGTTTACAGTGGGTCCCGTGCATGCCCGGACCACCACGGTCCAGGACGTTCTATTACTGGTGCTCGGAACCAGCCGCAAGGCTTACAGGAGGGTCTTATAGAATGCTGTAACACCCCACTCCCAGAATACGTGCACAGTTACGTATCCTGATTTTTGAGCATATTTTCTTCTATTATTATTATATTTTATTTTCTACTATCCTTACTCATGTAGTAGTACTGTATGATTTGACCTGTTTGGTATTCAGATTTGACTGATTTTAGTTTCAAATATTATTTTCTAATATTCTAGATTTTTCATGATTTTCTGGAATTTTCCTCATTAAGTTGAAAATCTTCAAAACCGGTGTCGGCCAGTTTCGTTGACCGATTCCCGGATTTTTAATTTACAAACGGTTTGGAATTTTCAAAAGTGCCTTTAGGCATTATTTCTTAGAATCATATTTTCTATCTAAATACATTTTCTGGGATTTTCCTGAATTTATTGAAAATCCGGCCAATCCAGTGTATACCGAGATTGACGGTTGACCTTATGATTTTTATCTTGAAAATGAGATTGAATCTTTGAAAACCGATTTCACCAAAAATCATTTTATAATATTTATGATTTTTGAGAATTTTTGGGAAGCTTTCCAAACTATTTCATTTTTGGGCTTTTCCAGTGTTTTCCCAGATACCGAGGAGATGGTCCCATATATTCCACTTTGTCTTTCCCATTTTCTTTCTCCTTCCTTAAACGCGGATCTCACCAACCTAGGATTCCGCATTTATTGTGAAGATCCTCCCCATTTCCGCATTTAATGCACTTCAGATCAAATCCCATCAATTATCATAACTTTCTCTCTCCTCCACCAAACGCAGCTTCTCTAAACGCGGCTTAATTCCCGCGTTTAGCCCTTTTGGCTTAAACGCAGGTGTGGGCTGCGTTTTGGGAGAGGGAAACGCAAGCCCCTCCTTGTCTCTTTTGCCTTGAATGTAGTGCACATCATTATGATTCATTCCTTTACCCTTTTTCTCTCTCTTCATTTACTTCTCCTCCTCCTTCTTTGCTTCCTGCAGCCTCCAACAGAGAAGCCACCAAGAGAGAGCTCCTTCTCTTGCTTCCTTTGTTCACCCAACTCCATCTTTTCCACAACTTCTTCACCAAACTTCACCACCTTCAACCTCCATCACTTTGTGAGACCGGCCACTCCTTGGGATTTTTGGCCGCGTTCTTCTCCGTTGACAAACTTGGAACCGGCCACTCCTTTTGGATTGGGGCCGTGTTTCTTCTCCGGCGGCAAAGCTTAGGGTCGGTGCCCTCCTTTTGGATTGGGACCGAGCTTCCCTTCGTTGGACGCGGCAAGGATCTTGATAGGCGAGTATTCTCGCTAACCTCTTGCCTTCTTGTGCGAGTGTTCTTCCTCGCCAAGACTTGGTTGACTTGGATTTTTATCAACAAAAACCATAACTCTTAATAACTGTTTATGCTCACTGTTTTACAGTATTAGTCGACTTGCCCTAATCATAAGTCGACTAGCCCTTGAAACGCAGCCTGATTTCTTGTAACGCAGCATGCCCTAGTCGACTTGATAAACGCCATAGTCGACTAACTTATTTTCTGAAGACGCGGTTCTTTGAAACGCGGCCTTCTCCAGTCAACTACTCCCTCGCGTCCAGTCGACTAACATTTCCTGGAACGCGGCCCACTCTTTCATCCCTTATTGACTAACTCTTTCTTGTGAGACGCGGGCTTGTGAAACGCGGCTCCCTGAGATGCGCCCCTTCCCTGAGACGCGCCACTTTCCTGAGACGCGCCGTTTCTCTGAAACGCAGCTCTCCCAACTCCCGACAGAATTGCCGTAGGGCAAATGGGTTATGCCTGGCATGTGGTTCCCGTGATCATTCAGTAGAAGTCTGCCCCCACAAGAGGATGGGGATAGCCAATCAAGCACTGCCAGCACTTCCAGGGCCAGATGGACAGAGAACCAGGGACCAATGGTTAGGAGAGCCCTTCCCCCTCCCCCACAGCAAGTTATCCGCCCAGTCCAGAGGGGAGTTAGAGCTGCAGCAGGCCGTGGAAGAGGACGAGCTTACAACCTGACAGCGGAAGAGGCCGAAACTTCTGGAGAAGTGGTAACAGGTAAGATCAGGGTACACTCGAAGCCCGTTCTTGCCCTCTTTGATTCGGGTGCATCTCATTGTTACATATCTGATCGTTTTGTTGCCTTGCATTCTATACCTGATAAAACCTTAGACCACCAATGGGAGATTAGTACAGGGAATGGAGTAGTCATATCTACTAAAGTTTGTATTGATTGCCCTGTAGAACTCTGTAACCGTACCTTGGCCATAGATATGCTCGTACTGGATACTAAAGGGCACGACGTAATCTTAGGCATGACTTGGCTCAGTAAATACCATGCGGTCATTGATTGCCGAAGCAAGAAAGTTATTTTCAGAATACCGCTTCAGCCTGAGTTCCAATTTGAAGGAGAACGCAAACCTGCCAAAGGAAAAACACAGATGACTGCTGGTGAGATCCAGAAGAAGAGAGTGCCAGTTTGGAATGAGTTTCCAGAAGTATTTAAGGAGATCTCAGGGCTTCCACCCGATAGGTAATTGAGTTCTCTATTGATACCCTTCCAGGTACAGTTCCAATATCCAAAGCTCCATACAGAATGGCACCCACTGAGTTGGAAATTCTAAAGAAACAGCTACAAGAATATTCTGACAAGGGATTGATTAGACCAAGTGCTTCACCATGGGGAGCTCCAGTGCTCCTAGCAAACAAAAAGGACGGTGGTAAGCGGTTGTGTATAGACTACAGAGAATTAAATAAGGTTACAATCAAGAACAAGTATCCCTTACCAAGAATTGATGATCTGTTTGACCAGCTTCATGGGGCCCGAGTATTTTCAAAGTTGGATTTGCAATCAGGATATCACCAGCTAAGGGTAAAGAAAGAAGATATTCCAAAGACAGCATTCAGGACTCGTTATGGCCATTATGAATTTCTAGTTATGCCTTTCGGAGTCACCAATGCCCCTGCAGTTTTCATGGATTTGAAAAACAGAGTGTTCTCATCGTACTTGGATCAGTTTGTAGTTGTTTTCATAGACGACATCTTGATTTACTTGAAGAACGACAGGGAACATGCAGACCACTTGAGATTAGTATTACAGACTCTCCAACAGGAACAACTTCATGCTAAGCAAAGCAAGTGTGAATTCTGGTTAAATAGTGTGGCCTTCCTTGGACACATAATTTCAGAAGAAGGAATTTCAGTAGACCCCAGTAAAATTCAGGCAGTAAAAGACTGGCCAATTCCAAGGACAGTAACAGAAATTAAGAGTTTTATTGGACTAGCCGGATATTATAGGCGCTTTGTCCGAGATTTTTCTAAGATTGCAGCCCCGTTAACAAAGCTCACCCGGAAAGGAGAAAAATATATATGGACCGAGGAATGTGCTGCAGCGTTTGAGCAATTAAAGGAGAGACTCATTACAGCTCCAATTTTGAAGACTCCCTCAGGAAGAGGAGGGATGGTTATATACAGTGACGCATCCGGGAAAGGCCTGGGATGTGTATTAATGCAGCATGGTCACGTCATAGCTTATGCATCCAGGCAACTGAAGCCACATGAGCGAAATTACCCAACTCATGACTTAGAATTGGCAGCAGTGATATTCGCATTGAAGATCTGGAGACATTATCTTCTGGGAGACAAGGTACTAATCTACACGGATCACAAAAGCCTAAAGTATGTCTTCACACAGAAAGAATTGAACATGAGACAGCGACGGTGGCTTGAACTAATGGCAGATTATGATATCGACCTACAATATCATCCAGGCAAAGTTAATACAGTACCAGATGCATTGAGCAGGAAGCCAGAAAATAAAATGCTAGTACAACTTACGCAACAGAAGGAGTTGATTCAGGACATCATAAAATTGGACTTAATGATAGTACAAGGGATTGATAAAACAGGACAGTTGATGACCTTTCAGATTCAATCAACCCTGATGGATGAGATTAAAGAAGCTCAAAAAGAAGACCCCAGATTACAGAAATTCAGAGCTCAGATAGAAGCTGGATTGAGAACTGACCTCCGTATTCATTCGGATAATGCCTTATATTTTGGTAACAGAATTTGTGTCCCCCAAGGAGAAGTCCGACAGAAATTTTGGCAGAAGCACATAGTTCGGCTTATTCCATACACCTAGGAGGAAATAAGATGTATCAAGACTTAAAACAGCAGTTTTGGTGGAATGCTATGAAGAGGGAGATAGCTCAGCATGTGGCCAAGTGCTTAGTTTGCCAGCAGGTAAAGATAGAACACCAGAGAACAGCTGGACTTCTTCAGCCCTTACCAACCCCGAATGGAAATGGGAGCATATCACCATGGATTTTGTTACAGCTCTACCCCGCAGTCCAAAGGGTAATAATGCCGTATGGGTGATCGTTGACCGCCTCACAAAAGCAGCTCACTTCCTACCTTTCAGAGTAGGTCAGTCAACAGAAGTTCTTGCAGATAAATATATGAAAGAAATTGTTCGTCTACATGGAGTTCCAGTTAGCATCGTGTCAGATAGAGACACGAGATTCCGATCACATTTCTGGGAAAGTCTCCAAGAAAATTTAGGGACTCGTCTGAAATTCAGTACTTCATACCACCCCCAGACAGACGGACAATCAGAACGGACTATTCAAATCTTGAAGACATGTTACGAGCCTGCATGATAGAATTTAAAGGGTCATGGGAAGACTATATTCATTTGGTAGAGTTCTCCTATAACAACAGCTATCAGGCTAGTATCAAGATGGCACCATTTGAGGCGTTGTATGGCAGAAATGCAGGTCGCCGATATGTTGGACGAAGTCGGCGAAAGGAGACTTATGGGACCAGATATACTAGTTCAGACAACAGATAAAGTCCGAATCATCAGAGATCATCTCCGAGCAGCACAGAGCCGACAAAAAAGTTGGGCAGACACAAGTAGAAGGACGTTGGAATTTAGAACAGGTGATCATGTGTTCTTGAAGATATCACCCACCAAAGGGGTAATCCGGTTCGGTACACGTGGGAAACTCAGTCCGAGATACATCGGCCCATTCGAAATTTTGGATCGTGTGGGAGATGTGGCTTACCGATTGGCATTACCGCCATCTTTGGAAGGAGTGCACAATGTATTCCATGTATCACAGTTGAGGAGGTATGTCAGGATGAGAGTCACATTCTGGATCACTCCGAACTGGAACTACAATCAGATCTGTCTTATAAGAGCAACCAATGGCCATCCTGGACAGAAGTGTCAGACATTGAAGAATAAGGCAATACCATTAGTATTGGTTTCTTGGAATAGGCATGCACCAGGAGAGGCCACATGGGAACGGGAGGACATTATTCGTGAGCGTTACCCCCATCTATTTACAACTTAGTTGGTAAAACCCTTTCTTCCTATTCTCTCTACCGTCATCTTCCCCTTCCTGAAATTTCGAGGATGAAATTTTTTGTAAGGTGGATAGATTGTAACACCCCATCCTCGGTATACGTGCACAGTTACGTATCCTGATTTTTGGTGCATTTTATTATTATTATTTATTTTCTGCTATTTAATACTTACTCATATAGCAGTACTGCATGATTTGATCTGTTTGGTATTCAGATTTGACTAATTTTAGTTTCAAATATTATCTTTTAATATTCTAGATTTTTCATGATTTTCTGGAATTTTTCGGAATTAAATTATAGATCTTCAAACCGGTGTCGGCCAGTATCACTGGTTGATTCCAGGAATTTTAATTTGCTATTGGAACCAAATTTCCGGATTCTGCTTTCACATTCCTTCTTAGAATTATGTTTTCTTCCTTTGGGCATTTTCTGGGGATTTTCAGATTTTATCGAAAATTCAGCCTACCCGGTGTAGACACCGATCCCAGTATATTCCAGGATTTTTATTTTGAAAAATGGGATTGAATTTCTGAAAATCGATTTCACCAAAAGCCATTTCATAATATTTATGATTTTTGTACCAGGCGCGGGAATCACAGATGCAGGAATAGCAGACGCGGGGTTCGCAGACGCGGGAGTCGCAAACGCGGAAGTCGCGTTGCGGGATTAGCAAACGCAGGAATCACAGACGCGGGGTTCGCGTCGCAAGAATAGCAGATGCGGGAATCACAGACGCGAGGATCGCGTCGCGGGAAGTACCAGACGCGGGAATCACAGACGAGGGGATCATGTTGCGAAGGTGCCATAACGCGGGGCCTGCGTTTAAGTCAGGGCATGAGTACGCGGACGCGAGGATAAACTCCGCGTCACGCCAACAAGGATAGAACACAGACGCGGGCACTTAGCTTCGCGTCGTGCTGATACAATAACGCGGAGGCCGCGTTATGGAATGGCCTAGACGCAGGAGGTAAACTCCGCGTCTAACCAGCAACAGATGGAAAAGAGAGGGAGACAGGGAAAGGGTGAGACAAAGAGATGGCCCAACTCCAAATCCAAACCAGTAAATGGTGGAAGTGAAGATGGTGATGATAATTAGTAGAGGGGATGATGATGAAGATGGAAGTGTTGTCGTTGTAAGCATCACCGTTACAGATTACCGGAATAATCGTAAACGATTACCGGAATAATCATCGGAGATGTTACCGACGAAAAAGAGCTCGGCCCCAATCCAAAAGGAGTGGCCGGCCTTCACAAGATGATGGGATGGTGGTTTTGTGGAGAGGTTTTGATGGTGGTAATTTTTGGAGAAGGTAAAGGTGAAGGTGGAAGCTTTGGTGGAGTTTTGGAGTTGTGGTGGTTTTAATGGAGATGGAGGAGGAAGAAGATGAAGGTAAGGAGTTGGATATCAGAGCCTAGGCTCTCACACTATTATTCCGGTACTCCTGATATAGTTACAGGTTGGTATCAGAGCCTAGGCTCTCACACCTATAGTACAATCAAGCAGCAAATTAATGGAATTTGCCATTGCCAACTACAGTGTACAAGGTTATCTTGTCCTTCTTGATTCCTTTCCTTGTGTCCTAAAATCCTTCCATCTTTCCAGTTTCCAGTCTCCTTTTTACCAACATAAGTATGGATAGAAGGACGGGTCGTAGCAACTCCGGGCAAACATCAAACGGGCCCACGGGGGAGAATGTTGAAATACTGAGGTTATCCAGACTATGATGGAAAATCAGCAACAGCAGACGGAACTCCTGCGGCAAGAGTTAGCAACTCCTAAGGAACAGAGGCCGGGGAATGTATCAGACTTTAAGCGATTGCAACCGCGATATTCACCGGAGAAGAGAGACCACTAGAGGCTGAGCAATGGCTGATTGACACCACAGATCTGTTGAACGCAGCCCGGGTTCCAAAGGAAAATCAAGTGGAGGTCGCTAATATTCAACTAAAGGATGTAGCCAGGACCTGGTGGCTAGCTGAGGAAGCAAGATTAGAGAAACCTGTCTCGTGGGATCAGTTTTCCCAAAGCTTCTATAGTAGATTTTTCCCTGCCACCGCTCAGAAAGAGATGGAAGAACAGTTCATCCGACTTCAGCAGTGGAACCGGTCTGTGGACGAATATGCCGCTGAGTTTTTGAGGCTGAGCCGCTTCGCTCCATATATGGTAGCTGATGAAGAGAAGCGAGCGAGTAGATTCCAACAGGGTTTGCGAATGGACATTCAGATCCTCTTGATGCCCCAGCAGCTGAAAACGTATTCCCAAGTCCTCACCATAGCTCGGAAGTTGAGCGAGGACTGGAGAAAGGGAAGACTAACATGATGAGGAACCAGGCCATGAAGAGGCCATTCCCACAAGCAGGAAGAGGAGGTCCATACAGAGCAGCGAGAGTCCCAGCCATGAGACGGCCATTCCGACCAGCTCCCTTTCCAGTAACCCAACCATTCTTCTTTTGTAGTTATTGCCAGAAACCAGGTCACACCCGACAGAATTGCCGAAGGGCAAATGGGTTATGCCTGGCATGTGGTTCCCGTGACCATTCAGTAGAAGTCTGCCCCCACAAGAGAATGGGGATAGCCAACCAAGCACTGCCAGCGCTTCCAGGACCAGATGGACAGAGGAACCAGGGGCCAATGGTTAGGAGAGCCCTTCCCCCTCCCCCACAGCAAGTTATCCGCCCAGTCCAGAGGGGAGTTAGAGCTGCAGCAGGCCGTGGAAGAGGACGAGCTTACAACCTGACAGCGGAAGAGGCCGAAACTTCTGGAGAAGTGGTAACAGGTAAGATCAGGGTACACTCGAAGCCCGTTCTTGCCCTCTTTGATTCGGGTGCATCTCATTGTTACATATCTGATCGTTTTGTTGCCTTGCATTATATACCTGTTCGAACTTTAGACCACCAATGGGAGATTAGTACAGGGAATGGAGTAGTCGTATCTACTAAGGTTTGTATTGATTGCCCTGTAGAACTCTGTAACAGGACCTTGGCCATAGATATGCTCGTACTAGATACTAAAGGGTACGACATAATCTTAGGCATGACTTGGCTCAGTAAATACCATGCGGTCATTGATTGCCGAAGCAAGAAAGTTATTTTCAGAATACCGCTTCAGCCTGAGTTCCAATTTGAAGGAGAACGCAAACCTGCCAAAGGAAAAGCACAGATGACTGCTGGTGAGATCCAGAAGAAGAGAGTGCCAGTTGGAATGAGTTTCCAGAAGTATTTAAGGAGATCTCAGGACTTCCACCTGATAGGGTAATTGAGTTCTCTATCGATACCCTTCCAGGTACAGTTCCGATATCCAAAGCTCCATACAGAATGGCACCCACTGAGTTGGAGATTCTAAAGAAACAGCTGCAAGAATACTTGGATAAGGGATTAATTAGACCAAGTGCTTCACCATGGGGAGCTCCAGTACTCTTGGCAAACAAAAGGACGGTGGTAAACGGTTATGTATAGACTATAGAGAATTGAACAAAGTTACCATCAAGAATAAGTACCCTTTACCAAGAATTGATGATCTGTTTGATCAGCTTCATGGGGCCCGAGTATTTTCAAAGTTGGATTTGCAATCAGGATATCACCAGCTAAGGGTAAAGAAAGAAGATATTCCAAAGACAGCATTCAGGACTCGTTATGGCCATTATGAATTTCTAGTTATGCCCTTCGGAGTCACCAATGCCCCTGCAGTTTTCATGGATTTGATGAACAGAGTGTTCTCATCATATTTGGATCAATTTGTGGTTGTTTTCATAGACGACATCTTGATTTACTCGAAGAACGACAGGGAACATGCAGACCACTTGAGATTAGTATTACAGACTCTCCAACAGGAACAACTTCATGCTAAGCAAAGCAAATGTGATTTCTGGTTAAATAGTGTGGCCTTCCTTGGACACATAATTTCAGAAGAAGGAATTTCATAGACCCTAGTAAAATTCAGGCAGTAAAGGACTGGCCAATTCCAAGGACAGTAACAAAATTAAGAGTTTTATTGGATTAGCCGGATATTACAGGCGCTTTGTCCAAGATTTTTCTAAGATTGCAGCCCCGTTAACAAAGCTCACCCGGAAAGGAGAAAAATATATATGGACCAAGGAATGTGCCGCAGCATTTGAGCAATTAAAGGAAAGACTCATTACAGCTCCAGTTTTGAAGACTCCCTCAGGAAGAGGAGGGATGGTTATATACAGTGACGCATCCGGGAAAGGCCTGGGATGTGTATTAATGCAGCATGGTCACGTCATAGCTTATGCATCCAGGCAACTGAAGCCACATGAGCGGAATTACCCAACTCATGACTTAGAATTGGCAGCAGTGATATTCGCATTGAAGATCTGGAGACATTATCTTCTGGGAGACAAGGTACTAATCTACACGGATCACAAAAGCCTAAAGTATGTCTTCACACAGAAAGAATTGAACATGAGACAGCGACGGTGGCTTGAACTAATGGCAGATTATGATATCGACCTACAATATCACCCAGGCAAAGTTAATACAGTACCAGATGCATTGAGCAGGAAGCCAGAAAATAAAATGCTAGTACAACTTACGCATCAGAAGGAGTTAATTCGGGACATCATGAAACTGGACCTGATGATAGTACAAGGAGTCGATAAGACAGGACAGTTGATGACCTTTCAGATCCAGTCAACCCTGATGGATGAGATTAAAGAAGCTCAAAGGGAAGACCCCAGATTACAGAAGTACAGAGCTCAATTAGAGACTGGATTGAGAATGGATATCCGCATTCACTCGGACGATGCACTATATTTTGGTAACCGAATTTGTGTTCCCCAAGGAGAAGTTCGACAGAAAATTTTGGCAGAGGCACATAGTTCAGCTTATTCTATACATCCAGGAGGAACTAAAATGTATCAGGACTTGAAGCAGAAGTTTTGGTGGAATGCCATGAAGAGGAGATAGCCCAGTATGTGGCCAAGTGCTTAGTTTGTCAGCAGATAAAGGCAGAACACCAGAGAACAGCTGGACTCCTACAACCGTTGCCAATACCAGAATGGAATGGGAGCATATCACCATGGATTTTGTTACAGCTCTACCCCGAAGTCCAAAGGGTAATAATGCAGTATGGGTGATCGTTGACCGCCTCACAAAAGCAGCTCACTTTCTACCTTTCAGAGTAGGTCAGTCAACAGAAGTTCTGGCAGACAAGTACATAAGAGAAATTGTTCGTCTACATGGAGTTCCAGTTAGCATCGTGTCAGATAGGGACACAAGATTCCGATCACATTTCTGGGAAAGTCTCCAAGAAAGTTTAGGAACTCGTCTGGAATTCAGTACTTCATATCACCCCCAGACAGACGGACAATCGGAACGGACCATTCAAATTCTTGAAGACATGTTGCGAGCCTGCATGATAGAATTTAAAGGGTCATGGAGGACCATATTCATTTGGTGGAGTTCTCTTATAATAACAGCTATCAGGCTAGTATCAGAATGGCACCATTTGAGGCGTTGTATGGCAGAAAGTGCAGGTCGCCGATATGTTGGGACGAAGTCGGCGAAAGGAGACTTATGGGACCAGATATACTAGTTCAGACAACGGATAAAGTCCGAATTATCAGAGATCACCTCCGGCAGCACAGAGCCGACAAAAGAGCTGGGCAGACACAAGTAGGAGACCATTGGAATTCAGAACAGGTGACCATGTGTTTTTGAAGATATCACCCACCAAAGGGGTAATCCGTTTCGGTACACGTGGAAAGCTCAGTCCGAGGTACATCGGCCATTCGAAATTTTGGATCGTGTGGGAGATGTGGCTTACCGATTGGCACTACCGCCATCTTTGGACGGAGTACACAACGTATTCCACATATCACAGTTGAGGAGGTATGTCAAGGATGAGAGTCACATTCTGGATCACTCTGAATTGGAACTACAGCCTGATTTGTCTTACGAAGAGCAGCCGATGGCCATCCTGGACGAGAGTGTTAAGACTCTGAAGAATAAGGCCATACCATTGGTATTAGTTTCTTGGAATAGGCATGCACCAGGAGAGGCTACATGGGAACGAGAGGACGTTATTCGTGAGCGTTACCCCCATCTATTTACAACTTAGTTGGTAAAACCCTTCTTCCTATTCTCTCTACAGTCATCTTCCCCTTCCTGAAATTTCGAGGACGAAATTTTTGTAAGGTGGATAGATTGTAACACCCCACTCCCAGAATACGTGCACAGTTACGTATCCTGATTTTTGAGCATATTTTCTTCTATTATTATTATATTTTATTTTCTACTATCCTTACTCATGTAGTAGTACTGTATGATTTGACCTGTTTGGTATTCAGATTTGACTGATTTTAGTTTCAAATATTATTTTCTAATATTCTAGATTTTTCATGATTTTCTGGAATTTTTCGGAATTAAAATGTAAATCTTCAAAACCGGTGTCGGCCAGTATCACTGGTTGATTCCAGGAATTTTAATTTACAATTGGAATCAAATTTCTGGATTCCGCTTTTACATTTTATCTTAGAATTATGTTTTCATCCTTCGGGCATTTTCTGGGAATTTTCAGACTTTATCAAAAATTCAGCCTACCGGTGTAGACACCGCCCCAGTACATTCTAAGATTTTTATTTTGAAAATGAGATAGAATTTCTGAAAACCGATTTCATTAAAAGTCATTTTATAATATTTGTGATTTTTGTGAATTTTTGGATAGCATTCCGAGATACTTCAATTTTAGTCATTTCTGGAGTTTTCGGTATTTTCCCAGATACCGAGAACTTATCCAGTTTTCCACTTCTCTATCTTTCCATATTTTTCTCTCTCTTCCTCAAACACGATCTTAGCCAGCCAGGTTCATCATTTAATGCAGCCACCCTCTCCATGCTGCATTAAATGCGTATGGGCTAATTCAACTCAAGTCAAATCCCCCATGCTTTGTCCTTTTCCTTTGAAACGCAGCTTCCTTGCGTTTTTCTCTGGACGCAGCCTTGAAGCTCTCGCGTTTGGCTCCATTTTGGCCTAAACGCAGCCTTGGGACCTTGCAAACGCCACACTCTTTGGAGGGAAGTGATGATGGCTTATTATTATATTATTTTTTCCCCTTTATATATATGCACTCCCATCTTCTCTCTCTTTCATTTTCCTTCATCTTCTTTGTTCCAGCAAGCTCCAACAGCCACCACACCCCCCAAGCTCCTTGGCCGGCCATCACCACCACCCACCAAAGCCATTCTCTCCACCACAAATCCTTCTACTTCATTCTCCTCCATCTCCTCCTCCATTTTCAACCACGAACACCATCTCCTTCAACCTCTTTCACACAAGAGAACCTCAAAGAACTCATCACCTCCACAAAACTTCATCACCATCTCCACCACCACCTGCACCACCGTAGCCTCCACCAAGCATACCACCTTCACCTCCTCGTCGACCTTTTTCTAACGGACTATACATTCGTCCCCCGCAACAACGTTTGCAAGATCCCATTTTGGAGTGGTGAACTAGACTTGCACCTCCATCTTCTCCAAACAACCACAACCCCTCTCCATCAACTTGTGAGGACCAGTACCCTCCTTTGGATTGGGACTGAGTTTCTCTGCGTCGGACGCACCTTAGGCGAGTAATTCTACTCGCCAAGACTTGGATATTATTTCATATTTTTTTAAAACGCACCACTTTCCTTTCTTGAAACGCACCACTTTCCTTTTCTGAAACGCACCACTTTCCTTTCTTGAAATGCACCACTTTCCTTTCTTGAAACGCACCACTTTCCTTTCCTGAAAACGCACCACTTTCCTTTTCTGAAACGCACCACTTTCCTTTCTTGAAACGCACCACTTTCCTTTCTTGAAACGCACCACTTTCCTTTCCTGAAAACGCACCACTTTCCTTTCTTGAAACGCACCACTTTCCTTTTCTGAAACGCACCACTTTCCTTTCTTGAAATGCACCACTTTCCTTTCCTGAAAACGCACCACTTTCCTTTTCTAAAACGCACCACTTTCCTTTCTTGAAACGCACCACTTTCCTTTTCTAAAACGCACCACTTTCCTTTTCTGAAACGCACCACTTTCCTTTTCTGAAACGCACCACTTTCCTTTCCTGAAACGCACCACTTTCTTTTCTAAAACGCACCACTTTCCTTTTCTGAAACGCACCACTTTCCTTTCCTGAAACGCACCACTTTCCTTTCTTGAAACGCACCACTTTCCTTTCTTGAAACGTACCACTTTCCTTTCCTGAAAACGCACCACTTTCCTTTCTTGAAACGCACCACTTTCCTTTTCTGAAACGCACCACTTTCCTTTCTTGAAATGCACCACTTTCCTTTCTTGAAATGCACCACTTTCCTTTCCTGAAAACGCACCACTTTCCTTTCCTTAGTCGACTAATTTCTCTCCCTAGTCGACAAATCTTGATTTATTGTTATGGTTAATTACTTCTTTGATTATGAACATTATCTTTGGGTCATTTATTATATATCGCTATTTGCAAGACTTGTCACTTGATGAATATCACCTCTTATCATGCTATCTATTAACATAAGGCATGATCCACCTGACTCCTATAATTATCATTGTAACGGGAATGATAACCGGACTTCATGATTTACAAACTTGATTACATGATAGTACGAACCAGTACTCCTGATATACCTGTATTCCTGACGTGTTCCCGCTCATTCCCGAAATTTGATAATTATCTAATATTCATAAAATGAGACAACTTACATTGGGTCGGGGGAAACATGCGGCTATCAATATGTGTTCGTGTTTACAGTGGTATTAGGTATGTTGTGCAACTAAATTTCCGGTCTGACCTGTGGGCCTCCAGGTGACCGAGGGGAGTGCTGGCTCCCTCATTCCTGGTACCATCATGATAAGGGCATACAATAAGTCCCTCCTGTTAGCCTAGCGGCAGGTTCCGTCCACCAAGCAACGGAACATCCTGGGCCGTGGTCCCGGGTATGCACGGGACCCACTGTAAACATAGTTCGTTGATACCCCCGCTGGTTTCCAATAACAACCTTGCCTTACTCGGATATGGATCTATGTGTGCTGGGACGCTAGTTCACATAGCTAGATATCAGGGTAGGACGAGCAATAATAATGATAATAATAATAAAAGACGCTAATTGTGGGTGTTGTATGCGCTTGGATTACGGTGACATGAGATAAAGGTATATAGATGAGGGTTTCCTTGTTTGGATTATTCCCTCGAAGTACTAATCTCATGAGGTCGTAACTTGAGCTTATACAATGCCTTTCGTTTATAATATATTGTGCTTCTGTTACTTACTGGCTGGTTACTCATGATGTTGCATCAACTCTCATATTCTTATTCTTATGCCACTCGGCTGTAGCATGATCACTTGTTTGGGAGGTCCTGACTCCCTTGAATTGTACGTTCAGGTTCCGAACCTTGGATCGAGGTGGAGCCTTCTGTGGAGGACCAGGCTTTCCTTTCCGAGCAGGCTGACTAGTCTCGATTTCTGTTGTACCTGACCTTCCTTTTGAGCTCGCGGGATCCCCTTTCAACTCGTGAGCATATTGTAATTATATTGTAAATCGTACTTTTGTGTTTGGCTGTGATATATGACGCATGTGATATGTAAATGTATGTCACAATCTGTGATAACCTTGTACTTTGTACGTCTTATGTTGGCATATGAATGGACGCTACGTTTGTCGTACTCTGATTCTTGCTTGTACTGATGCTTAGCGTATATACGTGAGGTTACTTCTGACCTGCGTATGTACGTCGCAGTGACGTCCCCGTACTCGCAGGACCGGGCGTTACAGGTTGGTATCGTACTTCGAGGGAATAATCCAAACAAGGAAACCCTCATCTATATACCTTTATCTCATGTCACCGTAATCCAAGCGCATACAACACCCACAATTAGCATCTTTTATTATTATTATCATTATTATTGCTCGTCCTACCCTGAAGGTAGACCGAAGGAGTTCCGTCTGCTGTTGCTGATTTTCCATCATAGTCTGGATAACCCTTAGAATCTCAACATTCTCTCCCGCGGGTCCATTTGATGCTTGCCCGGAGTTGCTACGACCCGTCCTTCTATCCATACTTATGTTGGTAAAAAGTAGACTGGGAAACTGGAAAGATGAAAGGATTTTAGGACACAAGGAAAGGAATCGAGAAGGGCAAGATAACTTGTACATTGTAGTTGGCAATGGCAAATTCCATTAATTTGCCACTTGTTTGTACTATAGGTGTGAGAGCCTAGGCTCTGATACCAACCTGTAACTAAATTTCCGGAATAATAGTGTGAGAGGTAAGGAGTTGGATATCAGAGCCTAAGCTCTCACACTATTATTCCGCATTTATTGTGAAGATGGTGGCTTCTCTGTTGGAGGCTGCAGGAAGCAAAGAAGGAGGAGGAGAAGTAAATGAAGAGAGAGAGAAGGAGAGGGGGTATTTATAGGATTTGGATTGTGAAGGGATGCAAATAAACAAAGGTGAGGGGGGGTTTTTTGCAAGATTGAGGGGGATTTGATGTCTCTTGGCCACATGGCCGGTTGTGGTGATGTAGAGAAAGGAGAGGGGTGTCTTGGAAATGACAATTGGAAGAGGAGCATTTAATGAGAGCATTAAATGAAGAGGGAGAAAGGAGGGTAAAGTGGTTTGCACACCATATAAGATAGAAAGCAACCAAGGTGGATATTCTTGCGTTTCCCACATGAAACGCAGCCCTCTCCCTCTCTCTTGACCAGCCATAATGATGAGAGGGGAGTGGGTGCCTTGGAAATGAAGTTTTGGAAAGGAAGCATTTAATGAAGAGAGAGAAAAGGGTAAAGGAATGAATCATAATGATGTGCATTACATTCAAGGCAAAAGAGATAAGGAGGGGCTTGCGTTTCCCTCTCCCAAAACGCAGCCCACACCTGCGTTTAAGCCAAAAGGGCTAAACGCGGGAATTAAGCCGCGTTTAGAGAAGCTGCGTTGGTGGAGGAGAGAGAAAGTTATGATAATTGATGGGATTTGATCTGAAGTGCATTAAATGCGGAAATGGGGAGGATCTTCATAATAAATGCGGAATCCTAGGTTGGTGAGATCCGCGTTTAAGGAAGGAGAAAGAAAATGGGAAAAGACAAAGTGGAATATATGGGACCATCTCCTCGGTATCTGGAAAACACTGGAAAAGCCCAAAAATGAAATAGTTTGGAAAGCTTCCCAAAAATTCTCAAAAATCATAAATATTATAAAATGATTTTTGGTGAAATCGGTTTTCAAAGATTCAATCTCATTTTCAAGATAAAAATCATAAGGTCAACCGTCAATCTCGGTATACACTGGATTGGCCGGATTTTCAATAAATTCAGGAAAATCCCAGAAAATGTATTTAGATAGAAAATATGATTCTAAGAAATAATGCCTAAAGGCATTTTTGAAAATTCCAAACCGTTTGTAAATTAAAAATCCGGGAATCGGTCAACGAAACTGGCCGACACCGGTTTTGAAGATTTTCAACTTAATTGAGGAAAATTCCAGAAAATCATAGAAAATCTAGAATATTGGAAAATGATGTTTAAAACTGAAATCGGTCAAATCGGAATACCAGAATGTCCAAACCGAGCAATACTCTGAGATCAGGCCTTCGTTCAAACTAAGGTTGACTCCAAATCCACGAATCCAAATCCAAGACAAAACAATCATATAAAGAATTCATAATACCAACAAATACAGGAAGCAAATCGAAAATACGATCGAGAAATCTGAATACGCAACTAAGTACGTATTCCGGGAGCGGGGTGTTACAATCCATCCACCTTACAAAAATTGCGTCCTCGCAATTTCGTTAAGGGGTAAATTGAACACAAGGAGGACAAAGGCTGGAAATAAAGGCTTCATAAAACCAAACAAGGTTTAGATAAACATAGGAGAGACCAGGATGGACAATGAGAACAGGATAAGGAGGAATATCCACGAAGGATTACCAACTCAAAATACAAAAGGTTAGGGGTGGCTGTCACAGTGACATCCTCAAGGCTCCTGTTCCAGATACTGAGCCTCATACTCCGCTGCTGCTGCATCTGATACCTCTGCCGCCATGTTGTGAACTTGGCCTCTGCCATAGTCTACCCTGGGTCTTGCTCCTCTCTGCGGGTGCTCATACTGCTGGGGTGGAAATGGAACTCTTCGATTAACGGCTCTGGATTCCTCGTCAATGGCGGAGCTGGAAGTGCTGGAGCTGGATGTGTTGGGGCCGGAAGAGCCGGTCTAACTGGTGCCGTATGTCCAAACTTTCTGCGCGGGCAATCCCTTAGTGCATGACTCCCCGCCCCACATGCCAAACATAATCCATTGCTACCCGACAATCTCTCTTATAATGTCCGGGTCTGTGGCAGAAATTGCATATAACCTGAGGAAGAGGAGGTTGGAATGGTCTCTTCATCATCGGGCCACGGGTTGCCCTAGCTGTATCTTCCTCACTTATCAACTGAAAAGGCCTCTTCACTGACTTGCTCTGCACCTGGTTCTCATTCTTCTTCTCCAGTCCCCTTTCTACTTCACGGGCAATGGAGAGAACCTGAGAGTATGTCTTCAGTTGTTGAGGAATAAGGAACATCTGGACCTCCATCTTCAGCCCTTGCTGAAATCGGCTAGCCCGCTTTTCTTCGTCTGACACCATGTAGGGAGCAAATCTGCTGAGCCTCAAGAATTCAGCAGCATATTCATCCACTGACCGGTTCCGTTGCTGAAGCCGGATGAATTGTTCTTCCATTTCCTTCTGAGCTGTTGCCGGGAAGAATCTCTCATAGAAACCCTTTGAGAATTGATCCCATGTGATGGTTTCTCCAGTGTTGCCTCTTCAGCCAACCACCAGGTTCTGGCCACATCTCTCAGCTGTATCTTGGCTACTTCCACTTGGTTCTCATCCGGGACTCGGGCTGCCTTCAAAAGATCAGTTGTGTCTATCAGCCACTGTTCTGCATCCAGAGGCTTCTCTGTGCCTGAAAATACTGCCGGCTGTAATCTCCTGAAATCTGACACATTGCCTGGCCTCTGTTCTCGGGGTGCAACTAACAGTCCTTGACGCAGAAGCTCTGTCTGCTGTTGTTGACTCTGCATCATCCCTTGAAGTATCCTCATCATACCATCACTGTCTCTGTTGGGTCCATCTTGTGAGACATTAGGACCATTGCGTGTTCCCCGTCTTTCCATATTTGAGTTGGTTGAAAGGGTGACAAGAAGAAACTGGGAGGGAAAAGATTGAAGATTTCAAGATTCAAGAAATAGATTAGAAGGAAAAATAGATAACCCTGTACTTGTAGTGGGAATGTATAACCAAGACTCATGCATTCCAGTTGCAAATTGCTTTACCAATAATTTTGCCATCTGGACGTACTGAGGAAGTAAGAGCCTAAGCTCTGATACCAACCTCTTGGTGGCTTCTCTGTTGGAGGCTGCAGGAAGCAAAGAAGGAGGAGGAGAAGTAAATGAAGAGAGAGAGAAGGAGAGGGGGTATTTATAGGATTTGGATTGTGAAGGGATGCAAATAAACAAAGGTGAGGGGGGGGTTTTTTGCAAGATTGAGGGGGATTTGATGTCTCTTGGCCACATGGCCGGTTGTGGTGATGTAGAGAAAGGAGAGGGGTGTCTTGGAAATGACAATTGGAAGAGGAGCATTTAATGAGAGCATTAAATGAAGAGGGAGAAAGGAGGGTAAAGTGGTTTGCACACCATATAAGATAGAAAGCAACCAAGGTGGATATTCTTGCGTTTCCCACATGAAACGCAGCCCTCTCCCTCTCTCTTGACCAGCCATAATGATGAGAGGGGAGTGGGTGCCTTGGAAATGAAGTTTTGGAAAGGAAGCATTTAATGAAGAGAGAGAAAGGGTAAAGGAATGAATCATAATGATGTGCACTACATTCAAGGCAAAGAGACAAGGAGGGGCTTGCGTTTCCCTCTCCCAAAACGCAGCCCACACCTGCGTTTAAGCCAAAAGGGCTAAACGCGGGAATTAAGCCGCGTTTAGAGAAGCTGCGTTTGGTGGAGGAGAGAGAAAGTTATGATAATTGATGGGATTTGATCTGAAGTGCATTAAATGCAGTCCTATCTTCTATATACTGGGAGTTATCTATTTCTTGATCATCTTTCCTTTGATTCCTAATCTCTTCCATCTTTCCCCTGTTTTGGTTTTATGAAGCCTTTATACCAACTTAAGATATGGTTAGACTAGAAAGGTAGTGGCTGGTTCTAAATGAAGCTATGACATGATCTCTTCGGTCAACTCTATGAAGCTCGGTATTCTCTGGATTGATCCTGATCAGGTTATCTTTCAGAAGTCAGTTGTCGGGATTCTCTACGGGTATTCTATATTCTCGGCTATATATTTTGGAGTGGTCGAGGCCTGGTATTCAGAATTCTCAATTATCGGTCTTCTTTATTATGCTCAGTATTATCGAGGTTTCTTTTATCTTCAGTATTCTGGCTTATTCTCAAAACGACATTAAGTATGCAGTACAGAGGGAATTCTATTGCAAAGTTGTGTAATCAGTCAGTATTATTTGGCATCGTTCGGAGATTTATACAGTCAGTAGTGCAGAGAACGTCTATATTCTGACTATTGATTAGTCAACTTGAGGGCCCTACCTAAGTGCTTCATATCTTAATTGGTATAAATTCCACCCTTGTCCCCTTTGTGTTCATTTTACCCCTTATCGAAATTGCGAGGACGCATTTTTTGTAAGGTGGATGGAATGTAA
The DNA here is from genome assembly GCA_038442645.1 of Agave tequilana. Classification (NCBI taxonomy): domain Eukaryota; kingdom Viridiplantae; phylum Streptophyta; class Magnoliopsida; order Asparagales; family Asparagaceae; genus Agave; species Agave tequilana. The sequence goes on from JAVJIF010032007.1 coordinate 179,845, forward strand.
CACCCCGCTCCCGGAATACGTACTTAGTTACGTATTCAGGTTTTTCGATCGTATTTTTCGATTTACCTTCGGTATTTGTTTTGTATTACGAACTATTCATATGAACGTTTTGCCTTGGATTTGGATTCGTGGACTCGGAGTCAGCCCTAGTCTGAACCGAGGGCCCGATCCTAAAGTATTACTCGATTTGGTCTTTCTGGTATTTAGATTTGACCGATTTTAGTTTTTAAATATCATTTTACAATATTCTAGATTTTCTATGATTTTCTGGAATTTTCCTGAATTTAGTTGTAAATCTTCAAACCGGTGTCGGCCAGTGCCGCTGACCGATTCCCAGATTTTTAATTTATAAACTAATTAGAATTACGAGAAGTGCCTTTAGACATTATTTCTTAAAATCACATTTTCTATCTAAATACTTTTTCTGAGGATTTTATGAATTTATGAAATTTCCACCGGATTCGGTATCGGCCAGTATCGCTGGTTGATTCCAGGATTTTTAGTTTACAATCGGAGTTGAATTTCTGGATTCCGCTTTCACATATTTTCTTAGAATATTATTTACTATCTTAATTCATTTTTGGGGCATTTTCAGAATTTATCAAAATTCTGCCCGAGTTGGTGTCGACCGATATTGACGGCAGATTCCAGGATTTTTAATTTCAAAACTATAAAGAATTTCTTAAAACGGATTTCACTATGATACTTAGTATTATATTCTTGATTTTTGGTAATTATTGCGGGTCGTTCCGAGATACTTGATTTCGGGACGATTTCGGTATTTTTCCGAAAGTTTTCCGCATCCGCAACCGAATCCCGGGAATCCGCCACTCTAATTATTTTCACTTTTACTTCCAAGAAATATCTTTCCTTTTTTCATTTTCTTTTCCTTTTTCCTTTTTCTTTCCTTCCTTTTTCTTTCCACCAAATTCTCCAACCTTCTCCATTCTTCCATTTTCTTCCACCAAAATATCTTTCCCTCCAAAATATCTCCTCCAAATATCTCCAACCACTCCAACACCTCTCCCATCACCTTGACCGGCCAAGAGAGCCACCTCACCCCCATTTTACAAAAAACCCCCTCCTTAAACACTTTTTACATCACCTTTACAAATCCAATCCTATATAAACCTTTCCTTCTCCTTTCTCCTTCATTTTTCTCTTCTTCACCAAAACTCCAACCACCACCAATTCCTCCTTCATCTCCACCACCACAACAACCACTACAACTCCTCCAACTCCTTACCTTCATCTTCTTCCTCCTCCATCTCCATTAAAACCACCACAACTCCAAAACTCCACCAAAGCTTCCACCTTCACCTTTACCTTCTCAAAAATTACCACCATCAAAACCTCTCCACAAAACCACCATCCCATCATCTTGTGAAGGCCGGCCACTCCTTTTGGATTGGGGCCGAGCTCTTTTTCGTCGGTAACATCTCCGATGATTATTCCGGTAATCGTTTACGATTATTCCGGTAATCTGTAACGGTGATGCTTACAACGACAACACTTCCATCTTCATCATCATCCCCTCTACTAATTATCATCACCATCTTCACTTCCACCATTTACTGGTTTGGATTTGGAGTTGGGCCATCTCTTTGTCTCACCCTTTCCCTGTCTCCCTCTCTTTTCCATCTGTTGCTGGTTAGACGCGGAGTTTACCTCCTGCGTCTAGGCCATTCCATAACGCGGCCTCCGCGTTATTGTATCAGCACGACGCGAAGCTAAGTGCCCGCGTCTGTGTTCTATCCTTGTTGGCGTGACGCGGAGTTTATCCTCGCGTCCGCGTACTCATGCCCTGACTTAAACGCAGGCCCCGCGTTATGGCACCTTCGCAACATGATCCCCTCGTCTGTGATTCCCGCGTCTGGTACTTCCCGCGACGCGATCCTCGCGTCTGTGATTCCCGCATCTGCTATTCTTGCGACGCGAACCCCGCGTCTGTGATTCCTGCGTTTGCTAATCCCGCAACGCGACTTCCGCGTTTGCGACTCCCGCGTCTGCGAACCCCGCGTCTGCTATTCCTGCATCTGTGATTCCCGCGCCTGGTACTTTCCGCGACGCGATCCCCGCGTCTGCTCTTTCTCGCGTCTCACTTTCCAAGCCGCGTCTCCCTGTGTCCCTTTCTCTCTCTAGGTTTCTCTCTCTAACTCTTTCTCTCTCCTCTTCACTTTCTCTCTCCTCATAATTATATATTATTTTATGGCGCGTGCGCGAGTTCCATGGATTCCAGACTTTTCGGCTTTCTGGTGATTTAGGCGAGTGTCCTCGCTCTCGCCTCCATTTGGGTTTCCCCGCTTCGTCGGGTCGACATGTATTTTATTCTATGTTTCCATGTATTTTGTATTGGGCTGAGTCCCTGTATCTGTGTATGGCCGAGTGCCTATATCTGGACATGTATTGCTCTGTGACGAATGCTTGTACTAGGGTAGTTTACTTCTTGTACTCATATGCCATGCCTGTGATGTATTGTACTGCTTCATACCATACTTGGCTTCCAGACCCTTCAACCTCCGGTCACTCCTTTGGATTGTGGCCGACAGGTCTTTCCGTTCTACAGCCTCCGGTCACTCACTATCTCGAAAGAGAGGTGATTGGGACCGGCAGGTCTTCGGCTTCGCCTGGTTATCATGATCAGCGTTCAGCGCTTTACCACTAGATTCGTCTAGGCGAGTTGCTGCCGGATTTACCGCTCGTACTTCAGTCGAGTCGTCCCGGTAACCTCGCCAGACGCTCTAGTGTTAAATACTGTTTGCTGTCTGTACTTCCAGCTTGCTCAGCTCCGCTTTGTTTGTGCTCAGCTACTATTCTACCCATGCCATTACTTCATGCCTGACACCTGTCTATACTACTTGTCGTTTTCATATTACTTTTAACACATGTATATCACCTGACAACTGATGTATTATCATCTAACACCTGACATGCTACTTCTTGGCAAGACCCCTTGTTATGACATGACTTGCCACCAGACTAATATCAATCTCTTGACATGACTGGTTACCTGTCTAAATATCATCACCCTGTCATTCTATCACTTGACACCCAGCATGATATACTTGACCTGTGATTATCACATTTACGGGAACCCTGCCTTGTTATCCTGTACTATGTACAGTGACCTGATATCCTGTATCATGATCAGTGACCTGTTATCCTGTATTATATACAATGACCTGAACTCCTGAATTCCTGATCATGTCCTGTTCCTGTTATTCCCGTAAATTGATAATTAACCTAATAAATCATAAAAGGAACAACTTGTATTGGGTCGGGGGAAACATGCGGATATCAATATGTGTTCGTGTTTACAGTGGCTTTTAGGAATGTTTGTGCAACTACATGTTCCGGTCTGACCTGTGGGCCTCCAGGGGACCGAGGGGAGAGCTGGCTCCCTCATTACTGGTACCATCATGATAAGGGCATACATAAGTCCCTCCTGTTTAGCCTTGCGGCTGGCTTCCGTTTCCATGCAACGGAACAATCCTGGACCGTGGTCCCGGGCATGCACGGGACCCACTGTAAACATAGTTCGTTGATACCCCCGCTAGTTTCTAATAACAACCTTGCTTTACTCGGATATGGATCTATGTGTGCTGGGACGCTAGTTCACATAGCTAGATATCAGGGTAAGACGAGTAATAATAAAGTGTCTAATAACCGGCTCTTTAAGTTGTAAGTAGAGGTATGTGGAATGGGACGCATACTGAAGCCTGCAGCTTAAACGGCTTTGAATCTGTGATATGCCTCATCATATTTGCTTGTACTGATTTTTCATCGGATTTCCGGTTTTATGGTTATTATTATATTAACTGCTCATGCTCTACTTTATCCCTTGTATCCACTTGCCTCCTGTTCATTATCTTATCATGCCCAGGGTACAATTGGATTGTATGTGCTTGGATTATGGAGACATAAGATAAAGGTATATAGATGAGGGTTTCCTTGTTTGGATTATTCCTTCGACGTACTAGTCTTATGGAGCCGTGATCTGAAACCATACAATCAGATTTGCTCGTCCTCGGCTATACTTGGTCTTATCGCTTTACATGTGCTTATCCTTGCTCGCCACTTGGCTTTTGTATCACCACTCGCCTGGGGAGTTTCATCTGACTCCCCTGGATTCTCATGTCCAGGTCAAGGAGCTTGGAGCGTGTGGATTCTCCCTGTTGTTGATCAGAGTGGCGCAGCTGAAGCGTGGATCTCCAGCAGACCGTTCAGAGCTCTATCCTTCCAGGCCCCCCTGTGTGCCTCTCGAGTTTTCCTTTAGTAAACTCGTGAGTGCTCTTTTGTACTATTCATCCATGTACATCTGCTTGTAATCTCGCAATTGCGCATGTCAGTGATGTAATATTCATGTAATATTGGATCACCTCTGGTGATAACTTTGTAATTGTACTCATGTGTTGGAATTTATAATACACCACTTGCTTCCGTACTCTGATTCTTGCCTGTACTGATGCTTAGCGTATATACGTGAGGGTATTTCTGACCTGCGTATATACGTTGCAGTAATGTCTCCGTATCCGCCGGATCGGGGCGTTACTACCACCCACCAAAGCCATTCTCTCCACCACAAATCCTTCTACTTCATTCTCCTCCATCTCCTCCTCCATTTTCAACCACGAACACCATCTCCTTCAACCTCTTTCACCAAGAGAACCTCAAAGAACCCATCACCTCCACAAAACTTCATCACCATCTCCACCACCACCTGCACCACCGTAGCCTCCACCAAGCATACCACCTTCACCTCCTCGTCGACCTTTTTCTAACGGACTATACATTCGTCCCCCGCAACAACGTTTGCAAGATCCCATTTTGGAGTGGTGAACTAGACTTGCACCTCCATCTTCTCCAAACAACCACAACCCCTCTCCATCAACTTGTGAGGACCAGTACCCTCCTTTGGATTGGGACTGAGTTTCTCTGCGTCGGACGCACCTTAGGCGAGTAATTCTACTCGCCAAGACTTGGATATTATTCATATTTGTTTAAAACGCACCACTTTCCTTTATTGAAACACACCACTTTCCTTTTCTGAAACGCACCACTTTCCTTAGACGCGCCGTTTCTCTGAAACGCAGCTCTCCCAAACGCAGCCTAGCTAAGTCGACTTATCCCTTGTCTCTAGTTGACTAACTCCTTGCTTAGTCGACTACCCATGAGTCCCTAGTCGACTATCTTTATCTATCTGCTGTGATTGATCACTTCCTTGAATATGGACTTTATCCTCGGGACTTGTATTATATATTATGATATTTTCATGACTTGTTACCTGCCAAATATCATCATCCTGTCATGCTATCACCCGGCAACCAGCATGATCTACTTGACTTGTGATTATCATGTTTACGGGAATCTCGCCTTGTTGTTGTGTATGGAACTAAGTGCCACACAGAGCAAGTGCCACACTACTCGGTGGGGGCCACCTCTTGAATCTGTGGGGGCCACCTCTAGAATCCATCCCCTCAGAACAAAGTGCCACATGGAACAAAGTGCCACACCATACTCGGTGGGGGCCACCTCTTGAATCTGTGGGGGCCACCTCTTGAATCTGTTGGGCTATTCCTGTTATGACCTGTTTTTCCCGTAATCGGATAATATTGATAAGCTACAACTTGCATGGGGAATGGAGGAAGTGATGGATGCCGGAATGATACCTTGCTTATAGTATGGGACTGAAATATTGGCGGTAGTGTTATGGGACTTAGGGCCCACAGGAGATTAGTATTAGGGGGACTTTGGGCCTCCAAACTGGTCCCAGGTGTATGGGAACTACTATAAAGCTCTATCAGTTCTCCATCTGCTTCCGTTAACAACCCTCGGCTAGCTTATATATGGATGTATGTGGGTTGGCATGTACACCAGGTCACATACCTAGATATATGAGTCAGACGAATAATAATAATTTAAGACTCCTGCGATTCCTGTTGTGATGCCTGTTATGATTCTTGTTATAATTCCTGTTATGACACCTGTTTTGGACTCCTGTTATGATTCCCGTTATGACTCATGTGTGACTTGCAACTCTGATTCTATAAGCTTGGGTTACGGTGACATGTGATAAGGGTATATAGATGAGGGTTTCCTTGTTTGGATTATTCCTTCGATGTACTAGTCTCATGGAACCGTAACTTAAGCTTACACCATCAGTCTTGCTTATGATCGGCTTTACATCGGATTTCCTGTTTTATGATGATTATATTACACATATTCATACCTGCTATACTTGTGTTCTAACCCCTGTTTTCTGAACTTGATATCATTGTTGTATTCTTACTTGTGCTCACCCTGGCTCGCCACCTGGCTTTTGCTACTACTCGCCTGGGGAGTTTCATCTGACTCCCCTGGATTCTCATGTCCAGGTCCTGGAGCTTGGAGCTAGAGGATTCTTCTTGCCGAGGACCAAGTTTACTTCTGTGGAGTTGTCAGATCAGCTGTAGCTCCAGTCCCATCCTTGCACCTCCTGGTTGGCTCGCGATACCTCCAGCTACCTCGTGAGCCCCCTTTTTGTACTGTTCATAGATGTACATCTCTTGTATTCTCGCATTTGCGCCTATCAGGTGATGTAATATTATTGTAATATCAGATCACCTCTGGTGATAACTCTGTAACTGTACTCATGTGTGGAATGTATAATGCACCACTTGCTTCCGTACTCTGATTCTTGCCTGTACTGATGCTTAGCGTATATACGTGAAGGTACTTCTGACTTGCGTATATACGTTGCAGTAACGTCCCCGTACCAGCGGGATCGGGGCGTTACAAATGCCCTTATCAAGATGGTACCAGGAAGGAGGGAGCCAGCACTCCCCTCGGTCGATTGGAGGCCCACAGGTCAGACCGGAAGTTTTAGTTGCACAACATACCTAGTACCACTGTAAACACAAACATATATTGATAGCCGCAAGTTTCCCCGACCCGATGCAAGTTGTTCCTTTTTTATAGCTTATTATGCGATTATCAGTTTACGGAAGTAGCATGTGCAAGGTATGATCAGGATTTCAGGAGTTCAAGAGTACATGAGTACTATAAATTCAAGTCACTGTATATGATACAGGATAATAAGTATAGAATTCCCGTAGATGTGACAATCTTAAGCCAGGTATCAATATGTCATAATAGGATCAAGTAGTAGTATATCAAGTGCTATGAGATATATGACTGGGAGGTGATATTAGGCAGGTGACAAGTGACAACACGATATATGTAAGTATACCAGGAAAATAATACAATATTAATCAACATGACGAAGCAGAAAATCCAAAAAGAAAGCGAGAACACTCGCCTAAAACTTCAGGAAACACCAGGAAATCCCAAGCTCCAGAATCTAGGTAACCAACGCGTTCAATAACAGATGTTATATAAAAAGAGGAGGAGAAAGGATGAATCATAAAAAGGAGAATGAAGACGCAGGAGTCGCAGACGCGGGGGGGGGGGGGGGGGTTGCGCCGCGTTGGTGTCACAAACGCGGGGTCTGAGACCCGCGTTTTATAACACAGGAAGAATGCAGACGCGAGCACGTGCTCCGCGTCGCGTTAATACATGAACGCGAAGATCGCGTTAAAGAGGTGCTTGGACGCGGGGGTGAGCCCCACGTCTAGTAATAAAACATGAGAGAAAGAGAGAGACAGGGAGATGAGAGAGACGCAGAAAGGAGGGGATAGAGACATAGTGATGGGAGAGGGAGAGACGCAGGTTTAGGAAAAAATTAGAAAAGAAAACAAAAGAAAAAGGAAGAAAGGAAAGAAAGAAAAGCAAAGGAAAGAAAGAAAGAAGAGAAGGGGAAGGTAGGCCGACCGCGGCTTGGCCGGTGGTCGCCGGAGTTGACTGGAGAGGGTGGCCAAAGCTCCAAGCCAAGGGAAGAAGAGGGTACAATTCTAGTTAAAAATGGAGATTTGGAGTTTTGAAAACGAGGCTTCGGAGGACGAAGTTATAGCTCGTTAGAAAGAGAATTCCGAGGAGATGAAGATGACGTGGTTGGTGGTGGCTAAGGTGGTGTAGGTGGTGGTGGAAATTGTGGTGAAGTTGGTGGAGAAGATGGGTTTTCTTATGAAAAGAAGAAGAAGATAAAGAAGATGGTGGTATGATGGTTGTTTAGAATGTAGAATGAGATGGAGGGAAGATGGAGAAAAGGATGGTGGGGAGGTTGGTGGCGATGGTGGTGAAGGTGGTGGCCGACCAAGGGAAGGAGGCACGGCTTGTGGGCTATTTTTGGCTTGCTGTTTCAGTTTTTGAAGGAGGAGGAAGGGAATAAATGAAAGAGAGAGAAGATGGAGAGGTATATATTAAGGGAGTTGATTATTATTATTAGTTTGCCATCGCCAATCCTTTCATTAAAGAGACTTGCGTCTCCACTAAAATGGGTTGCGTCCCCACTCATGAAATCCACGTCTGACAAAAGAGAGCCAGACGCGGAGATGGGATTCGTGTCCAGAAGCAAAACGCGAGTGTTGCATTGATAGAAAAGACAAAAAAGCATCGGTGACTTGATCTGAGTTGATTTCCTTGAGGGACATAACATTAAATGCGGGATGGAGAGAGTCTTCGCATTAAATGTTGAACTCAGATTTGGTGAGTCTCATGTAAGGCAGGGAGAGAGAAAAAGTAAAATATCCGGACAGAATTCCGGTATCTGGTAAAACACCGGAACTCAGGAAAAGCCCAAAAAATGAAGTATCTTGAAAAATTTTCCAAAAATTATCAAAAATAATAAATATTATTTTAAGATTTTTGATGAAATCAGTTTTCAGAAATTCAAATCCATTTTCAAAATAAAATCGTGGAATCCACTGTGAACTGTGTCTACACCAGGTAAGCCGGAATTTTTGATAAATTCTAAAAATTCTCGAAAAATTCATTTAGATAGAAAACATAATTTTAAGAAATAATGTGAAAGTCGTTTCTAGATTTTTAACTCCATTTGTAATTAAAAATCTGAGAGTCGGTCAGCGACACTGGTCGACACCGGTTTTTAAGATTTACGATTTAATTCAGAAAATTTCAGAAAAATCATGAAAAATCTAGAATATTATAAAATAATATTTGAAACTAAAATCAGTCAAATCTGAATAGCAAAAAGGTCAAATTATGCCGTACTGCTATATGAGTAAGAATTTAAATAACAGAAAATAAGAAAATACGCTCCAAAAATCAAGACACACAGCTGTGTACGTATTCTGTGTTACACCTCCTCATTTGAATACACAAGACTTGAAACATTTATTAGTTGATCCTTGCTATAATCACTTTCAAACCTTTGGTGAAGCTCAAAATAAACAATTTTATTATTTTTTTTTCTTTTTCTTGAAAGAGAAGCTGTAGCCTGATTTTATTTTATTTTTTCCTCTTTTTTCCGAGTGTGTTTTTTCCTTCCTTTTTTTCTACTTTCTATTTCTATTATCTTCCCATTTGTCAATATCTCCTGGTATTTATATTTTTTAATATTCTCTCAATAGTCTGAAACTACAACTGAAAAATGGAAAAAAGAAAAGAATAAATTAAAAAACAAAGACTATTTTTCAAAAAAATCCTCAAAATAAATAATTCCAAAAATCAATCTCCACCCAAACTAATTCCAAAAACCGACATGTGACACGTTGGCAGCGAGACGATTCGCCCGACCAACATCGTGCCCGCGCGAATACCGGGTCATTTTTTTGTTCGTCCGGGGTTTGCAAACCCGGATAAGTTCAAAAGATATTCCCCCCCCCCCCCCCCCCCCCCCCCCGTCGTCTCCCCCCCTCTCTCCTCTTCAAAGGCACCCGTCGAGCATGTCGTCCCCGACGAGACCGACGACCACAAGGTTGGTGGTGGCGACGGCGACAGTGGCGACCATGGTGAGCAGCCCAACAGAGGGCAGCGACGACGGCGAGCAGCACTCGTTACTGCCGGCCTCCTCGATGTCGCAGCAAAGCAGTAGCTGAGCACGAGGCCAACAACGATAGCAGCTGGGCCATTCGTCGGCGGCGGCGTGCCCGATGCGTGCCTTAGAGGAGGGGAGATGGGGAGAGGGAGAGGAGGGAAATGAAAAAAAAATAGTTTTTTAAAAAAAATTATGGCCTTGTCCGGGGTTGGCAACTCCGGACAAGTGAAAAAAATTAAAAAAAAAGATTTTTCGCTCGTTCGGGATTCGCAACCCTAAACAAAGCAATATGCAACCATATTTTTTTTTTTTTGGCTCGTCCGGGTTGCCAATTCCGGACGAGCCAAAAAATGATCCAAACAGTGTCACGCTGGTGGGGCAAACTACCTCGCCGCCGATGTGACACTTCAGAGATCGATTTTTGAAATTAATTTGAAGTAAAATCGCTTTTTGAAATTAATTTGAAGTAAAATCGATTTTTGAAATTATTTATTTTTTGAATTTTTTTAAATAGGCCAAAAAAACAAAAACAAAAAACGGGGCATTCGTGCAGGCCCAAAGCGCTTCTAAACCCTCCACGCCCACAAAATCCCCTCGCCGCCCCCCTGCGCAAACCTCCTCCACCAAAATGCTCCTCTTCCGCCGCCGCCACCCCTTCTCCCTCTCCACCTCCACTCCCGTTCCTTCATCGACGCCCGCGTCCCCTGGGTCCGCGACCGCGGCCTCGACCACGCCGTCGAAAAGGAAAAGCACCTCCTTCCCTTCATCAACGTCAAGGACCTCCTCATCCTCAACCCCTCCCCTCTCCCTCTCTCCTCCATATCTCCCCACTCCCCCTCTCTCCTCCTCCCTTTCCCCAAAACCCTCCGCTTCCTCCGCCTCTTCCCCCATTCCTTCCTCGAGCACTTCCCCCCCGACTCCCCCCACCACCCCCACTTCACCCCCTCCCCCTCCCTCCTCAAGATCCACGACGAGGAGAAGCTCGCCTACTCCTCCTCCCTCCTCGACACCGCTGACCGTCTCCTTCGCCTTCTCATGCTATGCCCTCGCCGCCGCCTCCCCTCCCTCTCCTCCACCGCCTCCGCTTCGACCTCGGCCTTCCCCGCGATTTCCCCCAGTCCCTCCTCCCGACTTCCCCGACTACTTTCAAATCGTCCCTTCCTCCTCCAACTCCTCCGACCTCGACCTCGAGCTGGTCATCTACAATAAAGACCTCGCCTTGTCGCAGATGGAGAGGTACGGCATGCGGACGGGAGGGTACGAGAAGGGGGCGCGGCTCGCGTTCCCGCTGCAGTACCCGCGGGGGTTCGAGATGGAGAAGAAGGTGAGGAAGTGGGTGGAGGAGTGGCAGCGGCTGCCGTACGTGTCGCCGTACGAGGACGGGTCGAGGCTGCCGCCGAGGAGTGATGTTTGGGAGAAGTGGGCGGTCGGGATGGTGCATGAGTTGTTGAGTTTGATGGTGCCCAAGAAGACGGAGAAGGCGAACCTGGAGATGGTGGCAAGGCATGTGGGGCTGCCTGCGGGGTTTAGGAGGATGATATTGAAGCATCCAGGGATTTTTTACGTGTCAAATAAGTTGAAGACGCAGACGGTGGTGCTGAGGGAGGCGTACCGTAGGGATTTGCTGGTGGAGAAGCATCCGCTGATGGGGTTGAGGTATCAGTATATACATCTTATGAGGAAGGGGAGCGAAGGGAGTGCGGATGACAAGAAGAAGAAGAAGAGCAAGTCGAAGAGAGGGGGCCAGAGGTCAGTGAATGAGTATGATGATTTGGATGGAGAGGGAGAGGAAGACGAAGACGAAGACGAAGACGGCGAGGAGAATGAGGATGAGGAGATTTCAGGGGTTTCGGACGTTGATACAGAGGATGAAGAGAGTGATGATGATGAAGATGATGATGAGGATTATAATGTTTGTCAGGAGAGTGTGAGGCAAAGGGCTCGAGGGATTCAAGTTGAGAATATTGAGCGAAGAAGACCCATTAATGGTAGGCGTCAAGCTACGAACACAAGGAGAAATGAGATGCAAAGAAAGAATAATATGGAAGGGAGATCGCGTGGAAGGGGTAATTCTCCTAGAGCAAACAACAGTTGACCCCTAGGAGGAGGGTTTCTACTTAATTAACATGGGCAGTGACTGTAGGCCATACTCTTGGTAGAGTGAATGGAGCACCATTTAAGTGCTAAGAGGATTTGCAAACCGATCCACAGGTATCGTGTTTATTAGATTGCTTATTGTTATATCTCGCGGAGAATTTATTGATGCCACTTATTTTCCTGTTGATTAGAGATTTATGTGATTTAGATAGCACCTTGCCCCATTATTTGACCTTATACTCTAAAGAGTTTTTGTGTTGGATATTTCATGTCTCAATTTGCTGTTAGCCTCTCTTTATTCTCCTCTTGTGCAAGGAAAATTATTAGTTTCTAATCGCTCCCATTGGGCTTTGAAAAATCATTTCAGTCAGCATTTGATGAATAATCATTTTAATATTGTATTTCCTGTCGGAATTTAGCATATGATCCTCCCATAAATATCAAAATGAGGAAAGAAGTAAGCATTGATCTCATTTGTTCTAGTATCTTTACGATAGAGATAATTTTTCTTTTAATCTACAAAATCCTGTTACCCAAATAGTGGTTCTTTTGGGAATTTATCTCTCCTTAATACAACTTTCTATTACTGCTTATCGCACACAAAACTGGAAGCAGTTGTCTTGTTGCTGTTGCAGGGCACATAGCCACTAAAGCTAGAGCAATGCATTAGTCACTCTGACACAGGTACTTGTATCCGCCAAGTCATGACTGTGTTACTCTAGCTTCTAGTTTCTTTATGACTTGTTGATTCCTTTTGGTTGATGAGTCTAATGTTCAGATTAAAAAAAGAAGAACGCTGGGTCTAGTCTGGAAATAGGTACCCACAGTCAAACCTGTTTTAGATCCATCAGAATTTACAGTATGTGCTTGCTTTGTCGAGAAGAACATCAGACCTGGCAAAATGAAAGCCTGGAGGTACATTTCTTATGCGATCTGGATTTTCTAGGCTTGAGGGGAATTTGATTGCAGGAACATATGAATTCAATGGACTCACTGCTAGGCAGTGCGCAGAAAAGGTATGTATCTAAGGTGGGAATAGTAAAGTTCGAGAGAGAAGAAATATAATGGATATATGTACTGGTTTAACTCTAGTGAATTGATGGCAGTAAGGGATTATGGAGAAGAATATCTATATTTCTTCATAGCTTATAAAATCTTCTTTCTTTTCAGAGGATGTAATTTAATTGCTATCTAGTGAAATGTCTTCTCTCAAAGAAAAATAAAAGTTGTAAAAGTTACAGCAAATGATCCAAAAAGAGGAAGTTTATGAAAGCAAAATTTTGGAGTTATATCATTTTAGGTGATTGAAACACTAATTTCTTCTTCAAGATGCTAAAAGTAGAAATTCCACTAAAATTGTTTAAGCAGATCACTTGCCCAATATTCTATTTATGGATACAGTGGAATGTGGTTTATGGGAAAAAACATATTATCTTGAAGATTTTGGGAGCCTATGGGCTTATTGTCTGATTCACTATTTGCCGGGGTTTGATTCCATGCAGTTTCTTAGTGAGATATAGAAGAGTTTGAATACGCAGTATTGTATTGATTAGAGCAATGCAAGTTAAAAGGGTCAGGTGACATATGTTAGAGAGGGGTTTAAATTCTATGGTGATGGTAGAATCTTGTTTTGACTATTGTTTTTTCTTTTACGGCACCCCTTACCTAGGGAAGGCAATTCATACTGTTTCATAAATTGGCATTGAACTGGCTGCATTATTTCACTTGATCTAGCATATTTTCCTACCTTCCTTCCCATTCTTTCTCCAAAAGTCATCCAAATTTGTGACCCTCTCTTTCAATTTTGTTCTCGTTAGCTTTACTGAATGATCCTTCGTAGTTTGATAGGGTGCTAGAGAAATTTTATCCGAAGTGATGATGCTTCCCATGGATTATGTGCATGCGAGGAAACTCAAGGAAGATCAAACCTGTCGATATGTTTATGTTGGTCTATGGTTTTGCTTGTTTTGGTTACTAATTAATTGCTTAAAGATTCTTAACTAGAAATAGTTTACTAATGCATGACATGTCAAACACAGTTTATAGAGCACATGCATAGACTCACACACCTGTGTGGTGTTGTGAGTTCATGCATGCATCTCGTTTCTTCACGGGGTTTATTTTTATAACACATCCACAACACATAAAGTGAGGTGAATGAGACATTGTGCCCTGATTATCTTGTCCAACTCTTGTTTATCTTCAGTGGAATAAGGTGTGAAAGCTCACTGCTATAGCATAATGTTGAGAATCTTGAGATCTTGTTATTGCCCGAGCTTAATTAGGTTTCCCTTCTAATTAAGGTTAACATCACCTTTTATAAAGTGGACCATAAGAATTTTGGAACCCTTATGCGTTCGTATATCTTGTCATTTTTTTTGTTGCCCCCTTTGCCAGAAGGGAAATCTATGCTGGAGATGGAAGAATAAGTGGTAGTTTACCTTTAAACATGACACTCTGTTCCAACATAATTAGACTGACGTCATTTTGGTAGCTTACCTTCAAATCCTATAAAGATGGAGATTGTCAGAATTAGGTGTGCACTGGAAACTTTCAAGTGGTAGAGATCTCAAGTTTGCTCTTGAATAAGCATTGGAACCACCTTTTTTTTGAAAGGTAAATGAATTTTTTATTGATGATAAACTGGATGTACAAATACATTGAGAAGTGAAAACCCCATTACCATAACTAGTGTATCCAACACACCCAATACTATAACCAAAACCTGGAAAACAGTACAATTTATGTTTGCCGCACAACGTCCTCTGGGATCGTGGTAAGAGAGTCAGTATTGTGAATGTTGTCAAGCAGAGCAGAGTTGCAGCGATGGTTCTTGTTAGACTTCTTGAAAGTCTTGGATGAGGCGTGAATTAGGCCCTTCCTCTTTAGTACAGAAGTAAGCAAAAGATCATCAGAATAGGCATCTTGCAAATGAAGATTTGAGGTAACAGGTAGTGGAGAGGGATTGTGGTTGGGGGCCTTAGACATAAAAATATCTCTCGCCGAAGCAGCAGGGAGACGGTGGAGTTCGGTGGGTGCGATGATGGGGACAGCGCTAGGGTCAACACCCGGGAAAATGGGCACAGAGCAGTGAGATAAAGTTTCAGCATTTGGGCTGAGCCCAAACAACAACAACTAAGCCATTTGTCCCAAGTATTTGGGGTAGGCTACATGAACTAAAAGAGAACTACGCTGGATCGGGCACATGGATCAACTTTCTCCACTCACTCCTATCGAGCAATATGCCTTCATTAAGACCTTTAGCCTTTATATCTTGTCGTATCACCTCCATTCATGTTTTCGTCACTCTCCCCTGCACTCTTTTAACTTGCTCTAATTTGATACGCTCTGCTCGTCAGACTGGCGCATTTGTAGGTCTACGACACACATGATCAAACCATCGTAGGTGATTTCTCTCATCCTCCCTTCTTTAGGGGTTACGCCTATCTTAGTACGAATATCCTTATTTCTCATCTTATCTCTCCTCGTGTTATTTGGGCTGAGCCCAGAATTCAAATTATTCAAAATATGAGTTGTGCCTTTTGGGCCGAGAGGCCCAGGACCGTTGGCCATGTCAGTACAGAAAGGGGATCCAACAAGGGTGGAGACAGCAGCACGTGTCGAAGCACGTGGAGAGGAGACATGTGCAGGAACATGTGCTGAAGAAGAGGGTGGATCCTTTGAGAGAGATCCTGATTGTGCTGAGGAGGAGGTAGGGGTTTGCCGGCGCCGACACACAAGCATCCAACCACCCACCGAGCTCAGGTCATCATCGACCTTAGAGGAGGAAATCAAACCTCTCTGTATCATTCAACATTTAGTGGCAAAGCACTGGTCGGAGGAGCAACAGGAGGGGTTGTATGGAACGAGTGGAACAGCGGTTTGGCGTCAGGGCAAAGAGGAACACAATGACCAATTAGATGGCAAGACCTTCAAAAGATGATTATTTTCATACTGGAATGACTGCCAAAATATGGAACATTCAAACCTTCAAGTTTAATTTTAGTTCCGGGGATCAAAGGCGACGAGTGATCAATATCGACGGCGACTCTGGCATAACGTCCTTTCTCAAGGAGTTCAGTACACTCAGCAAGACAAACAAAAGACCCAGCCTTAGAGACGATTAGAGACAAAGCCGACTGAGTCCACAATGTCGGTGGCAGGTCTGGAAGACGCATCCACAAGATGCATTTGGGAAGAGAAGCAATAGCAGGATGAAACTCCGGCGTCCAAGGGCCCATAGCCAATACAACATCATCAAGAACCCATGACCCTTGAAGGAGAACCTTATCACGGTCCTCAGCAATAGTAAAACAGAAAATAAAAAATCCATGACTTAAGGGGAAGATCTCCCACCCATTCAGTAGATTCTAGAGGTTCTTAAGGCATTGATGTGCTATGTCAACACTGACGGAGCGACCAAGGAACTTGCTGACGAGGGCTAATTGCCAGGGCTTACAACCTTCTGCAATTACATTTAGGGGGGTGATGACCAGATCGGGAAACGATCACGTAAGCTGTCAATTTGAGTAGAAATGAGAGAGAAGAGAATCAACAGTTGAAGATGAAATCAGGGCAGCACGATAAGATAGGGGTTGACGGAGAAGAGGAACGGTTTAGGTAAAATTTGGAGGAGGATTCGGGGAGGATCATTGGAAGAGGGTTCATGTCGACTAAGAAGAGAGGCGCCGAGATCGGGACGGGACGAAGAAGAGGTACAGGTGGAGGGAGAGGCGATGAGTTTGCTGAAGGGGAAGCGTTGTGTTTTCTGGAAGGTGCCATCATTCATTGGAACCATTATTTCTGCTATTGAATTATATATACTTGGATCCTTGCCTATCCTGTAATTTCTGGGAGCTGACACAAAAATATACTTTTTCTTATTTTTTGTTGGCAACAATTGTGAGGAGCTGTTGATGGGGACATCACCAGTTGCTAGTGATTTATTTGCCTTAATTTATTTTGAGTCAGTTGTTTGTTTTCTTTTATGTGGGTGTTTAGTATCACATCAGTTGTTTCCTAGAAAGTACTCTTTTGTAAAGCCTATATAAAGGCCATAGACTTTTTTATGCAGTAGACAATGAATAATTAAAACTTTTCTAGTTAATTTTTTGAGCTCTTGAGTTCTTGAGATTGGGGTACAAAGCCCGTGGTGTAAGGGGTGTGAAGCTCGCGTAAAGGGTGTGAATCCCAACATTTATCTGGTTTTACTCTAAACCCTAGTTTCTCTTTTCATTTTTCTTGTTAAACCCTAGTTTTTCATTTTTTTTTATTTCGAAGGTGATTGTGATCCTACCCGTTTTACATCAATTTGGTATCAGAGTTTTGGTCTCAATCTCCTTCAAATTTCTTCCCTTCTTCAAACCCTAAATCTAGATCCCTAGATCTACTTCAAAAAAAAAATCTAATTTTCATCAAACCCTAGCTCTTCCACAATTCAGATCTAGATCCGAACCGTAGATCTACTCTTAAAAAAAGACTATTCACGATTATTGTTCCGTGAACAGTAATCATCGTGGTTACTGTTCATCTCCCCCAACCCCCACCAGTTCTGAGTCCGTTTCTCGTTCGTTCGGAGTCGGTTTCGAGCCTTGTTCGAAGCGTTGGGTCGTGACTAAGCCCTGGCGCCACTAAAGAGAATTTGTAGCACTCGAGTAGCAGATTCGACCTCAGCGAGCCCGTGTTTGGGGATGGTATTGCCCCTGCAGTAGAAAATCAGCATTTTCGGCCACATTTTCAGCCCGATTTGAGTCCAATTCGAGCCACTGGATTTATTTGGTAACCTCTAATTTTGATGCACTGAGTTTTATTCATGAGCTTTTACTTTTGTGATAAATACATTTATACTTATGGGGATGAGAAAGAGGTTAAAAGGGACATGCATACAACTCTTCCGTATTTTTGAGGTTTTGATGATCAGGATGGGTATAAAAAGTGAAAAAATCATCTCGAGATTTTTTTTAGATATTTCTCCCTGACACCTACACGGAAGCGCCACTATGTCCGGATGAAGCTAACTGGAGAAGTTTATTGGTGGTGCAAAGATAGTCATAGCAAACTGTCTAGATTGGTTGGTCTTATAGGAGCTTCTTTGTACTCTTTATGCTCCACATCTTGAGGGATCACAATTCAGCGATCTGATCGATCTGGTTGCTGAATGTAAGGAGATTCTCGTTGGCATGGTGAAGATGCTAAGAATACAAGGCGACAGATGTTGTTGAAGATCCAGAGCTAGAGGTTGATGATAAGTCAGAGCCAAAAGTTGTTACTGAGTTGGCACAACTGCAAGAAGAGGTTTCCTTCTGATCTACAGAAGTTGAAGAGCTTCCCTAATAAGATCCTTTTAGATCTTCCACCAAAGTCTACTATGGAGCTAGCACCATCTTCAGCAGATATGAGCCCCTCGATTTTCTTAAGATCGCCTGATGTGTACGATCTCTTGCAGATTCTTCTCCAAGAGCCAGTTTCACAGAAGATCAGGCCACTTATGGTGCAATCGGTTCAGTTTTCTTTATGGATGACGTGCCTCAGTCTGCTATCGGTGCCTTGATCGAGTTGTCATCTTTTATCGATCCGACAAGGAGACCAGTTACACCTCTCCCATCTTGGTCTCGATGTGATGCATTAATGCTGCTACCACAGCCACCACCATGGCCTGATTGAGATGCTTCATGAGAGGTGTCCTCACTTGAGATGGTCGACTCCCTCCCACCCCAGGGCAAATGATGAGGACATCACCAGTTGCTAGTGATTTATTTGCCTTATTTTATTTTGAGTCAGTTGTTTGTTTTCTTTTATGTGGATGTTTAGTACCATATCAGTCTTTTCCTAGAAAGTACTCTTTTGTAAAACCTATATAAAGGCCCTAGACTTCTTTATTCAGTAGACAATGAATAATTTAAGCATTTCTAGTTAAATTTCTTGAGCCCTTGAGTTCTTGAGATTGAGGTGCGAAGTCCGTGGTGTAAGTGGTGTGAAGCCCGCGTAAGGGGTGCGAAGCCCAACATTTATTTGGTTCTATCTCTAAACTCTAGTTCCTCTTTTCATTTTTCTTGTTAAACCCTAGTTTCCAATTTTTTTAATTCGAAGGTGATTGCAATCCTACCCGTTTTACATCAGCCGTCTGTTCTGGATATTGCAGCACTTAAAACAATGTTTTTGACATTATCAGGTGAATAGATTTTCCTTGTTGAAGCAGCTTCACCTTATACACAACACTGGATGTACCAGATCTTTATTGCAGCCACCACAGGTTGGGTGTTGGTTGGTTGTTTATCACTTGGCTTTAGTGTCTGCATATTAGCTAAATTTGTAAACTGAATGCTTGTGGCAAAAAAATGCATTTGCGGACCTTTATCTTCACGAGTATAGGTTGCACTGTAGGAGGGATGTGAAAATATGTATGTGTTGTCTTTGTCTTTTAGATTCCTTTTATAGTTTTAGCTTGTGGACCTTGTCTGTTAATTAGTGTTAATACTCCAGTGATTTGGTAGATGGCAGTTGATAGCATTCCAAGATGGTTGCTTGGTAAGCATTAAGAAGAAATGTAAAGGGATTATTAGTGTTAACTCCAATCTTGATGAAGTCTTGGCTAAATATTATCTGATTTGAATTATTTTATTTGGAACAATTAGCTTAGATCTGATTACACTTAGAGATACAGTGTTAGTTTATTTGATTTTGTTGGTTAGTAACAATTAGATTTCGTTTAGTTGTTTGTTGGTCAACTATTTAGATTTGTATTAGGCTGTTGTTTAAGATCAGAGAATCTAGATAGGTATTGTTTGTTAATATCCATGTAAAGACTAAAGGGGCCAGGTTGTGAGGCCTGTAATCAGTTTTAGTAAATGATGATTTGAGTTCTATTAAGGGATGCGACTTGGTTATCTTCTCGTGATTTGTCCATCTCCTTTTCACTTTTCTTCCCCCTGGATATAAAATCTCCCAATCAGGCTTTGGTTCTATTTGGTAATTCAGAAGGAGAGAAAATATTCACATTGTTTCTGTTGATTGATAAATAGCAGTTGATAGCGTGCCAAGATGGGTTACTTGGCAAGCATTAAGAAGAAATGTAACTGATATCCTGAAGTTATCAGTGACATGTATGAAAAGAATTATTAGTAAGCTGCCTACACAGGTGAACTTCTGGTTACTGTAGGGCTATTCAGCAATGAAATATCCATCTCTCGCTTTATGTATAATGGCCATAAGGTAATGTTTCTAAGATCTCAGCTATATCGCGTATGTATTTTGCACTTTATATAGTAATTGCTGATAAAACAAGAATGATAATACAATTCTAATAAAGCTGAAGCCAGCGGGATGAACTAATGGAGATTCTTTATTGTGCATGTTATTGATGCATGCTTGGCAACTTAAGGTACAATTTTTTGTATAATAATAATAATAATAATAATAGTAGTAGTAATAATAATAAATAATAATAATGAGAGGGTAACATTGTAAACCTGAGAATGTTGGGAACAAAAAGGGTCCAAGAAAACAAGATGAATGCAGCAAAAATGAGTGTCAATAATATGGATATGTAGTCAAGCACTCAAGCCAGGCATGAAAAAAGAGGTGGTGTAGGTATTGCACGAAACGGTTGCAAGGCAGTGGAGAAAGAAGTGACTATGTTTTGAATGCATATGCAATGTTGCTAAAGACTTCTTGTAAGGTACTTATTAGTATTGAGGTGTTAAAAATAGGAAGCAAATGCCTTACACTGATGTTTGCTGCTGGACATCATTATCTTCGACAGTTCTCCCAACTAAAATTGCTTGCGTCTCTGTGTCTGACACACACGATAGTTGTATCTATCTATGTCCAACACTTGTTTTCACGCTTATTACCCTATCTACCCCAATTTCCCAAGGATAGGCATAGCATGCGTATGATGTTCCTTTTCTTATCAAATTCATAGTAAATTAACTGTTTATTATCATTCTATGATCTAATATCCTTTCATAGACCAGAATATATAATGTCCATAGAAGTGTCTTTATGTCTACATGTAGGAGAATTTTCTTGGCCAATATCCCGTTTCCATGTTGCAATAAAAAGAAATACTCTAGTGATAAGACCTTGAAAATCAAAGTATCCAAGCACAGAGATATGCATGGAAACTGTACTTAATGAGGTAAATGGCCAGAACGGTGTCCTCACTTATGATAGTGTGTGCCCCACGTTTCTGGGATATGGCCGTTGTTGAAATGCCTGAGCTTCTTAGCATGAATGTCAATCTTCTAAGTAAAATCCTTGCTCTGTTAACATTGGAAGCTTGTGTTGCATCTTGCATGAGCTACTTCCATATTTCAGGCATGTTTTTTTGTTTGTTGCACTGTTGTTGAAGTACATATTCATGTTGTAGTATTAGTCAGTATCTTATTCCTTCATGGCCAAATCCAAGCTGTGACAAAGGAAGGTTTGTGCCATGTGGCCAAGAACCAGTGTAACTCTTGCTCAACGGAGAAGAGAGTCAATGAAGGTCAACCGTGCCTGGCCCAATCTATGTTGAATCCTAGAATTGACCCAAGTTTTACCCATTTGTTTGTTGGGTTGGGTTTATAGCAGATTTTAAAGTGCTATCGAGTCTATTCGGTGTCAGAGAATATATATCCATATCTTATCTGCTTACCTTGGTTTAGGGTAGTGTCTGAGTATATGATCTAACAATACAAGTATAAGACAACTAAGATTATTTACAATAATCAACACATCATGAAATTGTTACGCTACATTAGGTGAAGATATTTAGGTCCATTTTCCCTCACAAGCAATGAACTTGTACAAATTAGTCAACTAATTCCGAAGAACTCCAATGTCTTATGAAATTGACTTTCTTTGGCTTTGCCTCCTAACCCATTTGTTCCATAGATGCTCCACATCAAGGCCATAGTGTTTGCCATAGTGGGGAAGAACTAGAAGCTGGCTTTGGAAAAAAGGTGATTAATCGATTCAGTGTCCTGTGAGACTCAAGCTAAACATTGCTGCTGTACTTACAATGCAAGTGCTTTAACCTTTTGATTGTCATGTGATTTATCTTAACTTTAAGTTGTGTATAATATAAGAGTCTTTGTGCTGAATCTTGAAGACTTGTGGGGCTGAATCACAAATGCTTGAGCCATTTTTTCAAGCATTGATCAAGTCTTGGACTGCTTACTAATATGGGACAATGGAATGTGCATTTACTAATCTGCAGCTGATTACATGTTTCATTCAGAGGGTCGTTAATGAGTTTCGACCAGGTCAGTTTGCTGTGGAAGTGATGGTAATCTTTGCGCTATTTCCTTGCTGAATTTATAGCAGTTTTCATGCTGGTTTGACAGTTACTCTCTAGGCTTCTTTTTCATTTGATTGGTCAGAATGTTTAGAATGTCTTGGTTCACTGCTTACGGTTGTCTTCCTCGCTTAATTTTGCAGCAAACAAAATCTTTTAGAAATCAGTTTCATTGATTTCGGTCTTGTATAATCTTTTTACAGCAGTAGAGAAGTTTGTTATTGTCTAATTTTGTTGCTGCATAAGACTTGCTTGTTTGCTGATTGCAGCAGCTACAGAGCTTCTTGTTTCCTTGTTCCCTGTTTGAAAGTGGCCGCCGATGATCTTCACTTCCAAAGGCTTTGACAAAGATTTTGACCGCAATATTTCAGAAGTCTTAACAATGAGATTCAAAGGGATTTATTGCAGAGATAAGCTTCGACAAAAAAGTAGAAGCAGATGAGAATCTTCTTTTATCCCTAGGTGGCCGTGAATTGTTAATTTTCTCACTTTTTGCGAGATTTTGGAAACAGTATATTCGATTACAATAATATTCTTTCTGTCTATTTACATGGGAATAACATATGAAGAGTTAATGAACAAAAAAGTACAGTGTGTGTGAAAGATTAAGCCACTGATAAAAAAAAGTATTTTTTTGAGAAAAAATACAAGACATTTTCCTCTTAAAATAAGTCATTTGCTTTTAATTCACCACAATTGTTTTACTTGTACTGTGGTGCTGAATTTAAATGGCAGTATATTTGTTTTCTCTTGCGGTGTTCACTCACTTTTTAAGATACAAGATTTCGAACCATGTTAGTATCTTCGAATATTGGCTACAATACGCGCATAATCGTAACAATCTATATAAATATTTTCTTTGTCAAATGCAAACTGAACTGAACAGGTTAGGGCAATCAATACAGTTCGGATTTCGACAAAACATGAGTTCTTTTAAGCGGCGGCTCTCATTATTTTAATGAAATTTAAAGTCTTAAAAGTTTAGGGGCTTGAGCTGGATGTTACCTTAATCGTAACCGTATTATGCATTTCATTAACAAGAAAAAGGAGACACGTGGCACAGAAATAAGTACAGGGAAGAGCGAGGCCAAGCTAGCATCAGTGATAGAGATGCTCTCAAGTTGCCATGTTACCTTTTGGGCGAAGTCAGTTCTCAGCCATAGACTTGCCTCTCTTGCAACAATCGGTCCAATATCCAATAGAATTGAGACGAGTAGTTGACTTCCGGGACCGCCAAGGCTCGCTCGATTCCCCGTTCCAGGCGTGCACGACACTACGACAGGGACAATTTCGTAATTTGATGCAAGCGGACATCGGAGAGTGGCGGCCGGATAAAATGAGTGGCGAGGAGAGTATATAAAGGAAAGCGACATTTTGGGCAGTTTATGCGGTTGCTATTCTTCCCCTGTTGCTATCTTTTCTCGTTCGAGTATTTTTCTAATATAAAGGCGAGAAATAGAAATAAATCGAGAAATTAACAAATTTTTTTTTGAAGACAGGTAGCGATTTCTCTTGCTCAGTGCGTTTGAGATCGATCTCTTTCTATTTTTCTCACTCGTTTTCCGTTTCCTTTGCTCACTGTTTGCAGATTGGATTCGAGTCGCCGACGGTGCAGGTTAGGGTTTCGCTCCCTCTTTCTCGTTGGTGTTCACATTGTCGAATCCTTTGTTGCGTTTGATACTTGGATGATAATTCTTCTTTATTTATTGATTTTATTTCTTTATTCTTCTTGCATCGGTTCAGTTTCAGTTTCTTTTCTCTATTGTTAGTGTCGATCCTTTAGATTGACGATTTTAGGTTTTTGATATGTAGAATTTGTTGTGCTGGTGCTTTTTACTGATTTCTCGGGCTATTTGTCCTCACTACTATAACAGGCTTAGTGCTAATGCTTCAAAGAAGAATAAATCGCTTGTTGCTCCACTAATGGCAGCTAAGGTCATCATCACATCGAGTAATGTCCTGGTAGAACTTATCTCAATGTCCTTATTGCAATTTCAGCAGTCAGTTGACATAGACGGTAGTTAGAATAGTGCAGGAATGGTGAATTGCCATTTCTAACTTCCCCTGAGCATCCCTTTCTTGAATATCATTCTCAACGATAGGTTAGCTTTTGAGGTGAGGTGAGAAGTAACGTTCATGTCTAATTTGGATAACTCGTGTCAGGCTGAGCAAACATTTGACTAGCAGAAGCCCATATTCATTTTCTTTAGCATTCAAAAGTCTGAAAAGGAAGTGTCATACGAACTTGGCTTATTTTGGAACCTTTTTCAGTATTATCATCATGGACTATAATAGTAAGCTATTCAAATAGCAGATGTATTATTGTATTTGAGTTATTTGGTGAACAGGATTTAACAATTTTTTTTTTTGGTTTTTATTCTCAAGAAGAAAAAGAAAACAAATAGTTTGTTTAAGTACAGAAGAAAACAAAATTGCTTCATAGTTTAAAGCTTAGGCCTAAATGTTATGGGAAGAGTATTCTTTTGACTGTTAAGCAAATGCTTGATAGTTTCCTTAGTTGCAAACTGTAGAGGTCAGTTTTCGACCTCCTCGAGATCATGCCACGTATTCATTTAGCACCAAACAAGTGAGCGACACGTGATCATTTCCAGAATCTCTGACCGGGAGTGCTCATTCAATTCAAATCCCAAGCGGTTCGTATAATTAGGAGGAGATAGAATCAGTTGTAATAATCTCTATCTATAAGCCAAACACCTATTTGAACTCGACATTCATAGCTCGAGAACAGATCAACCATATCAACAGTAGGATGTAGAGAATCAGATATAGATGGACTCTCACCCAATCAATTCAAAGTCAGATGTTTAGCTCTAAACCGCCTCGGAGATAAGGAGATTGAGTATTTAATCAGAGCTGAACTCTGTAGCCTTAACCAAACAGACACAACATGTATAATAATATATCCCTTCCAATGCGAAGGGGACGATGAATTGTGCCCAGAAATCGTAGCACACCAGAGAACATCATTGTAATCGTCATTATTATAGTGGAATCTCCCTCTGTCCGTGGTTTTTTCCCATTTGAGTTTCCACGTAATTCTCTGCGTTTGCGTTGGTTTTTCTGTGATTTGATTACACCTACTCTATTATTTTGGTGCGTTGATTAATTTCTTAGGAAATTATGCACAACATTTGGTGCTTTCATTGAGATTCTGAATTCTTACTTAGGATTTCTCCCCATCCAATACACTAACCCTTCCTCTAAACAGTCTCACACGATCGATATGACTTCATCAAGGAAGAATGTCACCTAGGCTACAGTCGCCGCCCCTGTCGCTTCGAAAGAAAAGGGAAAACTATCGATGCGCCTGAGCCCGCGGGCCGTCATCCCAACCTATCAGACGATCACATCTCCGACACTGAAGATTCTCATTCAAACTCTGCATCGCCACGAGGGTGCAAGTCGCCGAACTTGAGCCCCATCTCAACAACGAGCAACTCCTCCAGATGTTTTCCACCGTGCGAAAGTAGATGAAGGACTAGGAAACATAAATAATCTGATTCTGCGAAGCTGCCGCTCGTGAAAAAACATAGCGACCCATGCCCAGACGCGACCACTCAAACAAATCGAGACACTGTAGAAGTCGCAATCTTCCCCTGCTGTGGAAGGAAATGCGCACATTCCCCCGTAACTACCGCGTCCCCGAGAATCCGCACATTCCACCGGAAGCTCAAAACGTGACTGACGGGGACCTATAATGATGATGAGGATTTTAGGAACTCAGAGCGCTCTCGAACCCTGAAGTTCCCTCGCATAGAGGACATCACGGATTTGGTCCAGAAGCGGCTCAACCAAACGAGCCAGCAGTTTCCAAAGGGATGGAGTATAGCGGGTTGAGCCCTCCGACTCACCACTATTGGGGAAAATCACCCCGCCCCATTTTCCGAAGAAGTTCGTGATGCCGACATTCAATCACTATTCAGGAATCTCTAACCCCTTCCTACATCTCCATCAGTATCAGGACAAAATAGTGGTTTACGCTCATGACGACCTTCTCCTCTGTCGAGCGGTCCAGTCTCAAGAGAGCTGCCTACCACTAGTTTTACTTATTCTCGAAGAACTCACTCTGGAATTTTTATGACGTGACTGTCACATTATATAACTAGTTTGCTTCTCTGAGAGAATTTTAGAGGAACAACAATTGTTTCCTCACGATCAAGATGAAATTTGGGAAGAGCCTGAAGAATTACGTCAACTATTTTTAGAGCCAGATGGTCCTAGTATACAACTGTAACAAGGACGTAGTTGCTGCCGCTTTCACCAGTGAGCTGCAAGTCACAAACCCCTTCTACAAATATCTGGTGAAGAATGACGTCACCAAAATGAGGGATATCCTTGTCTGGATGCAGAAATACATCCAGATAGAAGAGGCGACGCGGGCCGCCTCTAGTCGCTTCCCGAGACAAGGGCTCGAGGTCGAAAAATCAAAGCCACAGTTCCTCTGAGGAAGAATTCGAGTCACAATTCCTCCGCTATCCACAAGCCTGCCAGGCGTGCTATCGAATCTAGCAAGGAAAGTGAAGCAGAGCTCGACCTCATTCCATTCAGGGTACCCATCGATCATATCTTCAACACCATGAAAGACCAGCATTAGGTCAGGCGCCCGACCATACCTCTCCCACCAAACCCGAGAGGATCTGGATTCAGAGACTATTGTGCCTTTCACGAGGGGAGGAGCCACTTCATAGTGGACTGCCGACCCTGGGCAACGCCCTCGTCCAGTACATGGAGGTGAATGCCATCTTTGGAAACTCCCCGATGGAAGGCACCACGACCAAGGAGAGAACTATCTACGTCAATGAAGTCCGGATGGACAACTATCCGGCAATAGGACTTGCCCACCTACATCTCCGGGCAGGCCAGTCTTTTTTTCTCAGAAGACGACGCCTATTCCTTGCACTTCCTGCATAACGACGCCTTAGTTGTGACGGTACATATCTGCTGCTGCAAACTCCCGAAGATCTTGGTTGACGGGATAGTTGCGTCAACATCCTGTATGGTTACACTCTAGATCGAATAGAGGACACTCCCGAGATGGCCCGAAAGTTGATCATCTCCCAGATCCAGTCACTCCTTTATGAATTCGACGGGAGCGAAGCTCGTTCCCAGGCACGATGGAGTTCCTAGTCCACGCGGACTCATTCAACGTTATCACAGAGTTCCGTGTCCTTGACATCCAATCCCCCTACAATGCCATCCTCGGGAGACCATGGATCCACATGATGAGAGCATTCCCGAAGTACTCCACACCATTTGGAATCACCAACATAAGGGGTGACCAGGCAGTGACTAGGATAATAGCTGCAGTAACCCGGAAGAGGTCAGGCTGGACGCAAAAGACCTCTCGAGCAAGTCCTAACGAAGACTCTCATGTGGACAAGAAAAAGAGGAGGATTGCTTATCAATATCAATCACAGTACGACGAAAGCTGAGATCCCGACTCACGCACCGAGTTGGGAAACCCCGACAGCAGGAGCGAAGAGGAGCCCAAGTCATTCAGTGTGGACCCACATCACCCAGAGCGGACACTCCGAATCGGCTCAAACTTGCACTCTGATGAGAAGACATTATTCAAACAATTTTTATCGAAAAATTCAGAGTATTCACGTGGTCCACCAATATGCCTGGAATTGATCCCGAGGTCATCTGGCACAAGCTCTCCATCAAGGCGAACGCTAAGCCAGTGAAGCAGAAGCTTAGGAGAATAAATGAAGAAAGGGATCGCGCCATCAGCGATGAAGTAGACTGCCTACTTCAGGCTGGCTTCATCTGAGAGACGTTCTACCCTGACTGACTCTCTAACCCTGTTCTCGTGAAGAAAAAGAATGAGAAATAGAGAGTCTGCATCGCCTTTACTAACCTCAGTGAAGCATGTCCGAAGGACAATTATCTCCTTTCGAGGATCGACCAACTAGTAGAGGTGACAGTGGGCCAAGAGCTCCTTAGTTTCATGGACGCCTATTCAGGCTACAATTAGATCAAGATGCACCCACCAGTGAAGGCAAAATCGTCTTCATTGCTGGTCAGGGAATCTACTGCTACAAAGTGATACCCTTCGGACTCAAGAACGTGGGGGCTACCTTCCAGCGAATGGTTAACAAAGTCTTCAAGGATCTGATCGAGAGCACCATGCGAGTATACGTTGATGATATGTTGGTGAAAAGTGTACAACGCACGGATCATCTCCAACATTTAGACAAAGCCTTCGACCTCCTAAGTCAATACAAGGTAAAACTCAACCCTGAGAAATACACATTTGGGGTGACCTCCGAGAAGTTTTTGGGATACATGGTCACTCAATAGGGCATCGAGGTCGACCCCGACCAGATATCTACAATTCAAAATATGAAGCACTCACTTGTGTGAAGCGGGTCCAGATGCTAAATGGACGTCTTGCAGCCTCTAATCGGTTCATCAGCCAATCTACGGACAAATACAAGACATTCTTCCAAGCCTTGAAGAAGAACGGAGTTGGCTTCTACTGGAACAAGCTTCTACTGGAACAAGGAATGCGAGATAACCCTCCAAGGATTGAAGAGGTATCTTACTTCACCACCCCTACTGTCAAAGCCTTCCTCGGGAGAGACGCTATATCTCTACCTCGCCGTCTCGGAGTCGGGTGTGAGTGGAGTCTTAGTTCGGAAAGACGAGGGCATCCAGAAGCCAATGTATTACGTCAGCCACTCCATGAACGATCCACAGACTAAATATCAAAGGTTAGAGAAGCTGGTGCTTGCTCTCTTCATCATCTCGAGGAAGCTTATGTATTACTTCCAAACCTTCCCGATCATAATCCTCACCGAGCACCCCCTGAGAAGCGTCATGGAAATCCCTAAAGCAACCGAGAGGATATCTAAATGGGCCTCTGAGCTGAGATCCTACGGACTCAGATATGAGCCAAGAACAATCACGTCGACTCACTCGCCAACTTGGGGCAGCCACGGAGTTTCAGTTTCGACGTGAAATCCCCGTTGAGCATATCACAAATTCGAGCGTCCAGCAACCAACTGGGAGGTCTTAACCTAAATACCTTACCATGATTGAGGGACCCATCATCGCCTACCTGAAAGACGGAGCACTTTTTGACGACAAGGCAGAGGCACGGAAGCTCTAGCACTTGGCCACCGGTACACGCTCTTCGGGGACACCTTATACAAGAAATTTTACTTCAGTATCTACTCCGATCTATATCTGAGATGTCTTGGTCCGGACGAAGTTTGGAAAGTGATGCAGGAAATCTACGATGGCGATTGTGGGACCACGCGGGAGGACGCTCCTTCACTCACAAAGTCATCAACTAAGGGTACTACTATACTAAGATGTTTGACTACGCCAAGGTTATGTAAAGAAGTGCTCGCGCTCCAGCGACCAACAAGTCGAGTACTAACATCTACACCTTGCGCAACCCTTGGCCTTTCATGCAATGGGGACTGGACGTAGTTGGACCACTCCCCCAAGCACAACACCAGTTGTGGTTCCTGTTGGTAGTCACTGACTACTTCATCAAATGGGTCAAGACAATGTCTCTCTTCGAAGTTACCGGGCAACAGATTGTCAAGTTCCTCTGACAGAACATAGTGTGTCGCTTAGGATTCCCCACGCCATCATCTCCAACAACAGAACGAACCTTGCCTGCAAGCAAGTAGCCAGCTTCTGCGGTAAGTATAAAATCACCTATTGATTCTTCACACTTTATCATCCTCAATGCAATGGTGGCTGAAATTGGCAATCACGCCATCCTCGACATCCTGTGCAAAAGTCTGAACAAAGTTAAAGGCAAATGGGCGGAGAAACTCCCTGTAGTGCTCTGAGCTTACAGGACCACCAAACGTATCCCGTCCGGAAACCCCATTCTCATTGGCGTACGAAACCGAAGCGATCATCCAGGTCGACATTAGCACGTCGACACTCTGAGTGGGAAGGAGTGGTCCAAAATCAGAATGACGCCCTACTCCGTTTGATACTGGATCACTCGGAGGAAAGACGACAACAGGTCTAAATCTGCATCGCGGCCTATCAACAGCAAATCCAGGCTTCACATCATAAGAAGATTAATTCTCGAGAATTTCAAGTCGGAGACCTGATCTTGAAGCGCGTAATTCAGACCACGCGGCAGAAGGATTAAGGAAAGTTAGGACCCAACTAGGAGGTCCCTACACCATCGTCGCTCGAGGAGGCAAAGGGTCATACACCTTAGCTGATCAGAATGGGAACAAACTCAAGAAGCAATGGAACTCTTTTCACTTGAAGCGATATTATGTGTAAGTCATGTAACATTCAATGAAAAGATCATTTTTTGCTATCTCATTTGCGTTTCACCACCCCCTGATATCTGCCTAGAGCATCTTGCATACTTTAAACTGCCTATACTGGTCTTCACCCTGACGGCGCCCCTCAGGGAGCTACTTGAAAGATGGAGGCTCGCACACATCAGATGCTTAGAGCAAGCCTATAATGAGATATGCCCTGATAGCCGCCTGAGGAAGCTCACATCTTATACGGGTCTTCACCCTGACAGCGTCTCTCGGGGAGCCTCTTGAAAGATGGAAGCTCGCCCTCGTCGGATGCTCGGAGCTAGCCTATAATGGGTAATAACCTGATGGCCATCCTAGCAGGCCCAAAGCCTATACGGGTCTTCACCTTGACGACGCCCCTCGGGGAGCCTCCTGAGAGATGGAATTTCGCCCTCATCAGATGCTCGGAGCCAACTTATAATGGGATATACTCTGATGGCCACCCAAGCAGGCCCATAACCTATATGAGTTTTCACTCTGACAGCGCCCCTTGGGAAGTCTCTTGAAAGATAGATGCTCGCCCTCATCGGATGCTCGGAGCCATCATATAATGAGATATACCTTGTTGGCCGCCCGAGCAGGCCCACAACTTATATGGGTTTTCCCCCTGACAGCGCCCCTCAGGGAGACTCCCGAAAGATGGAGGCTCGCTCACGTCGGATGCTCGAAGTCAGTCTATAATGAGATATATCCTGACGGCCACAAGCAGGCCCACAGCCTATATGAGTTTTCACCCTGATGGTACCCCTCGGGAGCCTCCTGAAAGTTTGAGGCTCGCCCACATCGGATGCTTGGAGCCAGCCTATAATGGGATATATCTGATGGCCGCCCGAGTAGGCCCACAACCTATATGGGTCTTCACCTGACAACGACCCCTCGGGGAGCCTCATAAAAGTGAGGCTCGCCCGCGCCGGATGCTCGAAGCCAGCCAACAATGGGACCTGCCCCGACGGCCGCATGAGCAAGGCAACAGTCTATCTCGGGTCAAATCCCAATGACCGGCATTTCAACACAACTTCGAAGCTGGGGGCTTCTATACCCAGCTAACATTTACAGGTATCGGAGAAGCGAACCCGTTTCGGGAACTATAGTCCAAATTGTTCCAAACATTTCAGAACCAATACAGTTCCCAAGCAGACGTAACAAGTCAAATCATAATCACAAACAAGGCAAGATTCAAACAACGCTTTCATTAAAAAATTCCCCACTTTATTACATAATTCTTTCGATTACATTCATCTACTTGCAAGCATGGTTACAACTAACATGAATAATACAAATCTGTTACATGTGTGCCCTTCCTCAAAGAAAAATTAGATACGTCCTCAGTTGCGCCCCCAACAACGTCTAGAAGATGGTTCCTAAACAAACAATCCATCAGACCATAAAGGAAAGGGCACTGAAAATCCCCAGGAAGCCATCAGAAAGGGAGATTTGCCTCGAACTGCATATTGAAGCCTGCAAGGCAAAGGGGATATAGATGCCAAGACCGTCAATCCAAAGATGAACTCAGGAGCGGGGACAGCCAAAACACATGCATCCCCATAAGAATGCAGAGGGAATGCAGAGGGCCGGCCCTAGAGATCAGAACCCTCATCGAGCACCCTTATGCTCCTACTCTATGTTTGTTGCAAGGAAAGAAAGGAGGTCAAGTC
The DNA here is from genome assembly GCA_038442645.1 of Agave tequilana. NCBI lineage: Eukaryota > Viridiplantae > Streptophyta > Magnoliopsida > Asparagales > Asparagaceae > Agave > Agave tequilana. Next base: position 212,065 of record JAVJIF010032007.1, read on the forward strand.
CCAACCTTTGTCTGGTCTGTTCTGACAAGAGTCCAAACGTGCAGACCAAACAGAAGTTAGGACATTCCCTGTCCTTCCTGGCAGCCGAGCCTTGCCACGAGAGTCAAAACTACTTGACGAGCTCATCACAAGAACCAAAACTCCTTGATAGACGGACTCCTGAACATCGGAGCGCAATTACCATCGCAATCCTCTCCCCTCCTTTTACCGAACGAAGAAGGAAGGAGACATCACCGCCCGCAGAGTAATGCAAGATTTTAACAATAAGGAACTTTCAAGAAGCAGCTAAATATCTCCTCAAGAGTTTCGCCTTACTTATAAAGAGGCAGCCCAAGCGTCAATCGTCCAAAATTTCAATCCTAAAAGAAAATGAAGCGCCACTTGATTAAAGACCCTGCACAAGATATGGGACTTAGACCATCACGCCGAATACGCCGTACCTTACTCGAAAATCGTGAGCTTTTAAAAGCAATTGTTACTTAAGTAATGTTGCAGTTGATGGGATGTGCATTTAAGGTTCTTCCAGCCTGTAGAGACACGCCACTACATGACAAGAATTGAAGCGACAACAAATCAATCCGAGTCCAAATCTAGAGTTCCCTTCTCTATTTGCTCTCCTCTCCCTATCTCAGTCTCCGGGAACTTATAGCCCCGAGGGAGAGTTCCCGACATCCTTCAAAAAGAAGAAAGCAGAGGGGGGCATCTGTAGTGGTCAATTTTTGACCTCCTCGAGATCATGCCACATGTTCATTTAGCACTAAATAGACGAACGACATGTGACCACTTACATAACCTCTGACTAGGAGTGCCCATTCGATTCAAACCCCGAGCGGTTTGTACAGTTAGAAGGAGAAGATAGAATCAGTTGTGAGAATCTCTATTTATAAGCCAAATTCTTATTTCAACTCGATAGTTATAGCTTGAGAACAGATCAATCATATCAACAGTATGATGCAGAGAATCAGATAAAAATGGACTCTCACCCAATCAATTCAAAGTCGGATGTTTATCTGTAAACTGCCTCCGAGATAGGGGGTTAAGTATTTAAATAAAGCTGAACTCTGTAGTATTTATCCAAACAAACATAACCTGTATAAATAATAGATCACTTTCAATGCGGAAGGGGGCGATGAATTGAACCCAGACACCCTACCATACTGATACTAGAGAATACCATTGTAATCACCATTATTATAGTGAAATCTCCCTCTCTCCGTGGTTTTCTCCTATTTAAGTTTCTACGTAATTCTCTGTATTTGTGCTGATTTTTCTGTGATTTGATTACATCCACTCTATTATTTTGGTGCGTGAATTAATTCCTTAGAAAATTATCCACAACACAGATGTAGCTGTAACAAATGACATCTTTGTCCTTTTGACCGTTAAGATTTTTTTGAGGTGATTGACTGTTGAGAAAATGCTTGATAATTGTCAATGCCTTTTATCTTTGTTATTCATGATGCTCAAAGCAGCTTTGGCTTCTTCTATTTATTTTTATATCAATAATTTTTAATCTTTATGGAATTTTGTCACACTTACTGGAAGTGATTAGCCTTATCGTTTTTTATGAGTTTATTAATAATATGTATATATGTTAAATGTCATTGTAGGTTGTCAAAAATTGCCTCAGACACAAGCCTCGCGCTCTCTGCTAGACGCGAGGGTCGCGTTCCCTTATTGAATGCAAAGGTCGCGTTTTAATTTCAGACGCAACCCCACGTTCTCTGTCAAATGCGAGGGTCACGTTCTCTCTTTAAATGCAAGAGTAGCTTTTCAACTTCAACGCGAGCCCGAGGCGACCTCTGTGTTTCAACTTCAAACGCGAACTCTGCGTCAAACGCGAGATTCACATTTCTGCTGTAGCAGATAGCCATAAAAGTGGGTAAGTTACACACATTTTTCTCACTTAATGAGGGATGAATCCCTATTATGGAGAGATTTAAGTGGTCAGTTACACCTCAAAATTCTCTATAAATAGCTATGAATAGCTCAAAAGAAAGGGGCTAAAAATTAAAATGTTTTGGAAAGAGAGGATTGGAGAGAAATTAAGAGAATACTCTTGATAAACTTGTGCAAAACAGTAAGCAAACAAGTTTATTTCAATCTCCTTGAAATCTTAGGTGTCGTAGAAGGTTCATATCTCACTCAGTACTTTGATGGAGAGCAAAGAGATCTAAGCTTCAAATTTGGCTCGTCAGCGGAGAACAAGACTCAATCTCCATCGCCGCAAGAAGAACCCATCAATTAAACAAAGAGAAGATCAATCAACTTTCTTTCCTCTTTTGTAATTGGGTATTGATCCTATTGTAATCTTCTTTTGCATTAACTAAAGATTTTTACTTGCCAATTTTTCGAGAACATAAGATAGCGACTCCGTTGGGGATGAATTCTTCCACCAATGCGAAGGCCTCAGTGCTTGCTGATTTGAAACTGATCAGATCAACCATCAAATTTCTCTTCGTTGAATTCAACCAAGAGAAGTTTGAGCAATTTCTCTCCTCAGGCTCAGTTAACCCCAAACCAATGCGGAAATACCACAAAGTCTCAAATGCGACTCGCTCTCTAGCCTCACTAGACTCGAGGAAAAGCTTCCTCGGAAGCTAACCGTACGTCTTCCAAGAAGGCACACGGTTCAATCTCTCTTGAAGTTCACAAAACCTTCCTTGAAGCCAATATGGCTTGCGATCAAGTATTTCAAGAGACTCGTGAGTCTTGTGTTATGACTCAAGGCCAACACAATGAGATTCCATCCCAAGGCAGAGATCATTCTTGTCACCAAGTTCCTGTTGAGGCTAAGCAAACTCGAGTTAACCACCCTCACGGTTGGAAAAGCTCTACACCGAATAATCGAGACGCAAGTCTCACTGCTCACTTTGACACTAGGCATGCTCAGTTTGCAAGGAGTTCACAACAACTTCTACGGGTGTAGTGGTCAGTTTCTGACCTCCTTGAGATCATGACACATGTCCAACCAGCTTCAAACAAGCCAGTGACACGTGACCACTTCCAGAACCTTTGAACAAAAGTCCTCATCCAATTCAAACTCCGAGCAGTACGGGTAGTTAGTAGAAAGAGATAAAGTAGGTTCCGAGTAACCCTATCTCAAAGTTAAATCTTCGTTTGAACTCAACAATTACAGCTCAGAAACAGATCCACCATATTTACAGCTGGACGCAAACTACCAAATAAAGATAACACTCGTTCAACCAATTTAAATCAAGCTCTAACCGCCTCTGAGATAAGCGGTTAAATGTTTAAGTAGAGCTGAACTCTGCAGCGTTATCAACAGATGCTACCTGTATAAATAGCATGTCCCTCTCAACGAAAACACTAGGTGATGAATTCAACCCAAAAACCCTAGCATGTGAGATTGGAGCGATTACCATTGTAATTTTTCCTGAATTATAGTGAAATCTCCTCTCTCTATGGGTTTTCCTCTTTGAGTTTTCACGTAAATCTCGGTATTTGCTGTTTTGATTTCTTTAAATTCTTCATTAATTTCTCACATGGCGTGGATAAATTCCCTAGGTTACCCACAACAACAAGCCAAGAGAATTGCTAATCGACAAAGAAGACGTCGAGCTCGCCGTCAGCGAAGAGAAGTTGAGAGTAGTGTATCATGCACCAAACACAACAGTCGTGTTACTATCTCAAAACGCGAAGTTCGTGTTCAACCACAGATATTGCTAGAAAATGACCCTTGCGTTTCAGACATCAAACGCGACAACAACGTTACTCTTTCAAAACATGACACGTATAGTTGCAAACAACCTCTAAAAGCGATCTCTACATTTCGCCTTCAAAACGCAACACTCACGTTCAGCCGCGAGTGTCTTCTGAACGCGATCTTTGTGTTTCACTCACTAAACGCGACATTTGCATTCAACCACAAATGGCTAAGATCAATTCTGAACTGGGAGATCCTTATCCTCACGGGTTCAAGGCTAGTTCCTCAAGAACCCATTCTACTGACCCGAGGGCTAGTTGACCAGGAAAATGAGTGTTCATTAAATCACTCCTCAATGTCACTACGAGCAATTTATTTAGGCAAGTACTTTTTTATTGCCATTTTTGGCTTTCAAGTGACTAAGCCATTAATTTTTAGCTGGGTTTCAAAGATTTCAACCACAAACTCAACCAACAAGCGACGCTCTCATAAGAAGTGTCATCTGACTTTGAGTACCTGGAGGTGACTTCAAATATGGTGGGTTCGAGTGTCACTCCAAGCAAGTCAAAAGGGAAACAACCCCCTCTTAGTTCTGAGGAATCGAATGTTGAATATTCCTCGGGCTTAAAAGAAATACTTGTTGAGCCCGAAGGAATTTACAGACATATCCAGATCCGAACATGAGCAATAGCCCCGATTGACTGCAATAATTTGGCTAAAGGGATTGAATCAAATGATGAACACTCTGCTATCACGGAGTATCATTCGTCAAACTCTTATGTGGAGAAGGAAACTTTTACATATATGGTCAGTACTCCAAGAAATAACCAACCACAAAGTCTCAAATGCGACTCGCTCTCTAGCCTCACTAGATTCGAGGAAAAGCTTCCTCGGAAGCTAACCGTACGTCTTCCAAGAAGGCACACGGTTCAATCTCTCTTGAAGTTCACAAAACCTTCCTTGAAGCCAATATGACTTGCGATCAAGTCTTTCAAGAGACTCGTAAGTCTTGTGTTATGACTCGAGGCCAATACAATGAGATTCCATCCCAAGGCAGAGATCATTCTTGTCACCAAGTTCCTGTTGAGGCTAAGCAAACTCGAGTTAACCACCCTCACGGTTGGAAAAGCTCTACACTGAATAATCGAGACGCAAGTCTCACTGCTCACTTTGACACTAGGCATGCTCAGTTTGCAAGGAGTTCACACAACTTCTACGGGTGTAGTGGTCAGTTTCTGACCTCCTTGAGATCATGACACATGTCCAACCAGCTTCAAACAAGCCAGTGACACGTGACCACTTCCAGAACCTTTGAACAAGAGTCCTCATCCAATTCAAACTCCGAGCAGTACGGGTAGTTAGTAGAAAGAGATAAAGTAGGTTCCGAGTAACCCTATCTCAAAGTTAAATCTTCGTTTGAACTCAACAGTTACAGCTCAGAAACAGATCCACCATATTTACAGCTGGACGCAAACTACCAGATAAAGATAACACTCGTTCAACCAATTTAAATCAAGATGTTTGGCTCTAACCGCTTCTGAGATAAGCGGTTAAATGTTTAAGTAGAGCTGAACTCTGCAGCGTTATCAACAGATGCTACCTGTATAAATAGCATGTCCCTCTCAACGAAAACACTAGGTGATGAATTCAACCCAAAAATCCTAGCATGTGAGATTGGAGAGATTACCATTGTAATTTTTCCTGAATTATAGTGAAATCTCCTCTCTCTATGGGTTTTCCTCTTTGGGTTTTCACGTAAATCTCGGTATTTGCTGTTTTGATTTCTTTAAATTCTTCATTAATTCCTCACATGGCGTGGATAAATTCCCTAGGTTACCCACAACAACAAGCCAAGAGAATTGCTAATCGACAAAGAAGACGTCGAGCTCGCCGTCAGCGAAGAGAAGTTGAGAGTAGTGTATCATGCACCAAACACAACAGTCGTGTGAAGTTCGCGTTCAACCACAGATATTGCTAGAAAATGACCCTTGCGTTTCAGACATCAAACGCGACAACAACGTTACTCTTTCAAAACATGACACTCACGTATAGTTGCAAACAACCTCTAAAAGCGATCTCTACATTTCGCCTTCAAAACGCAACACTCACGTTCAGCCGCGAGTGTCTTCTGAACGCGATCTTTGTGTTTCACTCACTAAACGCGACATTTGCATTCAACCACAAATGGCTAAGATCAATTCTGAACTGGGAGATCCTTATCCTCACGGGTTCAAGGCTAGTTCCTCAAGAACCCATTCTACTGACCCGAGGGCTACTTGACCAGGAAAATGAGTGTTCATTAAATCACTCCTCAATGTCACTACGAGCAATTTATTTAGGCAAGTACTTTTTTATTGCCATTTTTGGCTTTCAGGTGACTAAGCCATCAATTTTTAGCTGGGTTTCAAAGATTTCAACCACAAACTCAACCAACAAGCGACGCTCTCATAAGAAGTGTCATCTGACTTTGAGTACCTGGAGGTGACTTCAAATATGGTGGGTTCGAGTGTCACTCCAAGCAAGTCAAAAGGGAAACAACCCCCTCTTAGTTCTGAGGAATCGAATGTTGAATATTCCTCGGGCTTAAAAGAAATACTTGTTGAGCCCGAAGGAATTTACAGACATACCCAGATCTGAACATGAGCAATAGCCCCGATTGACTGCAATAATTTGGCTAAAGGGATTGAATCAAATGATGAATACTCTGCTATCACGGAGTATCATTCGTTAAACTCTTATGTGGAGGAGACTTTTACATATATGGTCAGTACTCCAAGAAATAACCAGAAAGTTTGAAGAACAATCTCAGTTGCAGAAGATGCAGCAGGAGATGCTTCAAGTTTAACAAGAGTCTATCAATGATCTTAAGAAGATGATACCTCTTTTGCTTGAAAGCCAAAGAAGAAGTCCAATAGTTCAAGACCTAGTGCCTCTTCCAGCAAACCCTCCAAATATAAGGACAAAGAAAAAGTAGGTGAGAGATCCACTTCTAAAAATACTGACGGTGAGAATAACTTCAAATATGAAATTTCACGCATGTGGGTTTCTCTCAGATTAATTGCATGATTTGATGGGGAAACTTTTCATTTGGTGGATGTCACACTCCCATAACTGTGGCTTCTGGGTTTGTTTTAATGGCATCTTAAATTGTATACAAGTGGGATTTAATATGTACTGCAGACTATCTTAGCAGAGAAGGTGCTCTGCGAACCTATATGGACTATGGTTACAAGTGTGCTACGTATTATAATTATTATTAGTGTGGAATCCAGGGTAGCCTTACCTTATATTTTAAGTTTCAACCAATGCCTATCCTTTAGTTTTGGGTTTTCTGTTGGAAATTTACTTCTCCATTAGATATAAGAATCAGAACCTATTAAAATTATCCTCTTCAAAATCTTTTTGGGAAGTTTCATCCTTGTGAACTCTGCTAACAGCTACTCTTTCAATCAAGTACCAAGATTTTCATTGCTCATAACAGTAACATATTGATTTGTTATCCTCAAGTGGATAAAATTATTTGTATTATCCTCCGGTTTATGCTATCACCTTTGTTTGCATGCTACAGCAGTTATATAAGTTCTTCTAATAGTGTTGTTTGTCACGATCGGCATTTGAAATCACATAAGGACCTGAGAAGAGTTAATTCCACTATAGTCATTCCTATTCATGGATCAATATCCTTTCCTCTTCGTTTTCCCCTTTAGTAAAAGTATCCTTTAAATTTCCATCTTTTTGGATTCACAGCTATTGTCTGGTTATGGATGGGCCCTTTCCTTGTCCAGCATAGCACATCTTGATTCAGCATCAAATCACAAATATTCTACTTATAGTTTTAATTTTTAAGCGATCGACAACAGAGGCTATTCATTTGCTTCGTCAACTTATAAAGCAATTTCGATAGAGGAAGAGAAATTTGCATATGATTTTTATTGATTTAGAAAAAGCTTATGATAAGGTGCCAAGAGAGGTATTGTGGTAGACATTGATGGAAAAGGGAGAGCTTGGTTAAATGCAAAATTATAGTTATAGAGACAAACTCTAGAATCTCGAGGTTTTAGATTAAGAAGGACCAAAACAGAGTATATGGAGTGTAAATTCAGTAAACAGAGAATCCGAGATTATAGTATTGTGACACTAGATGGTCAAAAAATACCGATGAGCAGTCATTTTAAGTACTTGGATTCTGTTATCTAAAAGGATGGGGAGATCAATAGTGATGTCAACCATAGGATCCGAGTTGGCTGGTTGAAATGGAGGAGCGCAACAGGAGTTTTATGTGATCGTAATATTTCGTTATGGCTGAAGGGAAAGTTTTATCGGACTGCTAATAGGCCAGCTTTGTTATATGGCACAAAATGTTAGGCTATAAAGAGATATCATGCACTGAAGATGAGTGTAGCAGAGATGCACATGCTTCGTTGAATGTGTGACAACACAAGGAGAGATAAGGTGAGAAATGAGGATATTCGTGATAAGATAGGAATAACCTCTATAGAAGAGAAGATGAGAGAAAATCGCCTACGATGGTTTGATCATGTGCGACGTAAACCTACTGATGTGCCAGTCCGGCAAGTAGAGCGTATCAAATTAGGGCAAGTTAAAAATCGCAGGGCAGACCGAAGAAAACATGGATGGAGGTAATACGACAAGATATATAGGCTAAAGGTCTTAGTGATGGCATATTGCTCGATAGGAATGAGTGGAGAAAGCTGATCCATGTGCACGATCCGGCGTAATTCTCTTTTTGTTCATGTAGCCTACCCCAAATATTTGGGACAAATGGCTTAGTTGTTGTTGTTGTTGTAGTTTTAATTTTTAACCATTTCCTTTTTCCTCAATATTGAGGAAGCAGGTTAAGCTGATTTCTGGACAACAGCAAACTATGACCATGTAGCTCTGCTTCTGTCAAAGGAGACCACCTTTTCAAATTGTTGTGCTTTTGGTTTCCTGCATATGTAAGTAATATCTTTTGTAACATGCATTTCTTAGAACTTAGATATTGTCTATACTTCTGAAAACAAGTTCTGGACAGTCAGGCATGTTGCATGTGATTGGGGTCTTGTGTCATCTGTAGGCCTGAGTGAGCAGACATGTCTTTAAACTTTCTAGGAATCTGACTAAGCTGCTTTCTGAAGAATCCAATGCGCATGAGTAATTCTTCCTGCCAACTACATGGGGACATGGTGGCAAGTTGGTATGTCCTGCCCAGTTGACAGTAGAACGGGCAAGATGTGATATTTCTTGTGCTTAAGTGCTGACTGTGTCATGAGAATGCATGGTTAGCAGCAAGCATCATCGATCTTGCTTAGAGTATTATTAAGTTTTCTGTTCACAGGGAACAAAATATGATTGGTTCAGATTCAAAAGTTTATGTTATAATTTACTTTAATCATCTTTACTATGTGAGAAATCCCCTTTGTTCATATTGGTGGTGGGTGATTTTGATGAGATGTTTGTTGATCTGGGGGATGCTGCCCTTCTGGAGTTCACTGTGGCTTTTGTGCCTGTTTAATTGCACGATCACCTATTTAGTAAATTATTAGACGGTGAATAGATTGTTTGGAACATGCTATGCATTCGCAGAAAATCTTCACATTCATATGACGTTCATCTTACCAAATTCCACATGAAAATATATATCTTTGGATGGATACATATGCATGTTCTGTAGGTTTTTCTAAACGAGAAAAAAAGAATTACTTGGAGGGGCATGTGAAAAGTCTTGGACTATATGTATTTTGACGTTGTGTAAATGCATTTAATTTGGGTTGGGGGTGTTTTTTTTTTTTTTTGTTTTTTGTTGTGGGGGGGGGGTGGGGGGGGGGGGGGGGGGGGTGGTTTGTTTTAACAGAACTCCATTATTGTCTGATCATGCTTTTATAGGCAAAGCTTCGTAGTTGTTTAGTGTAATTATGCGAGTGTTTTAGAGGATGTATATATGATCTTTTGTTACTGGCATGGATCCTTAACAAATTTTATAATATGTAGGACTTTATGTGCAAAATGATATAAAGAGAGGCTCGGCCGACGTTATTGAAATCCTTGAAATTTCCTGATAACAGCCACATGCACAGTTCCTGTTGGTATTATAATCGTAGGGATGTAATCAGGTATACTTGACTGGTACGTCAGGTAAATATTATCTTCTATAGACAGGTTTTTCTCTTTAAGTATGTCTATACCTTAATTGTTTCAAATTTGTTGAATTCTGCCCTTGACACTTCATCTTGTGCTGTATATTGTGTGGATAAATAACACCTTGCTTCCAACCATAAGTGTGGACCTAGTTCCATGTCCATAAAGAACTAAATCTTTCCATCTATGTTAGCATTGAGAAATCTTGCTACCTTCACATTGCCTTGTACCTGTCACTACAAGCTTCCTTAGAATCTTTGATTTGTCTTCTACAAAGGCATTAGTTTCTCAAGATTTTGCCTCTTCTCATTTTTGAGTTCAATCTCCTGCCTTTATTTAAAAAAAAAAAAATCGTTTACTTGTTCGTTCTTTGTGCATATCTATTTTAGTGCAAAATATTCTCATGCATTATCACCATCATAATTTTTTGAGCTAAATGCTGTGGTGGCCCGCGGCCATCCCACATGGTCAATTTTACCAGCATTCTTTAATCTTGTGTTAATCCATCAAATGTTTCCTTTCACCCTTTCATACTTCAGTCCTATATCACATAAGGTATAATTTAATGCATCGTTGTCTTCCAACTCTTTTCATGATTTGTGCCATTTGTATCGTATGATCAACTTTCTCACTTAATCTTGATTGTGTATTTCTTTTCTGCCATCCCGGTGCCAGGAAATAAATAACCTGCTTTATTGTTAATCTGAATGCTAGGTGAATCTTCAACACTAGGGTATCAGAACTCTGGATGTTTTCTTTCTTGAGCGACGCTCCCAAGTTTAGACCTCACAATTTCAGACCTTACGGTTTCTATTTGATTATCGATCCCATTATGTTGGTCACAGCATTTCAGACCTTACAATTTCTCTCATATTTCTTCTGCCCTCATTTTATCCTCCTCGTCTCTTTTCCTTCCTTTAATAAGGAAGCAAGTTGCCACAAATCTCAGACAGCAGCAAGTCCAGAGTCATGCAGCTTTGATTCCGTTCAAGGATACCCCATCTTGACATTGCTGAGTCATCAATCTCTGAATTCTCCGGTGATTGATAACCCTTCGACGTGTATTGTCTACAGTGTTCAGGCATTGTTCCAATCCTCTCCTCTGCAGCCATGACTATAACCACATGGGGTCTCATCTGTTGAATGTCGGCAAAGGTTGCACTTGATCAATCACAGAGATTGTGCTTGGCTCGTGAAGAATGTGATGTGCGCGTGTGGTTCTTTCTTTCCCCCACAACAGGATGTGGGTATGCTGGGCAATTGGTGCCTTTCATCGCCCAGCTGATGCGAGTGGCGTGGGGTCATTTGCCTGTGGCAGCATGTTTAAATCATTGCTCACATGCGGTCCTTCCACGTGCTTGGCTGCAAGCATGTCTACAGTGAGAAGTTTAGATAATTTCCAGAGATAAGTTTCACTTCAGACAGGCATTATTCTTTCACTTGACCATGTGGAATGCATGCTCTTTGTCCTTAGGGAGTGTTTTTTTTTTTCCTTTTCAGTTGGTGGGTGCCTTGGTTGTGCATTTTCTCGTAGTTGCATCCTCTGTAGACTGTTGCCGATACTTTTCCTGCTCCATGGGCTGGGTCCATTTACTATTGAGAAGGGTTGCGTTATGCTAAACCCAGTTAAGGGCCCAGTCCTCGATCTCAGGAGAAATCCTGAGATAGGAGGGTGGCCTCGGCTAACAGTCCCACCAACTTTGGGCGGACCAGGAGATGGAAAAAACCTCACTTCTCGAAGTGGGACACGTAGCCAATCGAGGTCTGCACACCTGTTCACGCTGTTTTTGGCTTTTTTTTTTTGCCTTTTTAATTGTTTGTTTTGTTTTCTCAATATTGCTCTGGCTCACTATCCTCTAGAATCATCACTGTGAGCCAACCAGGTGGGGGTTGGGTCCTAGTTATCGTTAGTAATTAAAAATGTTTAAGAAGAGCTTAGTGGAACTTCGACGCGTGGCAGGCCACGTATCCTCTTGTGTCTCGGTTAGAATAGCCTTTGTAATTAGAGCAATATGCCCTGAGATCCCAGCCGAATTAGAGGTGCCTGAGGACTGACATCGTCGTTTTCTTCCACTCTCATGCTTCTGTTTGTGTCGACGACTGGTGGTTTTATTTTGTTGGCCCCCCCACTGGGGCGTGCTGCTTTCGGGGAGACCGGGCTCCGTCACTGATGATTGCAGACACAGTGGGACCCGTGTGCCGTTATGCGATCCTCTTTTAGGTTGTCTCGCCACATCCATGATGATATATTATTATTTTTTTTCTATGCTTTTTAAGGACCCTTCTAACCTCTTTTGCCCAATCCTCTGTGTTTATTTCTTCCATACTGTGTGCTCTTAATAATTGTGCACGCAAAATCATTGCATGTGATGGAATACACTAGAGTTTTGTCATATTAGTTATAGTTACAGGTGGATTAATTTGTGTATTCTATTGAAAACGTGATAGCGAGAGAGTGACTGGATGGGTGGTACCCCCTCTCTGGCTCTCGCCCTGAATTTGAGGAAATGCAGTAAATAGCAAGTGAAGGCGGAACGTAGGAGAAGAGAATCGAGAAGGAGTGTTTGATTCAACTGCAATGCATGTGGAAGAAGACGTGCGGGGAGAGAGGGAGACTGAGAATTGACCCTTTTGTGGGGGCCAAGGGCCAATGTGTAGAAGAGCCAAAGCCATTGGAAGGGCCAAGGCGCTGCTTCACATAAACTTCTCAACTGTTGCTGACTGATAGTTGAGCTGATAAGGTGTCGAAAGGTAGCGTATTTGTGGGGAATTGGGGCGGTTTCGGTCCAGTTCAGATTTGGTTGGTTGATCTCCTGACAGAAGCCAGTCCCCTTAAAATAGTAGAGCCACCAATTGACTTCAATTCTACGTAGCGCAGTTAACTCTGTCACAAGCTACGACATAAGTTCTTCTCTCTTGCTGTCTGACTTCTGATTAGATTTGTTGGAATGTGAAGGACAGAGGAAAAGAAGCCATGCTGGTCCGTGCTGGGAGGGTCGTGAACTCTCTCGATTGCCAACCTAGACTTTAGATTTCGTCACCCCTCAGGTGGCAATTGTATAGTTGCTGATATCATGGCATACGCATTCAGCTTACTGTTGTCACTCTTTCTATAATTTTTACAGTTTTAAGACTCTTGGTCTGTGCTTGCTACATTCATTTAACATTTGAATGTGTGTATATCCCAAGGAAAGCGAGCCTTTTCTTTTTCAGCCACACACCAACACTTCCACCGAAATGCACGTAGGCTGATGGTGGCTTGGTCTTGGTGGTGGCGGGAATTTTTTGTGGTCAGGTGATTAAGTCTAATCATGCTGACGACCAAATCTTCTTCGCATGGTCAAGCCCACTTCGTGCCTGAGAGGCTTTTTTGACCTTCTTACTAATTAACCTTGAATAATGCATTTTAGAGTGTTGCAGTCTTTGTCAAGGGGATAACGACGCATTTGTTTTGTGACGGCGCTGATGGTGATTGTTTGTGATTTTATGTGTTTGATCATTAGTAGTTGCCTTCCAAATGAGGTCAACTGGTGCACCACGGATATTAAGCTCTCAAATCAGTTTGAAGGTTAATTAAACTTGGATCGGTTAGTCCCTTTCTGTGAGGACGACGACTTGAATTGTAGAGGATATAGGACATTAAGCTGGACACCACACCAATGTTGCTCTGAAACCACAACTTTCTTGTTGATTCTTCAAATCAGAAGTGTTTGTTTGTGTGTGTGTGTGTGTGTGTTTGAACTTAATTGGGCCTATAAATATATTAGTGTTTGACCAACAGACAGTAAGAGCGTGAGCCGCCTTTATTGCTTTCCACTTTAGACATCATAACAACCATTTTAATTAGCTAATTGTGTTATGTCAACGCTGCACACTGGAGGGGCGGTTGGATTTTGGGAGTGTTTGGAAGCTAGTTTTGCTTATCCTCGGATTAGATGATGAGGAACACTAATAAATAACCTATGGCCAAAAGTGCGGGAAAGTTGAGCTTTTTATCCAAGCAATTATTTAAGTGCGAGGGGTGAGAGTGGCCATTGCTCATCTCTCCCACTGATTACCACCCTTGGGTTCCAAAAAGTAGGACACAAACTGGTTGTGAGGTCCTTAAACAAGTTTTTCCAAGTCTAAAAGAAAGAAGGTGCACTCAACTAAGAAAGCATCTCTTCTACTTGTTGTGAGGAGAGCATGGAATGTGAGGGGGGGAGCAAGTGGGTCAGAAAGGATGTGGTTGCTGAGGACTCTGCAGTGGGGTTGGGCTCTCTATTCTTTATTGTAAGCTTCAGGATTTGGTGGAGAATTGACCGTTGCTGTCACATTTTTTTTCTTCTTTTTCGCTGGAAGTGCTGATAATGTTATCTACATGTGCTGCAGTGTATTTCTTTATGAACACATGTGGTAGTGAATGTATCGGCGGAGATGCAATGGCTAAAGCGTCATTGCTCTCGTCACTGCACTTCACTGTTTTCAGGAGACCTAAAATGGCCATTGCTTTCTCTTCCGTTCGCTTGTTTAATTCTTTTGGTGAGTTTTTTTTTCCCCTCCTTCTAGCTCATCTTGACCCCTCTCTTTCGCGGGCGAGGAAGTGGAGCTAACGACACACTATCCTAATGTTTGGAATACCACTGAATTTTTATAGTAGAAAATGTGGCATCCTGGTTCATTAACGAGAAAACAGTAAAACAGAGGCCTAGTTTGAGTTGCTGGACGCTTAACAAATTTCATGGCTCAACGTCTAGTCCATATGACCTCGCAAGGCTTCCACGTGATGTGTGTCCGCCATTTCTTGCTGGGTACGATGCCTGCATTTCTATCTCGTGGTTTTCGTGTAGTAGTACCATAAAAGTTTTGTCTGCCCCAGTTACTCAAGTAAAAGGTCGCGGTCCATTAGGTGTTTGAGATGCTCGCACCAGTTCATATGATGCATGCGTTACTCCTACAGCACGTCCTTGTACAATGCTCAAGGCTCTAGGCTGAGTAGCAGGAGCAACTTTTAATTTGTTATGAGCCCAAACGATGGATCCAATGAGTTCTTGCTAATAACCACGGCCGCTGAATAGAAACAAGTATCTAGTTATTAGAAATATTAGTAGTGATACTCAGATCATTGCATTGCAGACCCATGGTAGGCGGTTGTGCCTTTCCCGCCGAATTAATAGAAGATCTGACCGTGCCAGCCACTGGTGACATTTGTATCTCTCTTAGTACCCACACGCGCAGTCTGTATAATATTCCTTTTTTAGGATAATGTATCCTGTAAACGTAAGTAAATGTTCATGGAGTCTTGTGGCACTCGCCATATAAGCAAGCCCGTTTTAATCGCTGCTGGTGTTGTCGTCTAGTTGTGGTATCTGTGTTTTGAAGTTGTTCGTATTATATACGTCCTAACTATGTTAACAATAGATGATGATTTTCATGTTATCTGAGCGTGGACTGCATATTTCTTTGATGACTAAAAATTCAGGAATGCATCTCAGACAAAGAAAAAAATTAGAGAGAGTGAATGAAAGTATTGTTTTATCTTGATGCGTTGATACTGTAGGGAGAGAGAGAGAGGAGGTGAAAGCTTGATGAAGCCTATGGAATCAGACTCCGTTTCTGAAAAAGAGTCGGATCTAATTGGAGTTTACTAAGAGGTGAATTGCTTCTCTTTTTAGGATTTGGATTCTTTTTAGAATTTGGATTCCTTTTTCTGAGTTGGGATCAAATCCAATTGGGGTTTCTTTAATCCTTGAAACTTTGTGGCTATAAATAAGGGTTAGAGTCCTCATATATTTTATCCCTGAAAATCCCACTGAAAATCTCCCTTGGAAATTCCCTGAAGAAGGAAAAAGTTGTATTGATTGCTGAATCAATAAAATTTCTCTCTCTCTCTCTCCCCCTTACTCCGAGGACGTAAGCACGTTGCAGAAGTTCGTTAAATACTGTGTTGATTGTTTTTCTCTATTGTTTTCTGTTCTTGTCGTGTTGGGTACATCTCCGGCTGCATTAGTCTCCGCCTTATTGGTGGATTCCTCAGAAAGGTTGTTGCTAAAGGTGCAGGCGTAAGAAATACTGGTGGGGTCTACTTCAATAATTAATGTTCACCCCAAAAAAAAAAAAAAAAAAAAAAAAAAAAAAAACATACTGTTCATAGACAATGTTTTCACAAAGCTCAAATTAGAATCTCCAGGAACCCAGGCTTAGGTGCTATCTACGGTGATCCTTCTGATCTTGTATTCAAGTTGCTTTGTTGTTGGTCAATGATGTTAAGTCAACTTTTCTTTCTTTCTTTTGTGATTAATATGATGAGCTGTTCCACTTCTACCTTCTTCCTTGGATAATTCCTCTCCCTGTGTTCGTGACACTTGAACTTGTAGCCACCTTTACCATAAGTAAGTCGCATTGCCAACTCTCTTACAAATTCCTCTAATTAAGCCAACAAATTTTGTGTTAGCTATCAACGCAATTGCTAAAGTAAATTTGACTATTTGTAAAAAAATTTAGAATTAGAGGACAATTATGTGATTACATGATTTCACCTTTACTGATAGACATGATATATCTGAAATTTCCTCTAGTTAGTCGCTTTTGATCTCCAACGCTTGGTATGTCATATGGAGCTTGTGCCCTTATTGAAGTTGTCTCTCTTTTATTTTCTCTTGTAGGGCCTGTTTGTTTCGCTGCAAAACGTCGCAAGTCGTAAGTCGTAAAATGAGAATGGAAAAAGTGAACTGTAGCAGAGAAAATATATTGTGTTTTACGGTGTTTGGTTGATAAAGTGAAGTGTAAATGAGAAAGTATATTGTGTTTTACAGTGTTTGGTTGGTAAAGTGAAAGTGTAAATGGGAAAGTATATTGTGTTTTATGGTGTTTGGTTAGTAATGTAAAAGTGTAAGTGAAAAAGTTGGCCACAAAATTAACTGTAGCAGTGATTTAAATATTATAAATACTATTAAATTAAATCTACTATTGCAAATTAAATTGTATTAATAAATTTGAGATAAAAAATTAATAATCTTAATATTTTATTTATAACAATAATATTAATAAAATATTAGTATAAATTAGTAAAAGATTACTAAAATATTAACTAAATAAATAATATAAAATTTTAAGAAAATCTAAAGAACATTAATAAAATTTTAAGAATACTAATAAAATATAAATATTAAAAAATCTTACAAAAATAATAAATATAGTTATAATATTATAATATTAAAATTTATTGTAATATTATTGTAATATTATAAAAATATAAAATTAACAAAGTAAAATATAATTATAATTTAATAATAAACTATCATTATAATATTATTATAATGAATTATTATTGAAATATTAACATAATAAAATATTAATATAATAAAATATATTAATATTAATAAAGTAATTTTTATATTAACAAATAAATAATTAAATATATAATTTTATATTAAAGTATAGTATTGTTATATTAATAAAATATTACATCTAAATAAAATAATAAAAATGGAATAAGTATTAACAAAATAATAAAGTATTAAATAAAATATTAAATTAAAATAGTAAAATATTAAATATTAAAACAATATTAAAAATAATAAAAAAAATTAAAGATTAAAAATATAAAATAATTAAATAATTAAATAAGAAATTGAACACTATTTAAAATATTAAATATATAATAATATTAAATTATATATTGATTATCAAGTAACTGCTTTGAACTGCATTTGTACTACAAGTGAGATTTACATGACCACAAATTAACTGTAGCAACTGCAAGTGGGAAAATATGAGTGTAAAAGTGAGATTTACATGAACACAAATTTAACTGTAGCAACTGCAAGTGGGAAAGGAAGAATTGCATTTTGCAACTCGTTTTTTAGCGAAACAAACGGCAGAAAATGGAAAAAAAGTTTTACGACTTACGACTTGCGACGTTTTGCGGCGAAACAAACAAGCCCGTAGTCATCTCCTTGGGGTCAAGGATTGAAGGCAATGACTTCCACTTAGTGCTTTGGAGCTCTCTCTCTCTCTCTCTCTCGTCTTCTCTTGTAGTCGTCCCTTTGGGGTGAAAAATTGAAGACATTGAACTTCCTCTTAGTTCTTAGTGGAACAAATTTTTATTGGTGCATGGATATTCTACCGTAGGACTTGGTGATATACATAAATGCTATTTAACAAACGGGCTCTTATTTAAGGATGGGAATATTCTATTTGGCATGCAAGGTGGGTCATCAGTGAATCCTTTCAGTGGAATACTGTATCCCTTCCTTTTGAAAGCTCCGGATGCTGGCCTAAAAATATGTTAAAATATATATATATATATATATAATCGATTGGACAATCCCAGGATTAGAATAAGCGAAGCAAAGAAAGCAAATAGAATATTTCTAACGCTTGCATGGGGTCTAGACTCTAGAGCCCCCTCCACTTTCACTTTCTATTCATTCTACCTCAACATTGGTAGCAAATTATTGGGTCCCCAATCAATTATCTCGTGAAGCACAAGCAGTCTTTTTCGTTGTTTGAATTGTCCCGTACAACTTAGCTGAGCAGTTGAATCACCCAGATTATCGATGCGTCCCTTGAGGCGAAAAGGGACGCTGGACTATTGTCGCAGAGCACACCAATGGCGCCATGAGGGGGACAATAGCACATCAAACTTCTCTCCTTTGAACTGTTCTAATCTTACCGATCATCTAGCTGAATTTGTCATCTTTAACAACCTTAAAATTACTGATGGCTATGGATGAACCCTCTTTGAAGTATCATGCACCCATTTTTAGCATGGGAGGCCATAGTTCGGAGAAGATGCCACTGTCCCTGGCATGCTTTTAATGAGATTTGTTGGAGAGAGATAGACTTTCTTGATTTGGATGCTTAAATTGCGACCACGCAACTAGATTACCGCTGGCCATGGATGATGATGGCGGTGGTGGTGGTAGTGGTGATAGATATTGATGGATGGCGATGGGAGATGATAAGTTGTTGGATGCCTTGAGATGACTCTAGCAGTTGATTGGCTTAGGGATCTCACTTGCATTATCCCTACTGGAGGAGTTGATGTCATTTTGGATTGACCAGAGTTGGGATATTTGCTAAAAGCAGAAAGACTTACTTGGATGCCTTCAGTTTCTACAAAATTGAAAGAATGAAGGGCTACATTCATACGCGCATCCAAAGGACTTCCTGGTTGCATTACTCAGGATCAAGAGATCCCTGGGGGAGCACGTGCTTGTGTTTTTAAGAGAGAAAAATGTGGGAAAAGTTCATCAAGAAGTCTATTTATTTATAGAAGACAATGAGGTGAGCAAGCTCAATTGTAATTTTTTTTTTTTTTAATTCGGGAATTACGTGATAATGGTATGCTTAAGTACCATTATTTGTCGCATGAGGGTGAAAAGTGCCGTCAAGTTTGATGAGTGGACGGTTTAGGAGGAATTTTTAAGCGTCATCTCCTTTGATTCTAAGGCAGTTATTTTACTCTATTGAGGATGGTAGCTTTTAAGTGTAAGGTTGGTTATAGGTCAAGTACGATTTGATACTAATTGTACCTCAAAAGCCAGTGAGGTCCAGTTCACTGGTAATAAGGTGAGGATGGATTGTGAGGAGCCTCAGTTATCAAGTCCGATTATGATCTATGAATCAATAAAAATTGTACCCTTGAATTAATTTTTCATGGGACTCATTACACTCCTCGTGGCATGATTTGTTTTTCTTTTAGTTGGTGACTCAATCCCACCCTGTCCTGATACATGAGAAAGAAATTACTCTTATAAATATCATAGATTGAGATGTGCTTAGGTTTTTCTTTTTTCTTTCCACATTAATTTTTTTTTAGAGATTATGCCATAGCTTGATTTGAAATTTCTAGACGCATGCTCAACACAAAGAGATCTTTACCACATTGTTATCGTAGCACCTGCGTGTTCTATTCTTAAGTTATCCTCTATTCTTAAGTTATCCTCTTGTAGTCGTCTGTTTGTATATTTTAAGTTATAGTGAAATTCTTCCTACCAACTTAGAGGGGACAACCTTATTTGGCTACTTCATGATTCATAAATCTCTTTTGGTATTCTGAGAAGCGTGTTCCAACTGTTCGTTTGAAAGTATACTTTATGACGTTAAGATGAGAATTTTGATGGAAAAGCATTACATGAACCATTGACCGTTGTCTCTTTTATATTCTTTATCAAACCATAATTTCATGGTTGTCCATGATTTTAAAGTTACCAAACAAGCCCGAGTGGACTAGCTTGGTAGTCATATTCCATTTTTTCCCCCTTTTAATTTCTTTTTCTTTCTTTTTCTTTTTCTTTTGTTTAGGAAAACCCTCTTACAAACACTCAGATATCTGACCGATTCCATCACCATCCCTCATAAATAGAGAAAAGGACTGTAGGAATTTGTTGATCACTTGCCTGGTTCGACTCTCAAAAAGTAGTAATCAAAGGGTCGGGTTGTTCTCAAGGTGGGTACGGTGGCATTTATATGCATTGGTCGGTGTTTTTTTTTTTCAACAACATGCATGTGGCAAAAATAGTGGGGATTTTGACAATGAACAGAAATAACAAAAAGAAAAAGGAAATTGTTGCTACAAGGGAACGTGGCTTAATTTCAAACCAAAACCCAAACGAACTAAATTATGGTTTTGGTGGTGGTTCAATTGAATGGTAATCCATCGTAATCAAAAATATCAATGTTGTCCAAGCTTCATGTTTACAAGATATTCAGTGCTGTGTTCCTCTTTCATTTGGATGAATAAATAATTTCATCCAGATTACTAATTCAATGGATTAGCCTCACTAATCCCTCCGCTAATTATAGAGAGGGAGGGAGGGAGGGAGGGAGGGGGAGAGAGAGAGAGAGAGAGAGAGAGAGAGAGAGAGAGAGAGAGAGAGAGTAGCTAGCTTAGCTCCTCAAGGTTGAGTTGCAGGCTGCTTTTTTGGCAAAGAGACGAAGGCCCTTGTCGTTCCCCAGAGACCCAGACAAAAACGTCAGCTCTCTCTTCTTCTCACATGAAAAAGTTATTTCCTAATTTATTCCTCTGTCGCAGTCTCTCTGCACTGGTCCCCTTGGAGCGAGGAAAGCGCCGTTTTTGATTCAAACTCAGTTAATAATGCCACAGTTTTCGTTTCTATGGTCGGTGGCGTTTCTGGCGTTTCTTTACTGCTCACCTGCATCCACTCATTCTTACTGAAATTAGTAGCATACAAGTCAAAAGAGAGCATGTCAGAAAAAGAGAGATAGCTGAACTTTATACTTTCATGCCATTGGGCCAGTCAGCAACTGAGAGCAGAAACAGAAACTGAGTCATTGGTTAGTCAGGCTCTGTTCTTTTTACCAGAATTGTTAGAGAAAATAACCAATGAGAGCAAAAACGCAGAACAATGTATAGAACAATAGGACCATATATAAGCTTTACTGAATGGTATCTACAAAAACAAGTGAGGATGCTGTGGGTATGAAGAAATTCAACCCCCCTGCACTTCGAACAACTACACATGATGATGATGATGTTTCTCTCCTCATTTCGCCTGTACATAGAGCAGTGAGGGGACTTTATTACAGAATATGGCTATCCACATCAAGTATGGTAACAGAAACAGAACTATACTTCTGTAGCCCAAGTGAGTGAAAAAATAACGGAAACCAGCTGAGCACGGTGCCAACACCTAACTAAGAAAGGCCCCATGAGCAGCTACAAGCTGGTTCTCTCTCTCACACACAAAAGTACCTAACTAACTACCAACTGTAAATTGAAGGAACGGAGCCCATCATAGAATAGAAACTGGGCATCCCAAAGGCCAGGGAGGAACTCCGGGGATCTCTGCAGCATCCCACTGGTAAATTCCCTCTCGCCGGGCGATGAGGATGATGACGATGACTGTCGGAATGACTAAACTAATCATGCCTGCGACTGGAGATCCTTGGAACTGATGAAAGTCCCGTGGAATCCATAGGGCACTCTGGATGGTAACTTCACTGAGGCCTCCAGCCTCATATCAGCTGCATTCACAATCCTCAGCTCCGACTCTGAAGTCTCTTCATTGTGAACAAAGGCCAGGACGTACCCGTCGTCCTCCCTCGGAGAGCCTGCCTCCCGTGGGATGAAGTAGGGCTCGCCGCCATAGCAGTTGTCACCGTAGATGAATCTCCTGATCTCACCGGTGAAGAGGTCAACCTTGGCGAATCCTGAAACCTTGGGCCAGGGCTCGGCGATCGCCAAGTAGGCATATCGGGTCTTCTGGCCGAGCCGGTTCCGATTCACCATCCCGGCCTCCAAATTCAGCTGCTCAGATTCTGATATGATGGGGCGACGACTAGACTTGCTGGTCTTGGGGTCGAGCCTAATCTCGGAGAGGACGCTCTTCAAGCTCTCATCGCACTCGTTGAAGATGGAATCGGCCGGGGTCATGCAGGAGCCAATGACCACTACCTCGCCGGTCTCCTTGTCCTCCCACGCGTTCCAGAGGTGGAAGCAGAAACACTCGGGCACGTCGACCCACTTCATCTCCGAAGCGTCCTTGGCGTATTTCGGGAGAATCCCGAACCGGGAGGTCTTCTCCTTGTCGTAGACGACCGGAGAGCCCCCCCGGATCATCTCCTGCAGCTTGAATACCACCTGCTGGTCGGGAACGATGACGAAGTTCTCGGTGATGGCAAAGTCGTGCATCATGGTGGGCTGGTCGAGGGGAATCTCCACATCGGGAGACTTGTCGCCATTGGGCGCGAACCTGAAGTACTTCAAGTATGGCTTCTGGATGACATCGTAGCTGAGCGCGAACAGCTCTTTGGACACTGGGTCGAGCTTCGGATGAGCAATCATTGCGGAGTTGAGCTGGCCATCGAAATCGTATCTCCCGACGGTCTCGAGATCGCCGGACTCAGTAATCCGAACGTGATAGGGGAGGTCGTCTTCGGACATGGCGAGGAGGCGGTCATTGAAGTAGATTAGGCCGGCGTTGGCGACGCCGGTGCCCTGAGAATGATCGACGAGGCCGAACATTCCCGGGCGTAGAACAAGAGGAGGCGGGCGATGCCGGAGTGGCCGTGGAGCTCGCCTATGGCCTTGGGGAAGACGGGTGGCCGATGGCCCGCTCCTGTCGGAGGCGCTCGGTCTCGGTGAAGCGGCAGCAGTAGGAGGCCTGGCCGTTGCGGATGCGCACGGCGTGGACCATGCCGTCGCCGTCGAAGAAGTGGTGGCCCGCGACAGGCTCGAAGAGGGGGTTGGCACCGTTGCGGACATAGACGCCGTTGATGAAGGGGGGGATCCTGCCGGTTACGGGGAGCTGGTGATGCGGTGGCTGCTCGGCCACGGGGGCGAAATTCCCAGCAATTTGGACGGCGGGGTCGGCGGTCTTGGGCAAGGGGTGCGGCTTCTCGAGGACGCTGGAGATGAAACCGTCCTCAACGGCGTCCAAGAAGAAAGCCGCGGCCTGCTGGAAAATGTTCCATTTGGGCTTGGAAGCGGTTGTTTTGGCCTCGGCAGAGGCGGGCTTGGTGATCTTGATGGTGGGCTCTTTGATGAGGGGAGATGATGATGATGATGGGTAGCAGGAGGAGGAGGAGGAGTGGATGGGTAGGTCCAGTACAGAATGGGAGGAGGAAGAGGAGCAATGGACTACTCTTCTTGCGGAAAGATGGATGGATTTTGATTTTGATTTTGATGTATATCGGGTGAGGTGAGATTTAAGGATGGGATTACCAGTAGCTGTAGAGGATGCCATTGAAACAATGATTGGAATTTCAAGAGTTTTTGCTTTGAGTTTGGGAGTGAAGATGAGGGGAGAATTTGTGTTTCTTTCTGTTTTGATTTTTTGCAGAGAGAGCAGAGTGGGAGGGCGGAGTTGTGAAGAGGGGGGATGGGAATGAGGGGGGCTTTATAGAGTTTGGGAGCGGGGGGAGACGGGTCTTCTCACACCTCGACGAGGGCCTCGACACATAAGAGAAGCCCACGTGGTGGATTGTGGGGAGAGGAAAATGGAGATTGACAGGGATTATGAATTCAAAAGAGGGAAAATAAAAAAAATAAAAAAACTTCCATTTCTCTTTCCATTTTTTTAAAAAAAAAAAAAAAGGGTGGGGAAGGTTGATAGTGTAACGTGCTTCGAGCGAGTGACACGACAACCGTGGTGGGCTCAGGTGTCTCTCTGTGTGTTGAGATGGTCCCATCCCTCCCCCCCCCCCCCCCCAAATTATAGTTTTGCTTGCTTGCTTCATTTGGTTAACATCCCACATGTGCCCCTTGAAAATACACGAGGATCGCTAATTATGACCTGCCAAACTCGTAACTGCCTCCTCAGTCCTCAGGGTGGAAAAGAAGCAGAAGGATTTGAGTCATGGGGAGACGAGCCTCACTAATCAATTCTTATTAATTTAAGCTTTGTTTTTATTGGAAAATTAGTTTAGGATTTGTGCTACACATGGGAGAGCGTGCCCAATTGTTTGCAACGGAGGAGTGGAAACGTTTTTAAGCGGGGTGTGAATATCAGAGGGCCCGTGTACACCACACGTCGCCGAAACTCACTGAGGAGGAAGGGGAAAAGGGTGTGGGGAGATGAGATGGAAGAAAAGATGGTGAAAAGGGTAGAAGGCAGTGGAAAGAGCAACTTGCGCGATTGGTCACCTTGGTTGAGACACTGTTTGCAATGAGAATTGAATGGAGAGATTTTTTTTTTTTTTTTTTTCACTTGTTAGAATTTACGAAAATCAATGAGTAATGTTGAAAGAGGAAGTTTTGATGAATTGTTAGCCTGATGTCAGAGACAGTAAAAGTATGAATAAAAGCTAAATATAAAACTTCTACTCATTCTTGTCAGTCTACATTTTGTTAGGATTCTTCATGTATACATGCTAGTTTCCCCGTCTTCGGTCACATCAAATTCATACATTTAACTAAAAAATCTCCTCATTAATCTTTGTTTGTTGCATTTCTCCACGATGATATTCTTTTTAGTGATTTTATCTTCTTCTTACTTTTAGTCTACTCTTTTGATTTTGACGAAACTAATTCACTTAATTACTTTAATATCAATTTTTTTGCGCATCAAATTCTACCAAACACTCTAGATCTCTGGTTATCATTAATTAACTCGAAAATTTTCCTCTAGTGAAGTATATTTAGAATGCGGTGGATATCACAATTCAAAACTTGCCTCCAAAGTATCTTCTTGGAAAATGTTTCTATCATTTGACCCTTCATGCATTCTCCCCATCATTATATTCTCTTCCTTTGACCAATGAAGTGCCTTTCAATTGGTTGTCACTTGTCGGCATTCTATTTCACTTGTGTAAGTTTCAAGGCTAAAGGGGGAAAAACTAATGCTTATTAAGAGGGAAACTATTGAATTTTTGAAAATATTTGGATTGAGAGGTTTCTTTCTATTTACAGAAATTTGGGAATATTTTAGGTGATTTCTTATTCTTATCATGAGTTTCAATTTCTTTTGACTGAAATCTTGAATTTCAATTCTATTTTGAAATTTAAGTTCACTGTTTCTGCCAATTTTTCAGAGCAAAAGAATCTCTTAAACTCAGCTCAAAAAAAAAAAAAAAAAAGAAGGATCTCTTAAAAAAAAAAATTTAAAAAAAAATGTACAGACCAAAATAGAGGGCCAGGAGTCAACATACATGAATTTGGACTTTATTTTCTCTTCGTTTTGTTAATGCTTAAGCAGACTATTTTTCTTTCCTGTAGGTTTTTTTGTCTCGTTCTTTTGTTATCTCTCGGGTGACACCTCTACAATCCTCCTCCTCTTATTCTTCAAACAACCAGCCATGAACCTCACAATTTGAATTTGGTCAAGAATTTTATTTTATTTTATTTCTTTCCGAGCTAAAGTCAGAACATGTTTTTTCTTCTTTTTCTTTTACAATTTTTCCATAAAGCATGTTCAATTATTAAAGAACTGGAGGCTTTTGCATAAAAGGAACCTGTAGTTGATAGTTTCTTCAGCAGGTCATTTTTATAAGAAGTGTGCTTCTAGTGGTCTTCGTAGTTACCTGTGTTCCAAGACAGTGTTTTGATCAGTCCGATCAGTATCTTGCCGGACTTTGCTACACACTTTGCTTTAAACTTTGTTATCCATCTTTTCCATAATTTATACTTTTCTTATCAAATCCAATTCCACATATTCTTTCACCTAATCTCTATTATTAACAACCAGGATTCTTCACTTGTTTTTAGCAATACAAATGAATAATGCTGATCAGACTCTGATTGGTTATAAAGAAGTGTGGTGGAGATTTTCTGACAAGATCGATCTGACAGTCAATCTCATACCACAAGAGAAAGGGTATCTCGATTATCGTATGATAATTGAAAATTTCAGCACAGTAAATAGATGAAAACAAATGTTTTTTTTACGTGGAACCCCAAATTGAAAAAACTATAAGGAGGAGGAAGAGAATTCACTATAGTTCTAAGCTTATAATGAATTATACAGAATACTACTGTGTTTACAACTTTTCTGATGTGATTTCTTTCTTGATGAACATCCCAGGTTCATAAATACCCTGTGGTGTTATAATTGATGGCACGAATATTTCGGATCTCTATAACCGCATGATTTGCACATTGTGATTTTTCTCATAACTGCTCAGACAACAGCGCCTGATTGTTGGGATTGATTTGTAGAAATATTCGCCACTATTCATAACTGCCCCCACTGAAATAGGAGTGCTAAAATATTTAGAATGTGGGGATAATCTGACAGCGTAACTGACTCCGTGAATCAGAGAATTCTGCTGCTGAGTTGTATCCAGCGTGGAGAAGGGAGTCTTCGCGGAGAGCCTTTACTGTGGGGTTGGGGCCTCCGACTAGTGGAATGGTTCCGCCGGAGTTGAATATCTGGGTGATCAATCCCAGATAGATGTAGTTTGAGAGGGACTTGGTAGTTACGGATGTCGGAGAGGGACCTAGGGTCGAGTATGGACTCGAAGAGGGACCTGGCGGTTGCCGATGTCGGAGAGGGGCCTCAGGTTGAGTTGTTGATGTCGAAGAGAGACCTGGCAGTTGCCGATGTCAGAGAGAGACCTCAAGTTGAGTGTGGACTGGAGGTAAGACCCGAGATTTTCTCCTTGGACCTGCAATAGTCCAGCTGATGTGTCGAGTTTGTGTAACACCCCGCTCCCGGAATACGTACTTAGTTGAGTATTCAGATTTCTTGATCGTATTTTTTTGATTTAATTCCTATATTTGTTTTGTATTATGAATTATTTATATGACCGTTTTACCTTAGATCCGGATTCGTTGACTCGGATTCAGTCCTAGTCTGAACCGGGAACCCGATCCTAGTTTATTACTCGATTTGGCCTTTCTGCTATTCAGATTTGACCGATTTCAGTTTCAAACATCATTTTCCAATATTTTAGATTTTTCATGATTTTCTGAAATTTTTCAGAATTAAATTGAAAATCTTCAAAACCGGTGTCGATCAGTGCCACTGATCGATTCTCAGATTTTTAACTTACAAACGGAGTTGAAATTCTAAAAATGACTTTCTCATAACTTCTTAAAATCACATTTTCTATCTAAATACTTTTTCTGGGATTTTTCTAAATTTATCGAAATTCCACTGGATTTTGTGTCGGCCAGTATCGTTGGTTGATTCAAGAAATTTTAGTTTACAATTGGAATCAAATTTCTATATTCCGCTTTCATATTACTTCTCAGAATTATATTTTCTCTTTTCAGGCATTTTTTGAGATTTTTCAGATTCTATAAAAATCCGGCCGACCCGGTGTCGACGGTAGGTTTCAGGATTTTTATTTTAAAATGAGATTGAATCTCTGAAAATCGATTTCGCCAAACATCTTAAAATAATATTTATTATTTTTGAGAATTTTTGGAAAGCCTTCCAAGCTACTTCATTTTTCCGACTTTTCCGGAGTTTTCGCTGTTTTCCCAGATATTGGAATTTTATTCAGATATTTTACTTTTCTCTTTTTCTATTTTCTCTCTCCTCACTAGACGCGAGTTCCACCAAACTCGGATTCAATCTTTAATGCAGAGATCTTCTCCATACTGCATTTAATGCTTATATCCTGCAAAATCAATTCTGAATCTTATCACCATGACTTTTTGTCTTTTTCATCAAACGCAACATCCGTGTTTTTCCTTGGACGCGGATCTTAACTCCGCGTCTGACTCTCTTTTGCCTAGACGCGGATCCCATTTTTATGGGACGCAGGTTTCAATTGTGCATCTCATTTCTTTTGAATTCCAATGGCATACTTGTAATAATTATTTCCTTTATATAAACACCCCCTTTCCTTTCTCTCTCTTTTATTTTTCTTTCATCTTCTTTCCAGCCAACAACAGGCCACGAACCAGCAACCCCTTGCTTCCCTTGGCCGGCCACCCTTAGCCACCATCTCCTCTCTCTTTTACTCCCCATTATCTCCTCCATCTCCTCCTCCATTCCAATAACAACAACCACCATAACACCAACTCCACCACCATCTTCTTCCTCCTTTTTCCATCAAAACAACCCATTAACCTCCAAAGCTTCACCACAATTTCCACCACCACCTACACCACCTTGGCCACCACCAACTACGCCATCTTCCTCCCCTCGGAGAGCTCTTTCTAACGAGCTATAGCTTCGCTCTCCGAAACCCTTTTTCCAAAACTCTATTTTCACCATTTCAACTACACTTGTACCACCATTGGTTGGGCTTGGGGCTTTGGCCACCAGTCTTCGGCCACCTCCGGCCGCCGCCGGCAACATGGCTGACCATCCCCCTTCCCTTCTTCTTTCTTTTCTTTCCTTTCCTTTCTTTTCTTCCCTTCATTCTTTCTTTCTCTCTCTCTTTTTTCTTTCCTTCTTTCTTTTTCCTTTCCTTTAATTTATTCCCTGTGTCTCTTCTCCCTCATTCCCTGCGTCTCCCTTTTTTCCTGTCTCCCCTTTTCTCTTATTGTGTGATTACTAGACGCGGGTTTTACCCCCTGCGTCCAAATAATTATTTAACGCGACCTTCGCGTTCTTATATCAACGCGACGCGGAGTTCATGCTCGCGTCTGCGTTCTCCTCATGTCCTTGCTAGAACGCGGGTCTCGAGCCCCGCGTTTATGACCTCTACGCGACGCGAATCCCGCGTCTGCGAATCCCGCGTTCTCATTCTCTCTCCTCTTCTACATAATACGATCTTTACTTTATTCAACGCGTTTACGCTTTAGTTACCTGAATCCCGGAGAACGGGGATTCCGCAGTATTTTCCGTATTTAGGCGAGTGTCCTCGCCTCCATTCGATTTTCCCAGCTTCGTCGGATCGACTTGTATTGGCATTATGTATCACTTAACATGTTACTACTTGATGCATGTTCCTGCTATGTTATCTCTTATCACTTGTCACCTGTTATGACATGACTTGTCACCTGTCTAATATCACCTCCAAAGCATATAACACATGACACCTGATATACTACTACTTGACACTTGTTCATTATGACATAACTTATTACCTATCACCTGCCCGATCGCTTGTCACTGTCATGATTAGAACCTGATACCTGTTACGATTACCTCTCTACCCATGATTATCACATTACGGGAATGTAGTACTTGATCTCTTGATTATGAACTCCCGTTATGCTTTTATGTATTCCTGTTATGACCAGTTATGATCCTACTCATTCCGAAATCTGATAATATTGTTAATAAGCTATAAAAAGGATAACTTGCACGGGGAATGGGAGGAAGTGATGGATGCCGGTATGGTGCCTTGCTTATAGTAGTAGAATACTAAATAAAACTGACGATTCGTGTTAGGGGGATTTCAGGCCTCCAGAAGATGCGTGTTAGGGGGATTTAAGGCCCCCAATGGTTGTGTCCCGGGCGGACGGGAACTATTATAAGTATGAGCTATTAGTTCTTCATCAGCTTCCAATAATAACCAACCTTGACTTACTTATATATGGATGTATGTGTATGAAGATGTGCACCAGGACACATACCTAGATATATGGGTCGGACGAGTAATAATAATAAGATGCCAAGATAATAACTTGTTATGTTGTCCTACAACTTGGTTATACCACTTGTCTCGCCACAATTATTTTTCATCGGATTTTACATCGGATTTCTGGTTTATGAGCATTACTATATTATACCTGCTTACATCCTGCTTTACCACTCGTGTGCTATTCCGCCAGTCTCCTACTGTTATCATCTTATATCATACATGTTCCCTGCTTCATATCAATTACTGTATATCTACTTGTTCCTGCACGCTGGTGCTCAGGACACGGTTTTCCTATGCATGTTTATGATTTGGATTTGTCGACACACTTGTGCTTGTCTATGCACGCCACTTGGCAGACACATCACCACTTGCCGGGGAGTACTGACTCTTCTGGATCCTCATGTCCAGGTCTCGGAGTTTGGACTGAAGGGGATCTTCCTGCTGAGGACCAAGCTTACTTCTGCGGAGCAGACAGACCAGCTGTAACTCCAGTCCCATCCTTGCTCCTCCTGGTTGGCTCACGGCATCTCCAGCTATGTTGTGAGCGCCCTTTTGTACTGTTCATACTTGTACATCTCTGTGTATTCTCGCATTTGTGCTTATCGGTGATGTAATATTCTTATAATATAGTGTCACATCTGGTGATAACTTTGTAATTGTACTCATATGTTGGAATGTATAATGCACCACGTGCTTCCGTACTCTGATTCTTGCCTGTACTGATGCTTAGCGTATATACGAGAGGGTGTTTCTGCCCTGCGTATATACGTCACAGTAACGTCCCCGTATCCGCGGGATCGGGGCGTTACAGGATGGTATTAGAGCCTAGGTTCTCACATCCTCAGTGCGTCCAAACGGCAAATTAATGGTAAAGAAATTTTCAACTGGAATACAAGAGTCCTGATTATACAATCCAACTACAAGTGTAGAGTTATCTATCTCTTCCTTCTGATCCATTTCTTGAATCCTGAGACCCTTTAATCTTTTACCTTCTAGCTCCGTCTTGTTACCCCCTTCAACCAACTCAGAAATGGAAAGACGGGGAACTCATAATGGTGCTGGTACTTCTCAAGATGGATCCAATAGAGACAATGATAGCCTGATGAGGGTACTTCAAGGGATGATGCAGAGTCAACAATAGCAGACAGAGCTTTTACGTCAAGGACTGTTAGTTGCACCCTGAGAGCAGAGGCCAAGAAACGTGTCGGATTTTAGGAGATTACAACCGGCGATCTTTTCAGGTACAGAGAAACCCTTGAATGTAGAACAGTGGCTGGTAGACACGACAGATCTTTTGAAGGCAGCCCGAGTCCCCGATGAGAACCAGGTAGAAGTGGCCAAGATACAATTGAAGGATGTGGCTCGAACATGGTGGTTGGCGGAAGAAGCGACATTAGAGAAACCCATCACCTGGGACCAGTTTTCAAATGGTTCCTACGAGAGATTCTTCCCTACAACAGCTCAAAGAGATATGGAAGAACAATTTATCCGTCTACAACAGCGAAACCGGTCAGTGGATGAATATGCTGCCGAATTCTTGAGGCTTAGCAGATTGCTCCCTACATGGTGGCAGACGAAGAAAACCGGGCTAGCAGATTTCAGCAAGGGCTGAAGATGGACGTCCAGATGTATCTTATTCCTCAACAGTTAAAGACGTACTCCCAGGTTCTCTCCATTGCCGTGAAGTAGAACGAGAACTGGAAAAGAAGAGTGAGAACCAGGTGCAAAATAACTCAGTAAAGAGACCCTTTCAGTTGATGAACGAAGAAGACGCAGCCAGGACAATCAATGGCCCGATAGTCAAGCGACCATTCCAACCTTCTCTTCCTCAGATCATATGCAATTTCTGCCACAAGCCTGGACATTATAGGAAAGATTGTCGAATGGCCAACGGACTATGCTTAGCATGTGGGACCGGGAGTCATGCAATAAGGGATTGCCCGTTCAGAAAGGTAGGAAATACATCACCGGTCCGACCAGTACTTCCAGCTCCACCACTGAGAGGGAATCCGGAACCCGTTGACCGAAGAGCTCCATTTCCGCCCCAGCAGTATGATCAGCCATAGAGAGGAGCAAGAACTAGAGCAGATCATGGTAGAGGCCAAGTCTACAGCATGACAGCAGAGGCAGCAGGAGAAGCAGCAGCAGAATATGAAGCTCAGTATCCAGAACAGGAAACTTGAGAATGTCACTGTAACCGCTACCCCTGATCTTTTGTATTTCGAGTTGGTAATCTTTCGTAAATATTCCACTTTATCATTCTCTCATTGTTGACCCTGGTCTCTCCTGTGTTCATCTTCCCCTTATCGAAATTGTGAGGACGTAATTTTTGTAAGGTGGGTGGAATGTAACACCCCCTCCCGGAATACGTACTTAGTTGCGTATTCAGATTTCTCGATCATATTTTTTTGATTTACTTCCTATATTTGTTTTGTATTATGAATTATTTATATGATCGTTTTACATTAGATCTGGATTCGTGGACTCAGATTCAGCCTAAGTCTGAACCAGGGACTCGATCCTAGTTTATTACTCGATTTAGCCTTTCTGCTATTCAGATTTGACCGATTTTAGTTTCAAACATCATTTTTCAATATTTTAGATTTTTCATGATTTTCTAAAATTTTTCAGAATTAAATTAAAAATCTTCAAAACCGGTGTCGACCAGTGCCACTGATCGTTTCTCGGATTTTTAACTTACAAACGGAGTTGAAATTCTTAAAATGACTTTCTCATAACTTCTTAAAATCACATTTTCTATCTAAATATTTTTTCTGAGATTTTTCTAAATTTATCTAAATTTCACTGGATTTGTTGTCGGCCAGTATCGCTGGTTGACTCCAGGAATTTTAGTTTACAATTGCAATCAAATTTTTGTATTCTGCTTTCATATTACTTCTCAGAATTATATTTTCTATTTTCAGGCATTTTCTGAGATTTTTCAGATTTTATCAAAAATCTGGCCAACCCGGTGTCGACGGTAGGTTTCAGGATTTTTATTTTGAAAATGAGATTGAATCTCTGAAAATTGATTTCGCCAAACATCTTAAAATAATATTTATTATTTTTGAGAATTTTTGAAAAGCCTTCCAAGCTACTTCATTTTCCGACTTTTCTGGAGTTTTCGCTGTTTTCCTAGATACCGGAATTTTATCCAAATATTTTATTTTTCTCTTTTTCTATTTTCTCTCTCCTCGCTAGACGCGAGTTCCACCAAACTCGAATTCAATCTTTAATGCAGAGATTCTCTCCATACTGCATTTAATGCTTATATCCTGCAAAATCAATTCTGAATCTTGTCACCATGACTTTTTGTCTTTTTCATCAAACGCAACATCCGCGTTTTTCCTTGGACGCGGATCTTATCTCCGCGTCTGGCTCTCTTTTGCCTAGACGCGGATCCCATTTTTATGGGACGCATGTTTCAATTATACATCTCATTTCTTTTGAATTCCAATGGTATACTTGTAATAATTATTTCCCTTTATATAAACACCCCCTTTCCTTTCTCTCTCTTTTATTTTTCTTTCATCTTCTTTCCAGCCAACAACAGGCCACGAACCAGCAGCACCTTGCTTCCCTTGGCCGGCCACCCTTAGACCCACCATCTCCTTTCTCTTTTACTCCCCATTATCTCCTCCATCTCCTTCTCCATTCCAATAACAACAACCACCGCAACACCAACTCCACCACCATCTTCTTCCTCCTTTTTCCATCAAAACAACCCATTAACCTCCAAAGCTTCACCACCATTTCCACCACCGCCTACACCACCTTGGCCACCACCAACTACGCCATCTTCCTCCCCTCGTAGAGCTCTTTCTAACGAGCTATAGCTTCGCTCTCAGAAACCCTTTTTTCAAAACTCCATTTTCACCATTTCAACTACACTTGCACCACCATTGGTTGGGCTTGGGGCTTTGGCCACCCGTCTCCGGGCACTTCCGGCCGCCGCCGGCAACATGGCCGACCATCCCCCTTCCCTTCTTCTTCTTTTCTTTCCTTTCCTTCTTTCTTTTCTTCCCTTCATTCTTTCTTTCTCTCTCTCTTTTTTTTCCTTCTTTCTTTTTTCCTTTCCTTTAATTCCTTCACTGCGTCTCTTCTCCCTCATTCCCTGCGTCTCCCCTTTTTCCCTGTCTCCCCCTTTCTCTTGTTGTGTGATTGCTAGACGTGGATTTTACCCCCTGCGTCCAAATAATTATTTAACGCGACCTTCGCGTTCTTATATCAACGCGACGCGGAGTTCATGCTCGCGTCTGCGTTCTCCTCGTGTCCTTGCGAGAACGCGGGTCTCGAGCCCGCGTTTGTGACCTCTACATGACGCGAATCCCGCGTCTGCGAATCCCGCGTTCTCATTCTCTCTCCTCTTCTACATAATACGATCTTTCCTTTATTGAACGCTTTTACGCGTTAGTTACCTGAATCCCGGAGAACGGGGATTCCGCAGTATTTTTCATATTTAGGCGAGTGTCCTCGCCTCCATTTGATTTTCTCAGCTTCGTCGGGTCGACTTGTATTGGCATTATGTATCACTTAACATGTTACTACTTATTGCATGTTCCTGCTATGTTATCTCTTATCACTTATCGTCTGTTATGACATGACTTGTCACCTGTCTAATATCACCTCCAAGACATATAACACATGACACCTGATATACTACTACTTGATACTTGTTCATTATGACATAACTTATTACCTATCACCTGCCCGATCGCTTGTCACTGTCATGATTAGAACCTGATACCTGTTACTATTACCTCTCTACCCATGATTATCACATTACGGGAATGTAGTACTTGATCTCTTAATTATGAACTCCCGTTATGCTTGTTATGTACTCCTGTTATGACCAGTTATGATCCTACTCATTCCCGAAATCTGATAATATTGTTAATAAGCTATAAAAAGGATAACTTGCATGGAGAATGGGAGGAAGTGATGGATGCCGGTATGGTGCCTTGCTTATAGTAGTAGAATACTAAATAAAACTGACGATTCGTGTTAGAGGGATTTCAGACCCAGAAGATGCGTGTTAGGGGGATTTAAGGCCCCCAATGGCTGTGTCCCGGGCGGACGGGAACTACTATAAGTAGGAGCTATCAGTTCTTCATCAGCTTCCAATAATAACCAATCTTGACTTACTTATATATGGATGTATGTGTATGGAGTTGTGCACCAGGACACATACCTAGATATATGGGTCGGACGAGTAATAATAATAAGATGCCAAGATAATAACTTGTTATGTTGTCCAACAACTTGGTTATACCACTTGTCTCGCCACAATTGTTTTTCATCGGATTTTACATCGGATTTCTGGTTTATGAGCATTACTATATTATACCTTCTTACATCCTGCTTTACCACTCGTGTGCTATTCCACCAGTCTCCTACTGTTATCATCTTATATCATACATGTTCCCTGCTTCATATCAATTACTGTATATCTACTTGTTCCTGCACGCTGGTGCTCACGACACGGTTTTCCTATGCATGTTTATGATTCGGATTTGTCGACACACTTGTGCTTGTCTATGCACGCTACTTGGCAGACACATCACCACTTGCCGGGGAGTACTGACTCTTCTGGATTCTCATGTCCAGGTCTCAGAGCTTGGACTGAAGGGGATCTTCCTGCTGAGGACCAAGCTTACTTCTGCGGAGCAGACAGACCAGCTGTAGCTCCAGTCCCATCCTTGCTCCCCTGGTTGGCTCGTGGCATCTCTAGGTATCTTGTGAGCGCCCTTTTGTACTGTTCATACTTGTACATCTCTGTGTATTCTCGCATTTGCGCCTATCGGTGATGTAATATTCTTGTAATATTGTGTCACATCTGATGATAACTTTGTAATTGTACTCATATGTTGGAATGTGTAATGCACCACGTGCTTCCGTACACTGATTCTTACCTGTACTGATGCTTAGCGTATATACGAGAGGGTGTTTCTGACCTGCGTATATACGTCACAGTAACGTCCCGGTATCCGCGGGATTGGGGCGTTACAGTTTGTTATTCGCTTGAGATGCTTCTGATGCAGTGGGACGTGTGTCGTGATCTTGACGAGTGTCAAAATCTGACCGCTACAGTTGCCTCCCGCTCTTTCGAGTTGTGGGAGGGGAATTGAAAGAGTGAAATTGCTAGGAGCTTTAAAGTACTTCTGAGCTTTTCTGGAGGTTTAAACAAGTGATGATCTGGTTCATTATTACGAATCTCTGGAATTACGCCAGGAGGCCGCGCGACTAGATGACAGCTAACGTGTCAATTAATTGGATTGGCACGAAATCATTAACTGATATCTTTTCCAATCCTGGCGTCATTATGACTGAGATTGTGTAGCAGAGGCGGTTGATATTCTACAGATTTGATTGACAGAGAATCTTAAGATGTGGATAAGTATTTTCAGAGAATGGTGATTTGAATTGGGGACGTTTCAACTTTTCCTCTATCTATAAATAGGGTGGTGCCCCATGGTGGAATATGCACATCTTCTAAAAACCTTCTTACTTTCAAGTTTCTTTTCCTAATGATTGCAATGTGTTTCATCTTCTTCGTTTGGTGGAGGAAAGAGAGGGAGAGGATGGAGATTGGTTATTGGATACCAGGCTCCTACTGC
Source organism: Agave tequilana (assembly GCA_038442645.1). Lineage (NCBI taxonomy): Eukaryota > Viridiplantae > Streptophyta > Magnoliopsida > Asparagales > Asparagaceae > Agave > Agave tequilana. The sequence continues at coordinate 248,419 of JAVJIF010032007.1, forward strand.
TTGGGAGTATGGTAGGTGCAATATATCAGTCTTCACGTTGAGCTTGTCACAAAATATCACTTTTTGCGACAAGGCTCTGCTGCCAGGAAGGATGGGTCGTGCCTCTATTTTGACCTGTTTTGTTTGACTGATCTCCGATCGGATCAATCTAGCTCTCATCTTGTGGCTCGGAGTTCTTCTTCTCGGTAGCACGTATGAGGAAGGAGTGGGGTTTTGTTTGGGAAGTCATGGTGGTGAATCTGATTCAATCATCATCTTTCATGTCTGGTAGTCTTCACTCTGGTCGGAAGGTAGGAGGAGAATATGGGTATATTGCTCAAGTTCATCATCGCGGAGCACTCTCTTCTGGAGCTCTGACTTCTTCAAAATAAGGGGTCGGCGATGGGATATCATCACCGGCTTGTAGACTCATGTTTGGGGTTTGAGGCGCAGCCTGTGGCTCAGACGTCTTCCTGAGAGTTCTCAGTATCGTCCTGAGAAAAGCTGGTGGGAGGTTAACAGTGTTGCCTCATGAATGTTGTCGTGAACGTTTGCTCCCGAGAGATGTCCTTTGAGGAAACCCTTTGGACGCGGATGGATATGAGCTAGATAACTTGTATTTCTTTTCAAATATGTTCACACAGGAATGTGACACACTCATGAAATACTCATGTTAGATCTAATCAAGTAATATAACCGGAATTAAAAGATTTGGAATAAATATTTGTATATAGAATGAAAGTGCTTGTATGAATCTTGTCTGATTTATTTTACCATCTGTTTTGTTTGAAATTGATTGTCTCCTTGAAGTGCATATCTTTTACTCCAGAATATTTGACTTGACGTTTGAATGATTTGGTATGTTTATTGTGTTCTCAAGTGGTGGGGTAGTCCCATCGGTGGTTCCTATAAGTTTTATCCTCCAAGTGGGAGAAATCCCAGCTATGGAGTTGGGCCTCCGAGAGGGAGAAATCCCTGTTGTGAAGTCGGGATCGCATGTGTTTCTGAGTGGGGGAAATCCCATTAACGGAGCCACGAACTCGAAACTCTAGGAGGGGAATCCCCGCGGTAGAGCTTGGACTTCGAGTGGGGAAAATCCCACATCGGAGTAACATAGATGTATGTAGGCGAATCTTTGTTGTTGCCCCCGAGTGGGAAAAATCTCATCTCTGGATGTACAGAACAGGGGTCGTGTAATAATCCAGTTTAATCACATCAATTATTATGATCATAAATATTTAAACTTAATTATTCAGAAAATCTTCAAAAAATTTGGCAGCATCTCCTCTGAGATATAGAGACTGCCCCAATACAATAACTCACATTTCTGCTAACATCAACCTGCTTATCAATATATAACATTTCTCGCCTACTTAGTCATAAATTTCGGCTTGACATCGCCTACTTAGTCATAAATTTCGGCTTGACATCGCCTACTTATCAATTTCAAAAATTTCATTTTATAACTTCAACTCAAGGTTGATCAATTAAACATCTACACGAAAGTACACTCCTCGATATAACAATCTAACACAAAACTAATAATAAGTTCTACTCAATATGAAAACTACAACCATATATCATCTCAGGAGAACATCCTTGCAGCACTAATCCGGCCCTTTCGCCTTGTCGTGACCTGAAAATATCAATTTGAGGCGGGGTGAGCTCAACAGCTCAGTGAGTAAAGTTATTCAAATTAAAATTTGCATTATAATATTTTCATAAATCATGTATGATGCAGTTGAATAAATTTCAAGCAATAATCTCAATTACCATTTTCATATTTATGATGTGTAATGCAGCTTAATAGGTCACTGTTGCTTTCTATTATCTGATACATGTCCTTCTCACTTTGCTGGACATACATGTCCAATTAATCAATAATTTACATCTTGTGTTATACAACGCCTGACCCAATTATCTATCTTTATACTCACCTGGTGATTAACCACTCACCTAGATACCAGTACCTCACTTATATTCAGTGTCGTAACACATTCTTATTTTACATATGACTTACAGACACAATTTTGTCTCCCGAAGCATGAAATCTTACTTATTTTATATTAGTTCACAATTTATTATTATCTTTCTCACATACATATGAAATGTAAAACACGTAAACATCACATATCGCTCACTGTAGTATCAAAATTATAACCGTATATACATACGTAATGAAGCACACAACCACATTCATATACCGTATGTCATAAATAACTACATTCATATATTGGATGTCATAAACAACCACATTCATATACCACATGTCATAAACAACCATATCCGCATACCGGATGTCATAAACATATATTCATTTATTCTTTTAATTAACTAAGAAAAAATTAAGACATCAAAATTTATGCCAAGTACACTTCAATGAATATAATAACAATACCTCCCTTTGACCACCTCCGATTCAATCTGGTCTCTTCTTTAAATATATTAAATAATAACAATATTCTTCTTCAATCAGCTTTGGTTCAAGCCAGTCCCTACTCCGATAATATAAATAATAAAAATACTCTCATTTTATCACCTCCGGTTCAACCCGGACCCTTCTTCTAATAATATAAATATACAGCATTCAATACATGACATGCATTCATACATTTACACACCAGCATGCATAAAAAAATACTATATACACAATTACCGTATACATACGTATGCACATTCATTATCACAAACACATTCTTGTACATATCGACTTGTCACACACGGTCAAGCTCATACGATTTCACTTCTTAGATAGTTATTATAGTTTTCAGAATTTCTTATAATATCTAGGAGATACTAACACACATAAGGCATACAACTTAATAACGTAATATTCGGCGGCGGAGCCAGAAATAAATTTTAGGGTGGGCTGCAATCTTTTTTATAACATATGCTTATGAATTATATGAATTTGCCAAAAAAATAAACAATATTTTTCACTAAATCTGGGGCGAAACCAAGAATAAATTTGCCAAAAGAAAATCATAATAGAAGGAGGTCTAAGACAATATATGAAAAAGAATCAAAATAGAAAGGAGTTTAAGGCAATATATGAAAAAATGGGACGGGCTATAGCCCGGCCCAGCCAACTTCTGAGTCCGCCCTTGGTAGATTTACTGGTCAAGTTTTGGTTCATACCACCAGTTTTTTCCTAAATGTATTACTTATTCATCTCTTATTAATTGCTAATATCCAAAATTTATTATCAATTGCCTCTTTTATCACTAAGTAGACTGACTATTGGTTATAACCTGTATAAATCAGAAATTTTTCAATTCCGTATAAGTTAATAATTACACAATCATTCTGATATCACATGATTTATCAACAATTTCTACATTATAATTATCTTTAATTTAATCAGAGATTGATTATAATTCTTTTATTTGGTTCATTTCGGTGTTAACTCCAAATTCTACCAATATCGGTCTTAACATTACCGGTTTCTTTAACACCTGCTCTATCGTTACTCATTCCTATCTATTAATTCCAAACTATTCAGAGATTCTTGTTGTCTCAATAAATCAATTTATTACTAACATTGCCAACAGTTTCATAATTGTAAGTTTCATACATACAGAATTCTATCATTACTGATTTTATGGCTATTAATTTTACAACTTATCTTTATTTCAGTCAGTTACTAGGTGAATCAATCAAACCACATGTGTGTATGTGTACATGTGTAAATTCGTATATTAATCAATTATTAACTATTCAATTCTCAGTGCATCGGCTTTCATATTTATATCATGTTAATTCTATATACATATATCACTTACCGACACTGGATTACTACACATTGACATGACGCTTAATCTTTTATCCTTATCACCAATACTCAATCATCTAGATAATTATTTATCTATTACTGATTAGATATAATCAGTATCACTATAGAGATATGAATCTCAAGACAAATGAAAATCTTGATATTCTGATTAATCAACTACAAGGATACCCAAAAGCCTTCAATGCACTGAGTAGTTATAACATGATACTGGTTCAATATTGTCGGTATTTGTTTCTTATAATTGAGTTATCCATCTCTGATCGATATACTTAATCTTAAATTACCAAATTTACTTGGTACCAACTAATTGATTTTCACCAATTCATTACTCACTTAATTACTTATACACCATTATCGATCACACACACTAACCGACATTATCAAACTTAATCTTATTCGACAGTTTTTCCATTAATAGCCATTAATCATTAAATAGTACAATATATACTTACAAGTTCTGATCCAAGGGTATATTCCCACATCTGATCATGTTTAGTAAATTTGGGTTATTTATCCATTCGATTGCTTTCAGTTGCTAATGATTACACGCGCGCGCGCATAAGCTATCTGAGGACCTATGATGCCTCAGGTGTTCAAGTTATTACACAATATCACGTTATAAACATATATATCATATTTCAAATTAACATTATTAACCAAGATTCAATATATTATCACAAAAGAATTTTCACAGTTATAATCAGACTTATTAGTTATTATTGTGCCACCGATTATCCTTGTTTCACTTTAATATATATTTAGTTTATTCGGTAATGCTCGTAATTATTTTCAGTTACTCTTATTCAATTTATTTCAAATCACCTATATCGATTCCACTATTATCGATTCACACTCACAATCATTAAATAACCAAATTGTCCCAATTTCATTTGGGTTAACAGTATTAATAGAAATTCCCAATAATTCACTTGATAGGCTATTTATAACATACTGTATCAATTATGTATCCCATTTTAACAGAGATTTCTATCTCTATTATTTTCAATTGTCCAAAGATAATTTTGATTTCATTTACATGGTTAAGTTTTGATATTAACTCTGGATTTTGCTCATATCGGTATCAGTACAACCGATTCTAAAACTCATCTTTTCATGGTTAATGTACCTCAAGTGATCGTTCATCTTAACTGATTTCTAATCATCTCTTATTACTTAGTTAACATTCACGATCTATGATCGGTCTTCCATTTCGTCACTATTTAGTCTACTCATCAGGTTTAATCGGCGTTAACCAACTCTTATCTGTTTATTACCCATAACCAATAATTTCACAACAATTTGATATCACATGTAATTACTTTCAATCTTCTCTTGACTATAATCATCATAATAATATACATATGCAATCACAATATTTCATAAAATTAGAGACAGACTTTACCCACCTTTTGGTCTTATCGATTCTCTTAACACTCGATATCGCATAACTGACTCTGTAGACTCATAGCTCTCATCCCTATGAATCCAACGACTCTAAAATCATGCAAATCGGAGAACGAATGGCCAAGATGTTGCTCGAATACCCACAAGATACGAAACGAGTTAGATACGTAATAATTGAAAGTATTTAGGGGGATGTTGGAAATTTTTCATGGCGCAAAAATGTAATTATTTAAATACCAAGGGCTTAACTGAAATTTCTGACACCGTGCCATTGGCGTCTCGCTGCCGGCACTAGCGCGCGCGAGAGAGAGAGAGAGAGAGAAGGGAAGGGAAAGAGAGAAAGAGAAGGGAGGAAGAGTGAGGGGAAAGGGGCTGTAGTGGCCTCCCCTGCACCGCCGCCAGCAGCCTGTGCTGCCCGAGACCAGAGAGCGATTAAAGGGGGGGGAGAGAGATAGGGAGAAAGAAAACTGAGATAGAGAGGTGAGAAAGATTTCAAGGTCTCATCTCTATTTAATTTTTTTTTACCCATCCCCTCCTCTCGCCTCCCCCATGCCTCATAAATGTTTCCACATCCCTCATCAACATATATTTTATATTTTCTTTTCTTTTTTTTTCCTTTTTCTTTCTTCATCTCTCTCTAATTAAGTAAAATACTAATACAATTAAAATATAAATGTCAATACTTTGTGTGTATACAAGTATTTCATTAAATAAATACATTCACATATTTTTCACATATTCTGCTACTCAAAACAATTAATAAATAGTTTCAAAAGGATTACCCGATAAGATACGGATCACCAATTCTCATTATCGGTATAAATAAAAATTCAGAATTATAAAGAATAAATCAAGATTTAAAAGATTTGAGTGTTACACATGCACTTATATCAATGTACCATATCGATTCGGCATAATTTATAAAATTTAAATTTCACTCCGGATTTTCCCACTGAATTACCAGAATTCACAGACACAATTAATTAAAAAAATCATAAAAAATTTGAAAAATCTCATTAACTCAATATTTTAAATCTAGAGTTTAATAACCGGGGTACAGGTCGATAGTGATAGTAAAATGCACATACAAGCAGGCAACGTAACATTCTTAAACACAGTGTTAGATGCATAAATAATAAAAGGGTAAATCAGATTGTATTTACACGACTTCAACCCTAATGAGACTAGTACGTAGAGGGGATAATCCAAATAAGAAAACCCTCATAAATATACCTTGTGCCCCACGTAGCCCGTGACCTTGTATGTGCAATCCGAGTTGTCTCAAGTGAGCATTTAAATTTCAAACATATGTAATGTTAAATTAAGGTGTTACCTGTTGTTTACTTTCTCCGGAGAGCGTTCAGCCCATAGCCATTAGGAACTAGTACGTCAAGAGAATAATTCAAATAAGGAAAATCTCATAAATATACCATATGTCGCGAGTAGCCATGGTCCCAGAAGACCTGCAAAAAGGGGGTCTGAAGTAGCGATGTCACTCATTGACAGATTGAATGCGTCTACTCTGAGTTGAGGCCCCAAATAAATTAGAGTGATGATCTGGTACTTTCGAGCGGGAGTAAATCCAGCAGTAGAGTTGACCTCCGTGGGAAAAATCCCAAAACGGGCTGTCTCCGAGTGGGAGAAATCCCATCATCGGAATAAGGATGGAAGCTACCGAGTAGGGTGGTATCCCTCGCATCAGAATATGGATGGAAAAATCCTGGTAGAGAAAAACTGCTGGAGGTTCATCTACCTGTAGGTTCAGATGAGGGGAGCCCATAGGCTTATGCATGTGTTCCGAGTGGGGGAAATCCCATCAGCAGAACATCAAATGGGGGTTTAGAGAGGGGAAAAAATTCCTGTAATAGAATGGGGGACTCCGAGTGGGAAAAATGCCATAGTGGAGTGTTTCAATTCCCATAAGATAGCCGAGAGAGTGCTTGTGGGCATGTCTACTTTGACACTTCATTCTTTCAAAATTGATTAATTGTTCCTCTCTTAGAGAGGTATTGCAGAAATGTCTGCGATCGAGTAAATAGCTCTACGAACGAATGGATCGAATCGAATTCGAAAATGGAAAGATTTGTGCAAGTTATACGTTTCATCACCATTTTGTAAAAAATCGTTAGGTATGAACATGTCAGATACCTGTGACTTGATTGGTGAAATTGTCTCTCTCCAAAAAAAAAAATATGTTTTTTTACCGACGCACAAATAAAATATTTTGTTGTGAGTGAACAAGATATTGAGGAATTGTCCATATGTAAAATCATCATTATGGGTACGGGTCTTTTCTACAGAAAAGGGGAATCATTTGTTACAATAGAGTCAGCGAAAAAAAATACCATCAACGGAGTGTACAGACATAGTCCTCCGAGTGGGAAAATCTCATCAGCGGAGGACTGACTCCGAGTGGGAGAAATCCATTAGCGGAGATTGCGTGGCCGTCTCCGAGTGAGAAAAATCCCATCATCGGGGCGTGTGGATTGGATGGCTGGCACTAGTTGGATGGACTGTATTGTTGGATTTACTATATTGGTTGGATGTATTTTCATTGGTTAGATGTATCATGTTGATTGGATGTACTGCATTCGTAAGATGGATTGCAATAGTTAGAGGTATAAAATAATATTTTATTCATAATCGGGAATGTAATGCATGGAATTGGAGTTGAAAAAAAATACACCCCTTTGTCTGGAGTCATGTGGTCAATCGATCACCTTTTATTGGGTGATCAAATAATTTGGCTGGGAAGGCTGCAGGTGTGTTGCTCGAAAGCTGCTTCGGGTGTGAGGACGTATTCTTTGAGAATGCTCTGTGAATGAGTTCTTTCAGGTACTCTCGGAGGATGTTCTTGCGAGCGAGAGCAGATGGCTCTCTCACGCGACCGCGTCTGTTTCTTTCGTTTGCTTCTTCATCCGTAAAACATCTGAAGGAGCTGGTCTTCGCATTTGGATACTAGCGGTTGTTCTTGCTACGAGAAGGAGCTGGTGTCTTAGGTGGTATGCGATTGATCGTCGGAGGGTGGGTGTTGGCCCAAAAGGTTACACTCTCCATTTGTTTAGAGTTTTGATGATAACAAAATAAATAAGAGCTATTTGGTACTAATTAGTTTGTTTAAGATAAGTTTCAGGTTAGTACCATATCTGGAGGCCATTGCTTAGCTATTGCAAGAACTTCTAGGTTCATGAAGTAAAGAAGGCGTTTTGCACATCAAGGAAGGAACATAGAAGAGAAGGCTCTAGCAAGGCATTGCATGGCTCAAGACTTCAGATTGGTCAAGACAATTCATTAGATTTGTTTCTAGTTTTATAATTTTGTTAAAGAATAGTGAATAGGTTTGAAGCTCTATCACACACGTTTTTGCACACATCTTATTTCCAAAAATATTTCTTATAATATGTACAAAATATTTTTGTATACAATCTTCTGCCTACAAACTCATTTTCATGTTTTATATAAATCTCTATTCAAAACTACTTTGTTTTATTTAAATTCCCCTCAAAAATCTATTTATGTTTTGACTTTTGACCTGAGACGGTCGACCGCCGGCTGACCGGCCCTGTGACAAGTCAAGTCAGTTGACCGTCCCAGTCGACCGTGGTTCTGACAGCAGTGCGTATCCGTGTGCACGTTTCACGGTCGACCGGGCGGTCGACCGAAACCTGCCTGACTGTAAGACATTTGCTCTCTGTAATTTTCGGTCGACCGGACGGTCGACCGAGAGCCGGCAACGGCTCTTATTTTTGAACGTCGGTCGACCGGCTGGTCGACCGAGTGTGCCATTTGAACAGTAACGGCTAGTTTTCTGAGCAGATTTGTTTTTTTCTTTTTCTTTCTAAAAAGGGCTTAAATGATATTTACTGATCCTAATACTTCCTAATTAGCCTAAGTGAGTTTTATCTTCAAACCCTAGCCCTCTACTATAAATAGAGGCGTTTGGGGAGAGGTTCATCACTAGAAAAATTTGCAAAACTTTCAAAAGTTTAAGGCATTCAAAAGAGTTTGGTTTCTCGATTTTTGTGCTGAAATTCTCTCTCATTTTCTGAAGTGTTTTCAAGAACTCTCTGATTTCTTTTTCTTTTCTCCTTACTCACAAGAGCTTTACTCCTACTCATTGTTCTACAAGGATTATTGTAAGGGAAGAGAGTTTTGTAAAAGAGAGTTTGTGGTCTTTTGACTACCAAGAGAAAACTTGTACTTGTGATTGTGGAGTTGGGTACTCCGGTGTATTTGTAACATCTTTGTGAAGTTATAGTGGTTAGAAATCCTTCTGGGGAAGGCGGGGACGTAGAGCTGGGTGCTCGAACCTCGAAAAAATTCTCGGTGTTTGCGTTTGGTTTACTTGCTCTTACTTCTTACTTTACTTTCATTGCTCTTATTACTTGCTCTCAATCTTCATTGCAATATTCATTTGTTTTCATTCATCTTGTCAATCATAGTCCCATACAACAAGGTTGCATTGCGCACCTCTAACTCATCTCAAGAGGAATCAGGAGGAAGGAGTTCAGAACCCTTTACGGGGCATTCGACTCTTAGTCTTGTTTTTGGCGATTGTTGCATCATATTTTTAAATTGTGCATTGATTAGCATTATCACCTATTCACACCCCCCCCCTCCCCCTCTAGGTGATTTTCAGTGGGGAGGTCGTGCCCCCAACGATTCTGATGGCCTTTCCTTTGGAAGTTTCTCCCTTATTGGTTCGCTTCTTTGGGGCCATAGTTGTTCTGGTAGAGGTTCTTTGAGGAAAATTTTCAGGAAAAGATCTTGAGTGTAAGAACTAAATCTGAATGAAAGCACCAATTTGTCACGGAGATTTTCTGACATGATTGATCAGATAGTCAATCTCACACTACAAGTGAAAGGGTATCTTGACTATCGTGTAATAATTAAATATTTCAGCATGGTAAATAGACAGAGACACCATATTTTACGTGAAAACCCAAATTGAGAAAACCCATGGGGGGGGAAGGGAGAGAATTCACTATAGTCCTAATGTTACAATGAATTCTTCAGGATACTATTGTGTTTATAACTTTTCGAATGTGATTCCTTTTCTCGATGGATATCCCAGGTGCATGAATACCTCGTGACATTGTAATTATGACACAGATATTTTAGATCTCCAAAACTGTATATTTGCATGTTGCGATTTCCTCATAACTACTCAGATAACAGCGCCTGATTGTTAGGATTGATATGCGGAGATATCCTACTATCCAAACTGTCCCTACTGAAATAGGGGTGCATAAATATTTAAATATGAGGTTAAACTGACCGCGTAACTGACTCCGTGAATCAAGGAATTCTGCCGTTGACTTGTATCCAGCGTGGAGGTGGGATTCTTCGCGAAGGGCCTTTGCTGTGTGGGGTCGGGGTCTCGACTAGTAGAATGGTTCTGCTCGAGTTGAATATCCGGGTGAATGATCCTGGATGATGTAGTCGGAGAGGGACCTGACAGTTACGGATGTCGGAGAGGGACCTCGGGTCGAGTGTGAACTCGGAGAGCGACCTGACGGTTGCGGGAGGAACCTCAGGTTGAGTGTGGACTCGGAGAGTGGGATGGCCTAGCATTACGGATGTCAGAGAGGGACTTGGCAGTTACGGATGTCGGAGGAATCTCGGTTGAGTGTAGAGTCGGGGTAAGGCCTGAGGCTTTCTCCTTGGGCCCCCAATGGTCTAGTTGGTATGTCAAGTTTGTTATTCGTTTGAGATGCTTCTGATACGATGGGATACGTGTCGCGATCTTAACGAGGGTCCAAATCTGATCACTACAAGAAGAAAGAAGAAAATCCCTCCTATCTTTTCTATTGATCTTTGATGGACGGAGCACCAGATCACCTTGTCACGCAAAAAGAAATGCGGATCTTGTTTTTTTTTTTTGCATGATTTAATTTATTATTATTATTTTCTCCATTGGAGGTTTAGTCAGTACAAATTCCTATTCCGCGTTGTTGACGGGACTAACAAGGGGGGCGGGGGGAGGGAAAGAATGTGAATCACATCGACATCCCACACTGTTGGATGTGTTTCGTGTGCGTCTATCAGTAACTGTGAGGTCCCCGCTCCTCCCCTCGCAGAGTGCAGTGCTTATTATACCGAACGACTTAAAAACCTTCACCGCCCACGTATTTGACAAAGAAAGGGAAAAAAAGTTTTTTTTAGCTCTTGTCATTTCAACGCGCTTCTTAGAATTCCACTCCAATGACTCGGCCATTTTCAAAAAGCACTACTACTACTTCTACTACTCTTTCTTTCTTGCTTAACTAAGTGGTCACGCAATTTATGATGGAAAAAGCTTGATCCCTTTCCCTCTAATTTCCTCATGAGGTTGGTAACTCCACAAACCTCCAACTAATACAAATGGACAGTTTGGATTTAATTAAAAACAAGACTTGGTTTAGGCTTTAATTAATTGTGCTAATTGTGTTTCTGTGGGCCTTGAGGATGTCTGGTGATCAAAGGGATAAAAAGACTTTACTTTTGGTTTGCCACCTTTCGACGACACACCGGGCGCAACTCTCTACGTGGACTGCTCGCATTCGTGTCCACTCTTGATTCTAATACAATATATTTTTTATAAAAATCCTCTCTCATCGTGCCAGCTTTTTTCTGTTCTAAAGTAATCTGCCTTTCAGCGAAGTGGGGGCTCTTTGACAGTGATGTGGCCTTGTCGGAGCTAAAACCGCGTACTTGGATCAGCGTTGCAATTAGGATTTTAGGTGAGTCGAAAGCCAAAGAAATTTCTCGAAAATTATAGAGGGTTAGAGCAATTTGGTTTCCATCAATGGTGAGATGATTGTTGGCTTGTTGCAAAATTTACCATGTTGATATTTTGTTCTGTTTAGTAACCACTAAAAAGCTGATGTCATAACAATGTGACATCATCTTGAGCTAAGAGTTGTATAAACTATAATTCAAACTTCTTCAGGTTTAATACATTTCATTATTACCTTTTTTAATGAAACAATGTGACGATTTATCGGTGAGCCTTAAACTTGGACTGCAAGAATCCTTGCTGCTTCTTCTTCCTCGTTTTAAAGATTTTTAGTGGTGTTTTTTTTTACCACTCGTGTTGTATATCCTTGCCATTGTGCTGTCATTTTCATTTTTGATGTGCTATTATTACTTTTTGATTATTTATGGTCACGTTTAATGGACGATTATTACATAGCGTAATAAAATAGAATTCCATAAAATAGCTCTACAGTATGAAAATGTACGAAAACAAGACACTAATCCGTCTCATCTCTGATTCTATATCGTTTTCAGCATCGATCTCAGGCTCAATCTAGCATATGTCACAGATATATTAGTTAATTCTATAATTAAGCAAAATGACTTATGAACAGCCACCTTGACAAGTGACAACATCCACGTATACCAAGTGCATGACATAATCGTTTATTTATATACTTGTATATAAAGCCAATGCCTTGCTACTGCAATACGTTCAAAAGACTTAGTCATCTGTCGGCAATTCACATAACAGGAGTGACTCGACGCGTAATCTTCTAATGAAATACTATTTTAAACAATCTTTCTTGAAAAATAAAATTATATTAACGAACCATCTTTTAGGAATCTCATGAGATTTACTTCATGTCATTGATTACGACATGAGGAGGACTACTGATTTTCTAACTTTACACCTGGATTTTCATGCTTCAAAATGTGTTTTATGTATTTTTGAATTGCAAAATTTGGGTGTGTTTTGTGTTCTTTATGTATTTTTATAGACAAAATTTGATGTACGTCTCTTCTTCATGTATTCTCAGATGTTTCACAAAAAAGTTATTTTTTCTTGAGTTTAAACATTATTAATGAAACTCGAAGGCGACTAATGGAATGTCTAAATAAAAAGATGAAATGAAATGAAAAGATCGAAACTGAAAAGCTTTTTTTTTTTTTTTTTTTTTTTTTTTTTTTTTTTTTTTTTTTTTTGAGAAAGAGAGGAAAAACAAGGAAGGAGAGAAAACTCTTAAATTAGAGTTTTCTTCCCATTATCCCAAATCTTGCCATTTTAACCCTCATCACTTTGAGATGATCTCAAGTGCTCTAGTTTTGCACATGGAAACCATTTGTTAAAGCAAGCTGCATATCAAGTGAGGATCAAATATGTGGAGTCAAATGTGTCATTGACTTATTATGTGGTTAGCGTTCCCAAGAGAATTTGGGTATGTTTAGCATTACTATTTTCTATTATATATATATATATATATATATATATATATATATATATATATATATATATATATATATATATAATATATATATATATATATATATATATATTAGATTTAATTAAAAGAGAAGAGCTAGATTCTTTGCTTATTGATGAATCAAATTTTTAAGGGCACCCCTTTGAAACGGCACCGCCCACAATTAGTGAGTGATGAGAGTGAGTCCGCTTTGTCAAATTACAAATCTTGCCTAACTATTTGGATTACCGTGCCCATCCCACCTAAAAGATCTCAATGCATTTGGATATCATAACCCTCACGTTCTCCTCTCTTTATTTTCCTCCCAAAAAAAAAAAAAGTTATTTTAAACAAATTAAAAATTAGAAAAAGTCTCCTAATGCTCGTGTGGCTGAGATAAGGAGAGAAGAACAAATTGAATGATGATTAAGTTAATTAATTTATGATAAGGTGTTCAGGTTCCAATCATTGTCTGAGTATAAATTTATTATTTCTTTATACCTTTCTCCTCATTTCTTCCTTTTTAATTATCAATCAAACATGTATTATTATATAATTAACAAAAGTTCGGGGTTGGGTTGAGCCCTGACTCCTCCCTCTCTTCCTACTGTCATATGGCTGATGGCCCCACTGCATTGGCTCCACTCATTATTTATTTATTTTAATTATTTAATTACTAATGCTGAAATTAATTAAAATAAATATCGGTTGTTTATTGGCCGTCTGATCGCAGTTTCTCGAATCCGGCCACGTGCCGGGGCATGCAAGGATACACTTGTTGATCCTCCTCCATTATCTCTCTGTTTGAGTGTCAATAATTTTAATGCAAGTTGGTTCTGATAGTTACTTTAATTAGCAAGGCATCATGACACCCGCCGAGTTTCTATTGGCCAAGTCCTATTATTTCTCTTTTGGGGCTTGGATTTAAAACTCACAGGTCACATTCTGACACCTGTTGTTACTATTGTTATTTACTTTATATCTTGTGCACAAATTATGGTTCAACTAATTCAATTAGGTTCTAGTTTGAAAACGAATCGAATTTGTGCAAATTTTTCATCAATCTACTCTTCGAGCTCGACCCACTTGCAAACAAGTGCGTCTCGTACTGAGACTCCTTGGTGGTGGCCACATTATAGGCACCAACTTTGGTTTCTTCTCAGTGATTGTCATGGTACTGCCACTGGGCTGAGGAGGCACAAGTGGGAGTTGATGCCGAGTGATCAACAATTGACTCCTGCAGGCAGTTGCAGAGCGGGACATCACCGTTCGATCTTGATCCAACGGTTTCAAAGTAATTGATGTTTAAGGTCAATGCTAAGTGCCGGTTAGGTGTTGCAAATTGGTTGGAAAGTGGTAGCATTGTGCGCACCTATCGTACGTGGTTTCTAGTGCATGATGTGGCGGCAGCGACGGTGGTGGCAATGAACGTTCGATGGTGGTTTGTCCTTTTCATTTCGTCGGGAGGCACTGTTGCTCGCCCCGTCTGTCTGTCTGTATGTCACTTCACGCTGCTAACACCACTCTAAAAAAAACACACTCTCTAAAGAAAAGAAAAAGGGGAAGAAAAAAGACCTTGCACATAGTGACCGTATGGCATGTGGCCGTGTTCCGTGAGGACAAATGTACCACTTCCTAGTGCGACATTTGGTGATATGCAGAAGGCCAGACATCAGAAAACTTCGAGCTAGTGTCACGCCAATTAAACCTGGCTGAAAAGATGTAGCAACCAACCATGGTCAGTGCTAGGCATGACCTGAAGTTGGGTCAGTGATCCAATGTGCGCTCGCAGTCCTTTCTTTTCTTTACTTCATTTGTGTGTTGTGAATGTGCGTGTACGTTCTATGTAAAAAGTAGAACCGATGGTCGACCGAGAGTTACAGAGAATGTGCGTATGGTTTTGGCTCACATGACGTGTGTGGCGTAATGTGGGCTTGGGTTGGGGACCGGGGTATGTGAGCCATGTTCGTCCTGGGTCGGACCGAGACCAGAGGCGTGCTTGGTCGAGATCCGCACATGGAGCCTGAGTCCGGTGCACATGAGCCAAAACAAAACCCCTCGCAACATGGGCTCGCAATTGGATTAAGTTACTGCTCCTCGACACAGTGTCTGGCTGCTCGCTGAATGAAACAAAGGAGAGGAAAAGATGAATGAGAGAATGCTAAGGGAACCAAAATATCGCAGGTGACAACTGAGGGAGGCTGGTGAGAGAGCAAAATAATATTCATTCTCTCCTTTGTTTAATTCTTGCTCTCGTTTGGTAGTTCGATTTTTTTTTTTTTTCCTTCTTTTTCTAACGGCCAAAAACTGCAACAGGCGCCGCCCATCAATGAATAATCTCACGACTTGGGGTCATTGATTGAACAAGGAAAAACAATTATCTTCTAATTCCTTTTTTTTTCCCCTTCCTTCCTTCGACTCGTCGAGATCGAGTCTGGCACACTGAACTTCGAGCAAGTTGGGGCATTTGTTTATGCAAGGATCAAATCTAAGTCAGTGAGCGATCGCTTACCATTCATTCATATGGTTGTTGGGTTTTGGGCTAATGATGAGGAAATTTTCTAGTGTTTGATTAAGAGATTCCTGTGTTTGATGAAATGCCGCTGGGGACCGCCCAGTGGTTCGCTGTTTATGTTTTAGGTTCAACTGAAGGGGGGACTGTGCACATGGCTGCACATGTGGAGGGCTTCAACGGCCTCCGAGCATCGCGAAATTCGATCGCGGAATCCATTAGGAGAGGAGCATTGTGTTGTTAACTATGTATTTGTGAAACCAACATATTGATGGGTTTCGTATATTTTGTTCTCCGCATGTTACTTAATCATGAGGAGGATATGATTTGATGAATCTATGCTTGACTTTTCTAATTGTGTTCCCGACCTAACGGTTTCTTGCTTTTTTCTTATACTAGCCTAGTTCTAGCCTAGTTCTATGATTGAAGCTCTAGTGTAGCTTTAATTGCATGTAGCTTTTATTACCACACTAGTTAATAGTCATTGTTTGCTTTGTTGCTGATGTGTTAAGTTGTGGAGCTAAATTATTTTCTTGATGGACTGTCGCCACGATGATCCCGTAGCAACGACGAAGCTTTCCAGGTGATGGAGTGGGCGAGTTCGGAGTTTCAAGTTTATGGCAATGACGGGGCGATAGAGCCTTCCAGAGTGGTGGAGTTTCCGGAGCGGAAGATCACTCTGAAGCACTTAGTCGGAGGAGCACACTGTAGCGGAGTCTCCGGAGCGAAAGATCACTCTGAAGTACCAAGTCGGAGGAGCACTCCGAAGGTATAAAGCAGAGTTACTCCTTAGAGGTACTTAGTGGAAGCTGCTCAGTCCAGCCTGCAAGTAATCCAGCCTGTAAGTGACACAGTCCAGCCTGAAAGCGGTCTAGTCTAGAAGCTTCTTTGCCAGCAAAACTTAGGCAATACATTAATGACAGTTTAGAGATCTCACAACTTGTAACCCTAATTTTTCTTATAAAAGAGAATACATCATCATTAGGGTCAATAGAGAAAAAACATCAATAGATTATGTTATTGTGTGTGTCATTGTATAGAGCGGCTATAAGGTTCTCTTTTCTCCCCTGTAATTTCTCCGATAAATAGTGGATTTGTGTGCAGCTCCGTGGTTTTTTCGATTTGGGCTTTTCATGTAATTTCTGGTGTCTTTGATTGATCTGTGATTTCTTCTCTTTTCTTCTTCCATGTTGTTATCGACCCTAACAACTGGTATCAGAGTGAGGTCGCAATGGCGAATGAAGGAAACATCAGAGTTGAAAGATTCAACGGCGTGAATTTCGAGTTTTGAAAGATACATATCGAAGACTACCTGTACCAGAAAGATTTTTATTTTCCTCCTGGTGGAAAGACCCAAAAACTGAAGGAGATGTTCGACGATGAGTGGTATATTCTAAATCGGAAAGCTCTAGGGGCGATCCGATTATCCTTGGCATCAATGGTTGCATGTAACGTCTCCAGAGAGAAAACGATCAAAGACTTGATGGCGGCGCTCTCAAAGATGTACGAGAAACTCTCAGCTTCAAATAAGATTTTCTTGATGAAGAGCTTGTTCACCCTAAATATGACAAACAGTGAAGTGTCGCTGAGCATCTCAATAAATTCAATATGCTAACAAGCTAGTTGGAATCCATTGAGATCCACTGAGATCAATTTCGATTACGAAATCAGGGTGTTAGTTTTATTGTCCAGTCTACCATGGCCTGGGATGGTCTCATGATGGCGGTGAGCAATTTCTGTGGGACAAAAATCTTGAAGTTTGATGATTCTTTGGGTGTTCTACTCAGCAAAGAGACGCGCATAAAGTCATCGGGTTCGACAAACTTTAGGGAGTGCCATGATTATTGATCGGAGAGAAAGACTGAGGACTAGAGATAAGTAAAACAATAACAGATCCAAATTCAAATCAAGGAAAGGTATTTTCAAGTCAAGGGGATCCGAGTGTTGGCGGTGTGGTGAAAAGGGGCATATTTAGAGGGACTGCTAGTAAAAGAAGGATAGAGAAGGGAAAAAATAAAGAGAAAGATTTCGAGCATGTCACAGAGAATGATGGATCAAATGCTTTGATTCTCTCATTGGCTGGTTCCAGTGAATTATGAGTGATTGATTCAGGCGCCTCCTTTCATATCACTTTTCGACGCGACATCTTTCAAAGTTATGTAAAAGGTGAACTTGAAAAGGTGTATCTGGGAGGTGATGAACCATATGACATTGTCGAGAAAGACGATATGATAGTTAGCCTCTTAATTGGCTTGACGCTGAAATTGAGGAACATTAGACATGTATTGAAGCTGAAAAAATATATGATCTCTGTCGATCAGCTTGCGAATGGAGGGATGAAGACCACCTTCGATGGTGATGTATGCAAGATCACGAAGGGTGCCATGGTGATGACACACGGCAAGAAGGAATGTACCTTCTACATGACGTCAGTTTCAAAGCATCAATTTTAGTTGTTTCATCTGAGTTGGATGCCATAGTGTGGCATCAGAGACTTGAGCATATAAGCGAGAAGGGAATGGAGGTTATTGATTGGTAGTGAAAAGTGCATTTTTATCATTATATTTACCATCACATTTCATATTTTTTCCTATAATTCTGCACACTTACTAATATTTTATGATTTATTATGTGCAGGCCTTGAGTTCTTATTTTCATAATAAATAAAGCCTAAAAGAAGCCCAAAAGCCCATATTCAAGCTCAAGTGCAAAAGTGCAAATATTAATTGTCAAAATTGCAAATACACAAGGGCCAAAGTTGCAAATATTAAAGAAGAGGGAAGGATAGACTTCTATTCAAGCCTAAAAACTTGCAGATGAGGATAAAAGCCAAAGAAGGAGAATTTAAGATCACAAATTCGTGGATAAAAGATTTGGGATCTAGGTAACTTGCTTCCCAAGTTATATCCAAATCCAAAGATTAAGAGCCAGGATGCAGCTTACAGAAGGAAACGACCAGATGGACGGATCAGGAGAAGCCACGCGCCAAAGCGCGTGGCCAGCCGCCACCATAAGGCCGCGGAAACGCGGCCCAAGCCGCGTTTCCGCGGCAATCAAGTCATATCCAGGGAACCGCCTTCGTGGACGACTTCGACTGGGACTCTACCTCCTTCTGCTCCTATAAATACCCCCTGCAGTGCAACCGAGAAGAGCGTCCAGAGCCAGAGGGCCAAATCTAGGGTTTTAGGCTTTCTTCTTTCTTGTAGTTAGGTTTTCTTTTCTTTTTTAATTTTTATGTAAGTGAGGGAGAGGGCTATGTTGAGAGTGACACCGATGTATGCTTCTCTTCTCTTTCATTGTATCAAGTAATAAAGGTAACTTTTCTTTTTATGTCATTGCTTTATTTTCCTTTTTGTTTTCTTCTCTTTTTCTATTTTTATCTCTGTTGGTTTATGATGAGCATGCAAGTGATTCCAAAGCACAAGTATAACGAATCTTGGTGGGTGCCAACGATATTTCATGGTGATGTTCTCCTCCTCAAGGTACGTATCACTTCATACTTGCCCAAGCTTGATGATATAATGCGAATAGGGGACTGAGATCGATCCTATGGTTTATGCGTTCAACGCCTCCAAAGTAAGGTAGAAAGTGTTAGGATTTCACGTTTTTCTTCAACCAAACTAAGGTTAGTGTTTATTTCTTTTCTTTTCTTTTCTTTTATTTTTGTAGATTAAATCACCATCTCCCAATTCTTTCTTTCTCATCTCATTATAAATACCACCTCTAATCCTCCATCTTCATAATCTACTGCCTTCTTCCTAACTTAACTTTAACTATTCTTTTTGTTAACTTAAAGAAAATAATTTTTAGAGATAACTTACAAACGCTTCTATCGCTAGTCCCTCCCTGAGGATCACGACCCGCATAGCCACTGCTACCGCGGATTAGAATTGAGCGTCCTGCACTATTGTTTTAAATTCTGAAATTCTATATTTTGTGTGCAGGGAAAAACTCAATCAAAATTTTGGCGCCGTTGCCGGGGAGGGACGGTAAGTTTTTCTCTAAAAATAAAAAAAATTTAACTAATTCTTTTATTCTTTCTGTTTGCAGCTTTGGAGAACAGGGAAACTGACAGCAGAAGTGGACATATAGCAACTCTGTGCCTCTGCCCTCGAAGGCAGAGCACAAGAGCCTACTTCAGAGCCGCGAAAACACGGAAATTGCCGCGAAATCGCGGCCTGAGTAGTTCCCTACTGATCCATCTTTTTGCAGGTTGCTGCAAATTGCAATATCTGTCTACTGCTCTGTTAAACTTTGTTCTGAGATAACCCTGCTTACTGCTAATTAATCAACAGTAAAATACTTGTTGTTAAAGATAAAAATTGATTAGACGTTTGCAGATTAGGCACGTGTCTTTTCAATTCCTTTATTTTTACTGTTGAAGAGTGCTGGAGCAAGGTACGTTCGCATTTCATGTAGAATAGGACTCATCTCTTGGTTGATTTTCATGCTTTGAGTGAATCTTATTTACATATTTTGTACACTTGCACAAATTTATTTTAAGGGCATAACCCATTAACAAGATAAGGTGGGGATTTCATCACCTTCCTTAGCCCAAAAATCATATCCCAAGCACTCACTAACCCAAGCCTAACTTAAAATTAAGTAGACGTTGGCCCTAGGGAAATCTCGGACTCAATTAGGAGATTATCCTAAGGGGGAATAGTGCTGGAAATTGACTCCTGCCAAATCAGTGTCTAGGAAGGGGATTGAGGGCCGAAAGCCCGAAGATTGGTGGTTATTTAATTAAGGAACGTCTTTGACGGAAAACCTCCCACCAATCTTGCCCTGACCTGGCTGATTAACTTGTGGTCAAAGTCTGCACCCTACCTCCCGTGGACAGTCTAACCAGTTAGGAGTCGTCTAGGTCATAGGTCTACCCTAACTTAGGTTAGAATTTTTTCTTTTTTGTTTGTTTATAGAATTTTTTCTTTTTTGTTTGTTTATTTGTTTGTTTTCTTTTTCTTTACTGTGTTGGTGTGATATGGCATATAATAATAATTTTTCCAATTTTAATCCATATTACACACCTAACTATTTTTCGGATATTACCAACCCGGCATATCACAACTTTGAACAACCTAGTGTGCCGGAATGGTCTTATCCGAATGAATATAACCCATACCCCCCATCTTATGACCATAATTTTCATACTTTCAACTCTTCACAGAGTTCATAGGGTTTCGATTCCCCCGAGTCCAATTTTCAACCGACTTGTCCTCCGTCTCCACCTTGTCCACAATATTCCCAAGATTCATACTCAGATCCACCCAGTCAGAATAGACTACCATCTATCCAGGAAATGATGAATATGCATGAGTCCAAGCAACAATTACCATCAATCGCAGACATGATTATGCGTGAGTCCACCGACTCACAACTTCATCACGATTACACTTCATCCTTTCAAGTCCAATCACAACATGTTGCACCTATCAACTATGAAAGGATGCTTGCAGCCATGACTCAGGCTAGATTAGCCCGTGATCATGATATAGATATGATGGTTCAATCTTTACGTTCTCACCGTTCGGCCATTTCTGATATTACTGACCACTCTCTTAGAGCTGACGAACCAAGTTGCTTTGGACAACAAGATTCTAATTCAGTGCCATCATGTGAACTTGCTGAAACTCCAATTGATAGTTTGGCAAGTTATTACTTTCCTAAAATAGAACTTGAGTATAAATATGATTCTGATTTCCCACTTGGTGATTCAATTTTACTTCCTGATTCAATAATGACTCCGGTGTCTCCACCTGATTTTACTTTTCCCGAGTCAACATTGGATCCTGTCCAATTCATCATGAAATTGAATCACCCATTTTTGATGATCATATTGAACTTGACCAATTGTGCAATTTTGAAAGTCCCATGGATAAATTGGCAAGTTCTCATTTTTATGAAATTGAACCCAATGAGATATGTGACCTAGATTCTCAAATCTGTGATCAAGTTCAAATTCCCGAATCATTGTTGACTCTTGTTTTGTTACCCGACTTAGGTAATATTTTAGAGTCAGTTTTGGTTCCCACACCTATCATTCCTGAATTTGAATCACCAATATTGAGTCACATTCCATTATGGGAAGAATATTGTGGACTTCAGCTTCAACTTATTGATTTGGACCCACTTCCTGAACCTAGCCCGACTCCTGAACCATTACTTGATTTAAGTTTCTTTCCTGAGTCGGTATTCGTTCCCGTACTTCCCACGTCCAAGTCAATAATTCCATCTTTTCATACTCCATTTTGGGACAAGGAGTTTGACACAATTGACTCTGAAATTTATTATGAAATTTGGAAATTTGATGGGGTGAAAATTTTAAAAAATAATTATACATACATTTTAGTGGGTTATATAAGAAAAATTTCTGGTGGGTTTCACCAAATATTATGTTATCTTGATTGGGTAGCAACGCTTGGCCCAAGTAGACCACCACCGGAACCACCACCTTAAGGTAACTTCTGCCTTCCCTTGTTCTTTTTCATGCATATATGCATTCATTCATACATTGAGGACAATGCATGAGATAAGTGTGGGGGTAGGCTTTACTAACATACTAACATAGTTAGAAACTAACAAAAATTTGCTAATAAAATATATATATATATATTTCTAAAAAAATAATAATAATTATAAAAAGGACAATATTTTGACTTATCTTTTGAAAGAAATCTAAGTTAATCTTAAGAATTAGGAAAATCATGATTAGGATTTCTAAAAACTTGGTCAAAATAAATAAATTGTTGAATTTTAGGTATAGGAGGAGAAATTGAATAATTAATTAGTCTTGATTTTTACCTTAATGAAATTTGCATACCTAATGCATATCTAGGATTCTAAGACGAAGACCTTTGTGCCTCATACATAAAAAAAAAAATCACTAATTAAGCTGGATACATGTACCTCAAGAAGCATAAGTATTCATGCCTAAAGGTGAGTAAATAAAATAAAGTCCTTAGTTTTGGGGCCTATTTCACTCGAATTTGAGTCCGCGGGGTGTTTTCTCACCTGGTGCCCTAAAGCCAACCGGTTTGGGAGTCATCGACTTTAAGTTCGTTACATGGGTGAATTAGAAAGCCTAAGGAAATTAAGAAAAAATTACTTATATATGTACTAACACATCTAATAGTCAATTAGTTAGGTATGAGGGCCTCAAGAAGCCTTGATACTTACACGAAAGAAAATTATATGAGTTATACATATCAAAAATATATATATATACATATAATAATAATAAAGAGGCATGAGAGTCCAAGTTAAGGAATTCCTAGCAAAGTTACAAGGATGCGTATGACTTTTGGTAACGAAAAAGACTATACAAACACTCAATTTTGATCCTTACCTAAAATGAATAACAATTGACTTTATTAAGACTAAGTTTAAGAATGAATAAAAATGATAATCCTAAAACTTATAGAATATTTAGTCTCTTCAAAAGTATTTCAAATATTTTCCTTTTTATGGATTTTGTGGGTGTAATCCGCTGAAAACCCTCACGAGACAACACTCGTCCTCTAGGGTAACCTAGGGGTTTAACGGCTTGTTGCACATGCTAAGTATAACCGTGATTCCTACGAAAGTGAGTTAGGTTAGATTAATTTTTCTTTTCTCTTTGATTTTTACTCGAGGACGAGTAAAAAGATAAGTGTGGGGGTGTGATTGGTAGTGAAAAGTGCATTTTTATCATTATATTTACCATCACATTTTCATATTTTTTCCTATAATTCTGCACATTTACTAATATTTTATGATTTATTGTGCGCAGGCCTTGAGTTCTTATTTTATAATAAATAAAGCCTAAAAGAAGCCCAAAAGCCCATATTCAAGCCCAAGTGCAAAAGTGCAAATATTAATTGTCAAAATTGCAAATATACAAGGGTCAAAGTTGCAAATATTAAAGAAGAGGGAAGGATAGACTTCTATTCAACCCTAAA
This sequence comes from Agave tequilana, assembly GCA_038442645.1. Classification (NCBI taxonomy): domain Eukaryota; kingdom Viridiplantae; phylum Streptophyta; class Magnoliopsida; order Asparagales; family Asparagaceae; genus Agave; species Agave tequilana. Next base: position 272,248 of record JAVJIF010032007.1, read on the forward strand.
AACTTGCAGATGAGGATAAAAGCCAAAGAAGGAGAATTTAAGATCACAAATTCGTGGATAAAAGATTTGAGATTTAGGTAACTTGCTTCCCAAGTTATATCCAAATCCAAAGATTAATAGCCAGGATGCAGCTTCCAGAAGGAAACGACCAGATGGACGGACCAGGAGAAGCCACGCGCCAAAGCGCGTGGCCAGCCGCCACCATAAGGCCGCGAAAACGCGGCCCAAGCCGCGTTTCCGCGGCAATCCAGTCATATCCAGGGAACCGCCTTCGTGGACGACTTCGACTGGGACTCTACCTCCTTCTGCTCCTATAAATACCCCCTGCAGTGCAACCGAGAAGAGCGTCCAGAGCCAGAGGGCCAAATCTAGGGTTTTAGGTTTTCTTCTTTCTTGTAGTTTAGGTTTTCTTTTCTTTTTTAATTTTTATGTAAGTGAGGGAGAGGGCTATGTTGAGAGTGACATCGATGTATGCTTCTCTTCTCTTCCATTGTATCAAGTAATAAAGGTAACTTTTCTTTTTATGTCATTGCTTTATTTTCCTTTTTGTTTTATTCTCTTTTTCTATTTTTATCTCTGTTGGTTTCTGATGAGCATGCAAGTGATTTCCAAAGCACAAGTATAACGAATCTTGGTGGGTGCCAATGATATTTCATGGTGATGTTCTCCTCCTCAAGGTACGTATCACTTCATACTTGCCCAAACTTGATGATATAATGCGAACAGGGGACTGAGATCGATCCTATGGTTTATGCGTTCAACGCCTCCAAAGTAAGATAGAAAGTGTTAGGATTTCATGTTTTTCTTCAACCAAACTAAGGTTAGTGTTTATTTCTTTTCTTTTCTTTTCTTTTATTTTTGTAGATTAAATCACCATCTCCCAATTCTTTCTTTCTCATCTCATTATAAATATCACCTCTAATCCTCCATCTTCATAATCTACCGCCTTCTTCCTAACTTAACTTTAACTATTCTTTTTGTTAACTTAAAGAAAATAATTTTTAGAGATAACTTACAAACGCTTCTATAGCTAGTCCCTCCCTGATGATCACGACCCGCATAGCCACTGCTACCGCGGATTAGAATTGAGCGTCCTGCACTATTGTTTTAAATTCTGAAATTCTATATTTTATGTGCAGGGAAAAACTCAATCAGTTATACTCTCCAAGGATAAGTTGTCGAAGTTGAAATCTATCAATTTAGATTTCTGTGAAGACCTGTGTCTACGAGAAGCAGAGGATAGTCAGTTTTTCAAAGACGAGAAAGATTCTGAAGGCAGAAGTTCATATTGACATATGGGGGTAAGGCTTCAGTTTTCTCTCTCAGAGACTCATTATATTTTGTGACCTTTATTGATGATTCTAGTAGAAAGGTCCGAATATAATTATTGAAGTACAAATCGGTTGTGTTTGATGTGTTTAAGATGTGATTGGCCCAAGCTAAAAATAAATCAGGTTGGAAGCTTCAGCGTTTGAAGTCTGATAATGGGGGCAAATACTGCGATGACAAATTTGGAGAGTTTTGCCGAGTCTTAGAATCCATAAAGTGAAGTCGGTTCTGAAAAACCCTCATCAGAATGGGGTGGCAGAATGCATGAACAAGACAATATTGGAGCGTGCCAGGATCACGCGAATGCACACTGGATTGCCCAAACAGTTCTGCACAAACGCAATCAACATAGTGTTGTATCTGATCAACAGAGGACCATCAGTGTCCCTGAATTGTGGGATTCCTGAGGAAACATAGGTCGGCAAAGAGGTAAACATGAACCACTTGCGTATTTTTTATTGTATCTCATATGTCCATTGTTGGCCCAAAAGGTTACACTCTCCATTTATTTAGAGTTTTGATGATAACAAAACAAATAAGAGCTATTTGGTACAAATAAGTTTGTTCAAGATAAGTTTCAGGTTAGTACCATATTTGGAGGCCATTGCTTAGCTATTGTAAGAACTTCTAAGTTCATGGAGTAAAGAACGCGTTTTGCACATCAAGGAAGGAACATAGAAGAGAAGGCTCTAGCAAGGCATTGCATGGCTCAAGATTGCTCAAGAGACTTAATTAGATTTGTTTTTAGTTTATAGTTTTGTTAAAGAATAGTGAATAGGTTTGAAGCTCTATTACACACGTTTTTGCACACATCTTATTTCTAAGTTTATTCTTTATAATATGTACAAAATATTTTAATATACAATCTTCTGTTTACAAATTCATTATTATATTTTATACTTATTCCTATTCAAAAATATTTATTAAAAATCAAATTATCTTCAAAATTCTGTTTTTGTTTTGGCCTTTGACCTGAGCCGGTCGACCGTCCGGTCGGCCGACCCTGTGTCAGGTCAAGCCGGTCGACCGACCCAGTCGACCGAGGTTCTGGCAGCAGTGCGTATCCGTGTGCACGTTTCACGGTCGACCGGGCGGTCGACCGGAACCTGCCTGACTGTAAGACATTTGCTCTCTGTATTTTTCGGTCGACCGGGCGGTCGACCGAGAGCCGGCAACGGCTCTTATTTTTGAACTTCGGTCGACCGACCGGTCGATCGGAATAGCCGTTTGTACAGTAACGGCTATAATTTTAAACATGTTTTATTTTGTCTTTTTCTCCCTAATAAGTGTTTAAATGTTATTTGCTGACCCTAATACTTCCTAATTGGCCTTAAGTATGTTTTATCTCTAAACCCTACCCCTCTACTATAAATAGGGGTGTTTGGGGAGAGGTTCATAACAAGAAAAATTTGCAAAAGTTTCAAAAGTTTAAGGCATTCAAAAGAGCTTTGTTTCTTGGTTTTTGTGCTGAATATATCTCTCATTTTCTGAAGTGTTTTCCAAAGACTCTCTGATTTCTTTTTCTTTTCTACTTACACACAAGAGCTTCAATCCTCTCATTGTTCTACAAGGATTTTTGTAAGGGAAGAGAACTTTTCAAAAGAGAGTTTGTGGTCTTTTGATCACCAAGAGATAACTTGTACTTGAGATTGTGGAGTTGGGTACTCCGGTATATTTGTAACATCTTTGTGAAGTTATAGTGGTTAGAAATCCTTCTGGGGAAGGCGGAGACGTAGAGCTGGGTGCTCGAACCTCGGAAAAATTATCGGTATTTGCGTTTGGTTTACTTGCTCTTACTTCTTACTTTACTTTCATTGCTCTTATTACTTGCTCTCTATTTTCATTGCAATATTCACTTGTGTTCATTCATCTTGTCAATCAAAGTCCCATACAACAAGATTGCATTGTGCACCTCCAACTCATATCCAGAGGAATCACGAGGAAGGAGTTCAGAGCCCTTCACGGGGAATCCGGCTTCTAGTCTTGTTTTGGGAGATTGTTGCATCATAATTTTTATTTGTGCATTGATTAGCATTATCACCTATTCACCCCCCTCTAGGTGATTTTCAATTGGTCTCAGAGCTTGGACTCTAGGTTTGGCTTAACATCCTTAGAGAGATCCTTAAAATATTGCTAATCAATATTTGCATTCATCCATTCATTCACTAGTAAACATGGCCGATAACATCAAAACTCCTCCTAAATTTGATGGACTTAATTTCCCTATTTGGAAGGTTAGAATGACTATCTTTTTGCAATCTTTAGGTAGCTTAGTAGCTAAATTCTTGACCAAACCCTATGTAGTACCCGATAGTGATGAGAGCACATGGACCGACTTTACCTTTAGAGAATATGAGGCTAACTCCAAGGCCCAAAATTCCCTTCTAACCGCCTTGAATGAGGACGACCTTACACGGGTAATACATTGTCAATCCGCCTATGAGATTTGGCAACATTTGTTGGTCACACACGAGGGGACTTCACAAGTTAAGAGAGCTAAAATAGATCTCTTAAGGTCCCAATATGAATCTTTTAAAATGATTGATGATGAAACCATTGATTGCATGATTACGAGGTTTAGTAAAATCACCAATGCTCTTTCCTCTTTAGGTGATGATATCTCCAATGATCAAAAGGTGCGAAAAGTGATTTGGGCTCTTCCTTCATCATGGGAGATAAAGGCCACCACCTTGAAAGAATTGAACGACAAAGATGAAATGGACCTCATTAGTATCATTGGGAACTTAAAGACCCATGAGATGAAAAAGAAGACAAGAGAAGAGGCCGCTCCGCTAAAGAAGAAGTCCATAGCCTTCAAGTCTTCATCCACTCTTGAGGACGATGAAGAAGATGAAGAAGAAGATGAGGAGCTCTCCCTTCTTGTGTGAAACGTGAAGAGAATGTACCGGAAGAACAAGCTCAACTTTAGAAGGAAGTTTGAAGGAAAAGAGGAAAGAAGAATCATTTGCTGTAATTGCCGAAAGCCCGGACACATCATGGCGGATTGCCCGGATTTCAAGAAGAAGATGACTTCCTCCTTCAAGCCAAATAAGCCGGTGGAAAAGAAAGCCTACAAAGCCACATGGGATTCGGAAAGCGAATCCGAAGACGAGATGGACACGGCAAACATGTGTTTCATGGCAAACACACCAAAGGTAACCCCACAACCTCTTGATGAAGATGATGAATTAACTAAAGAAGTTATTGTACATGCTTTTGTTGAACTCTCGGAAACCTATGATAATAAAAAGATTGAATGTTCTAAATTAGAAAAGGAAGTTACTTTTCTTAAAAATCAACTTGCTATTGTTTCTAGAGAAAAAGATGAAATTTCTTCCAATCTCATTTCTACTCAAAATGAATTTAGTGCTTACAAAGTAGCTTGTAAAGCAAAATTTCCTAAGATTGATGAAAAAGAAATTTCTTCTTTAAAAACTAGAATTATTGATTTTGAAAAGGTTTTGAAGGATTGTGCTTTCAACACTAAGAAACTTGAAGAAATGTTTTCTAAAAGGCACACGTCTCATGCTAAAGATTCTTATGTTAAGATTCCTCATGCTCACACTTCACATAACACTCATGCTAAATCCACACATGCTCACAAGTCTCACACTTACTATACTTTTAGATATGGTAGAGTGTATAGATGTACTTATTGTGGTAAAAATGGACATTTGGCTAAATTTTGTTATGACCAAGTAAATAGATCAAATAATCTTGTTTGGGTTCATGGCACTAACTCTTTAGGACCCAAGAAAATGTGAGTACCAAAATCAAGTCCTAAATTATTTGATGTAGGTACACACCAAGGCTCCAAGACGTAAGGAGCGGTGGTACCTTGATAGTGGTTGTTCAAGACACATGACATGGGACATCAATAACTTTACAACCCTATCAAGGTACATGGAAGGTGGCACCGTCACCTTCGGGGATGACTCCAAGGGAACTATCATCTGTATAGGTAACATTCAAATTGGTGCAGCTCCTATTTTAGAAAATGTAGTTCTTGTTGATGATTTGAAGCATAACTTGCTTAGCATTAGTCAACTTTGTGACCGTGGACTTAAAGTTGTTTTTGATGATTCTTCTTGCAAGATTTTTGATGTTAAAAACCAATGATTGTATTCTTACCGGTTTTCGTGACAATAATGTCTATATCATTAACATGCTTAATTTAGATTGTTCTACTAAATGCTTTCAATGAAAATTCTTGGCTTTGGCATAGAAGATTAGGACATGCATCTTTTGACCATCTTTCTAGAATTAATTCTAAGGAATTGGTGAAGGGTATACCTTACTTGAAGTTTGAGAAAGACCGCATTTGTGGTGCGTGCCAACTTGGGAAACAAACCAAGTCTTCCTTCAAACCAATCAAGGATATCATGTCAACTAGGCCATTAGAATTAATTCATATGGATCTTTTTGGACCAACTAAAACTAAGAGCTTAAATGGTAGTAGATTTACATTTGTTTTAGTTGATGATTTTTCCCGTTTCACTTGGGTTTTCTTTTTGGAATACAAAGATCAAACTTTTTCTCATTTCAAAGTTTTTGGAAAAAGGGTTGAAAAAGAAAAAGGTTTTTCGATTTTGAGAATAAGGAGTGATAGAGGTGGTGAGTTTGTTAACCAACTCTTCATGACTTATTGTGATGAAAAGGGAATCAAGCATGAAATGTCATATCCTAGAACTCCACAACAAAATGGAGTTGTAGAAAGGAAAAATAGAACACTTCAAGAGATGGCTAGGACCATGATAAGTGAATATGACCTCCCTCAATATTTATGGGCCGAGGCCGTAAACACCGCATGCTATATTTCAAATCGTATTTATTTGTGTAAAATTTCTTTCAAAACATCTTTTGAAATGTATCATTCTAGAAAACCTAATGTTGCATATTTCAAAGTTTTTGGATGCAAGTGTTTTGTTTTGAATACTAAAGATAACTTGGGTAAATTTGATGCTAAGGCTTATGAAGCTATCTTTGTTGGATACTCTACTACTAGTAAAACTTATAGAGTATTCAATAGATCTTCTCTTACCATTGAAGAATCCATGCATGTTAAATTTGAAGAATCTAATGTGGTTGTTGAGAATGTTGTAGAGATTGACCCATTAGGTGAAGACATGGAGAGACTATCCTTGAAGGACTCACCCGCTCAAGAAGAAAAGCAAGAATCCATTGGTAATGTTCAAGAGGGTAAAGAGGAAAGCTCATAACCGCTTCCTAAAGATTGGAGATACGCTACAAATCACCCCAAGGAACTCATCTTAGGTGATGTATCTAAAGGGGTAACAACTCGCTCCAAACTCCATGACTTATGTGGTAACTTTGCTTTCATTTCTCATTTTGAACCCAAAAGCATCCTCGAAGCCGAGGCGGACTCATATTGGTTGCTAGCCATGCAAGAGGAACTCAATCAATTTGAGCGCAACCAAGTTTGGCACCTTGTTCCTAGGCCCCACGATAGACCAATAATTGGTACTAAGTGGATCTTTAGAAACAAGATGGATGAGTCTGGTAATGTCATTAGGAATAAAGTTAGGTTAGTAGCCCAAGGTTACACTCAAGTTGAGGGAATTGACTTTGAGGAGACCTTTGCACCCGTAGCACGGCTTGAAGCCATACGGATGACACTAGCTTTTGCATCTTTCAAAAATTTTAAACTTTTTCAAATGGATGTGAAAAGTACATTTTTGAATGGTTTTATAAATGAAGAAGTTTATGTTGAACAACCTCCCGGTTTTGTTGATCATGTTCATCCCAATTTTATTTTTAAACTTGATAAAGCTTTGTATGGATTGAAACAAGCTCCAAGAGCTTGGTATGAAAGGCTTTCTAGTTTTCTCATTTCAAATGATTTTGTCAAAGGCAAAGTAGACACAACTCTTTTACTAAGCATGTTGATAATGACATTTTAATTGTGCAAATTTATGTTGATGATATAATTTTTGGATCTTCTAATGAGTTTTTATGTAAGGAGTTTGAAAAGGTTATGCAATGTGAGTTTGAAATGTCTTCCATGGGTGAATTGAATTTCTTTCTTGGACTCCAAATCAAGCAATTGCAAGATGGGAACTTCATATGTCAAGCCAAGTACGCAAAGGAACTCGTAAAGAAGTTTGGACTTAAAGACTCTAAAGTTTGCAACACTCCCATGGCTTACAACCAAGCTTGATAAGGATGACCAAGGTAAAAATGTTGATATTAAATTGTATAGAAGCATGAAGGTAGTCTTTTGTATTTGACGGCAAGTAGGCCGGACATAATGTTTAGTGTGCGTCTTTGTGCTAGATTTCAATCGTGTCCCAAAGAGTCTCATCTTATTGCGGTAAAACGCATTATTCGTTCTATTAATGGCACAATTGGAATGGGTCTTTGGTATCCGAAAACCGGAGATTTCTCAATGACGAGTTATTCGGATGCCGACTATGCGGGTTGTAGAGTAGATAGAAAGAGTACTAGTGGGACATGTCAATTTCTTGGTAATTGTCTTGTTTCATGGTCCTCTAGGAAACAAAATTCCGTAGCTCTCTCAACCGCCGAGGCGGAGTATGTTGCCGCGGGGGCTTGTTGTGCACAAGTCCTTTGGATGAAACATACTCTCCTTGATTATGATTTGCATTATAACCATATAAAAATATTTTGTGATAATACTAGTACTATACATATGACTAAGAATGCAAATCAACATAGTAAGACCAAGCACATTGAGATTAGATATCACTTTCTTAGAGATCATTTTGAGAAAGGAGATATAGATATTGATTATGTTTTTACGGATTTGCAACTTACCGATATTTTCACTAAACCACTTGATTTTGCTAGATTTTCTTTCATATGTGGTGAACTTAATGTTTGTGTTATTGAATAACAATGTTTTCTTGACCCTTTTTGATGTATGACAAAAAGGGGGAGAATGAGTTTATGTATGGAAATATGAAGTTCATATGGTTTTGGTTCCATATGGGTTTATATATGTTTTTAGTTTTTGATGTGTTTTCATGAATTCTTGTAATTTGAGTTTAAGTGTTTTATATTTTCATGATTTATGGTTTTTGGTTTCATGATGTTTACTTGCAAATTACAAATTACATTGTTTTTCTTTGTTTAATATAGCATAATTTGAGGGGGAGCTTTCTCCTCCCCTATATTTTTGTTCATAGCTTATTTGTTTTGTCATCATCAAAAAGGGGGAGATTGTTGGCCCAAAGGTTACACTCTCCATTTGTTTAGAGTTTTGATGATAACAAAACAAATAAGAGCAATTTGGTACTAATAAGTTTGTTCAAATAAGTTTCAGGTTAGTACCATATTTGGAGGTCATTGCTTAGCTATTGCAAGAACTTCTAAGTTCATGGAGCAAAGAAGGCGTTTTGCACATCAAGGAAAGAACATAGAAGAGAAGGCTCAAGAAGGGCATTGCATGGCTCAAGATTGCTCAGGAGACTTAATTAGATTTGTTTTTAGTTTATAGTTTTGTTAAAGAATAGTGAATAGGTTTGAAGCTCTATTACACACGTTTTTGCACACATCTTATTTCTAAGTTTATTCTTTATAATATGTACAAAATATTTTAATATACAATCTTCTGTTACAAATTCATTATTATATTTTATACTTATCCCTATTCAAAAATATTTTATTAAAAATCAAATTATCTTCAAAATTCTGTTTTTGTTTTGGCCTTTGACCTGAGCCGGTCGACCGTCCGGTCGGCCGACCCTGTGTCAGGTCAAGCCGGTAGACCGACCCAGTCGACCGAGGTTCTGGCAGCAGTGCGTATCCGTGTGCACGTTTCACGGTCGACCGGAACCTGCCTGACTGTAAGACATTTGCTCTCTGTATTTTTCGGTCGACCGGGCGGTCGACCGAGAGCCGGCAACGGCTCTTATTTTTGAACTTCGGTCGACCGACCGGTCGACCGGAATAGCCGTTTGTACAGTAACGGCTATAATTTTAAACATGTTTTATTTTGTCTTTTTCTCCCTAATAAGTGTTTAAATGTTATTTGCTGACCCTAATACTTCCTAATTGGCCTTAAGTATGTTTTATCTCTAAACCCTAGCCCTCTACTATAAATAGGGGTGTTTGGGGAGAGGTTCATAACAAGAAAAATTTGCAAAAGTTTCAAAAGTTTAAGGCATTCAAAAGAGCTTTGTTTCTTGATTTTTGTGCTGAATATTTCTCTCATTTTCTGAAGTGTTTTCCAAAGACTCTCTGATTTCTTTTTCTTTTCCACTTACACACAAGAGCTTCAATCCTCTCATTGTTCTACAAGATTTTTGTAAGGGAAGAGAACTTTTCAAAAGAGAGTTTGTGGTCTTTTAATCACCAAGAGATAACTTGTACTTGAGATTGTGGAGTTGGGTACTCCGGTGTATTTGTAACATCTTTGTAAAGTTATAGTGGTTAGAAATCCTTCTGGGGAGGCGGGGACGTAGAGCTGGGTGCTCGAACCTCGGAAAAATTCTCGGTGTTTGCGTTTGGTTTACTTGCTCTTTCTTCTTGCTTTACTTTCATTGCTCTTATTACTTGCTCTCTATTTTCATTGCAATATTCACTTGTGTTCATTCATCTTGTCAATCAAAGTCCCATACAATAAGATTGCATTGTGCACCTCCAACTCATATCCAGAGGAATCACGAGGAAGGAGTTCAGAGCCCTTCACGGGGAATCCGGCTTCTAGTCTTGTTTTGGGAGATTGTTGCATCATAATTTTTATTTGTGCATTGATTAGCATTATCACCTATTCACCCCCCCCCCCCTCTAGGTGATTTTCATCCATGTGGAGCTAGATCGCAGGAGCAAGTTGGATCTGAAGTCCAAGGGATGCATCTTATTGGGTATAGAACAAACGAGTACGACTATTGGTTTAGCGATTCAGAAAACAAAAGATCCTTAGGTATAAGAATGTGGTATTCAATGAGAAGAAGTTATACAAGGACTTGCTGACAGAGAGGAGCACTTCGTAAAAGGATCCCAAAGTTGCATCTCAAAGCACTGCAAAACAGTAGGATGTCGCAGACTCAGAGTTCATCGAATTTAATCGTGTTCCTATGAAAATGTTCAGAGCATTCCGGAAGAGAATGATGAACTCAGAATGGAGCCTTTGACCTCCCCAAAGAGTGTTGACGTGATTAGCAAGGATGACTAGAACTCCAAAGAAATACTTTCCTTCCTTGCACTATCTGTTGTTGACTGACAGTGGTAAGCTCGAGTGTTAGAAAGCTTTACAAGTGGAAGCCAAAGACAAGTGGGAGCTTGCCATGGATGATGAGATAGAGTCTCTCATGAAGAGCCAAGCAAGCCTTGCATAACAAATGGGTCTACCGGTTGAAAGAGGAGCATGACGACACCAAGTGGAACAAGGCGAGGATGATTGTGAAAGGATTTTAATAGCAGAAAGATATTGCCGTTACCAAGATTTTCTCTCCTGTTTTGACACTAACTATTGTTAGATCTGTTCTGAGCATTATGACAGTAGAGGACTTGCATCTAGAATGGCTAAATGTTAAAACTGCGTTTCTTCATGATGAATTGAAGGAGGACATCTATATAATGCAGACACAAGGTTATATCATGATGAGAAAGGAGCAGTTGGTTTGCAAGCTCAAGAAGAGTCTTTATGGCTTGAAATAGACTATGAGGTAGTGGTATCTGAAGTTAGACAGATTCATGATTAGCAGTAGATTCACAATGTTGTAGGTTGATCATTGTTGCTATTCAAAGTGATTTGAGAATTTGTACGTCATACTACTGTTGTATGTATATGATATATTTATTGTCGGATCAAGCATGAAAGAGATTGTGAATCTCAAAGCCAAGTTGGTGAAAGAATTCTCAATGAAGGACTTGAGTTCAACATAGAAAATTCTTGGAATGAGAATCAATAGAGAGAAAAGAGGTTGTTGAAGATATCACAAGTAAAGTACGTGGAGAATGCGCTGAAGAGGATTACATGACGGACGCTAAACCTGTGAATGTCCTGTTCGGAGGCCACTTCATGCTCTCAAAGGCATAAACTCTGACGACGGAAGATGAGAAGGCTCTCATGTTGGAGGTGTCATATGCATCAGCTGCGGGCAACTTAATGTATGTTATGGTCTGTACGAGATTAGACAATGCTCAAGCAGTGGGAGTTGTCAGCAATGAGCAATCTCGAGAAGGAGCGTTGGAGAGCAGAAAAGTGGATCTTGAAATATTTGAAAGAGAGTTCAGATATGACATTATGCTATAATGGGTGGACGTTCATCTGCACCGATATGTAGACTCTGACTTTGTGGGTAATAATATTACTGGTTATGTCTTCACTTTAGAAAGTGGAGCAGTGAGCTGGGTGTTAAGGCTGTAAAAGGTAGTCGCCTTGTCTACGATGAAGGTCGAATATGTTGCAACGATAAAGGCTTGTAAGGAGTTGATATGGTTGAAGGATTTTATGAAAGAGCTTGGCAAGAAGTAGATGACTTCGTCACTGCATAGTGATAGTTAGTGCTATAGATCTTGCCAACTATCCAGTCTATCTGACAGAATTAAGCACATTAATATGCGGTAGAACTAAGCACATTAAGGTGCAGTACCACTTCATCCGCATTCTTTTGAAGGACGATGTGTTATTACTGGTGAAGATATATACGAGTCGAAATTCCACAGGCATGCTAACCAAACTAGTCACAACAGAGAAACTGAAGACCTGCTCCCTCCGTGGGTCTTCTAGATTGGAGATTTAGAGTTGAGTCGCAACAAATGCCTCTACGAGTTGAGAGTCGAATAAGAGAGAAAGAGAGACAGAAGAAGTGCTGCTGATGTGACAATAATCAGTCTCCAAGTGGGAGTTATTAAGTTGTGTAGCCAGATTATTGCCTGCACGGAGTGTCGCCATGATGACCTGGAGCGGCGACATAGCTTTTCGGGTCATGGCATTGCGCTAGTTTAGAGTTTCAAGTTGATGGCAATCACTAAGCGATAAAGCCTTCCAGAGTGGTGGAATCTTCAGAGCGAAAGATCACTCTGAAGCACCTAGTTGGAGGAGCATTTCATAGTAGAGTCTCTAGAGCAGAAGATCACTCTGAAACACCTAGTCAGAGGAGCACTCCGAACCTACAGAGCAGAGTTATTTCTCGAAAGTACTTAGCGGAAGCGGCTCATTCCAACGTAGAAGGGATCCAATTCAGGAGCTTCTTTGTCAGCGAAACTTGGGGAACATATCAAGGGCAGATTAAGAATCTCACAACTTGTAACCTAGTTTTTCAAATAAAAAGGAATGTGCCGTCAATAGGGCCAATAGAGAAAAGCATCAATAGATTATGCTATGGTGGGTGCCATTGTATTGAACAGTTGTGAGGTTCACTTCTTCCCTGTAATCTCTTTGATAAATAGTGAATTTGTGTGCGGCTCCGTGATTTTTTTTTTATTTGAACTTTCCACGTAATTTCTGATGTCTTTAATTGATATGTGATTTTCTCTCTCTTTTTTTTCCGCATTGCTGTCGATCCTTGATAGAGGTCCATGATGGCATATAATGACTAATAGAGATCCTATTCTGTGTTTACTGAGATGAGTGTTGGATGCCCCGACCGCGTTCACCAAACCCCAAGAAAATAAAACACTTAGTAAGAGTTTAATTATCAGAGTGTAAAAGTAGAGTCCTCTGAATTGATGTCTATCACAATGGCGTTTGACTTTAGGCTGACTCCACTTTAGTGAAGCGTAGTGGCTGTGTCCCTCTGAGAAGTACATAGAAGAGTTATCCAGTGGAGAATATTAGAAATACGCGAATGTATACTTGAGAATGTGCAGATATTTTGTCACTAAAAATTCAGTTGTTGTGTTCTAACCATATGAACAGCAATTTGGCAGCCTCAACAAGGTCACTGATGAGTCTAGACGCAAAAGAAAGTCTAACTTCTTAGGAGGGTTAACATTAACTTTCAGTACTAAGTTGACCATTTTTTTCTATTATTGCAAAACAACTCAATGAGGAGGAATTCTAATTTCTAACTGCTATAGTTAGAGTTATATACAGCTGCTGTCGCATAAATGCAAACAATTAGATCTTGCATTTCACTAACTAAAATTAGATTTTGCAACTCCAACTACATCAATTCATACTTAGTTTATCTCACACTCTTCTTACTAGTGAGAATAATGTGATAATTGGGGTGCTGGGCATGTGTTTCTCTTTCCTTATGGCCTACTGACTATGATTCTGTTAATTTAGTGGCCTACTGACTCTTGCTTATATATGATTCTTTTAGTTGAGCGTCGATCCCTCTCTTCATGGATGGTAGCATGAAACATTGGCAATGTGCCCCCCATCATCATCATGTGGCCCTCCAAATTAAATGAAGGATTCCATCCCACCGCCTACACTATCTCACCAGAAAAAACTACCAACTGCCAAGGCCCACAATGGCTCATATGTTTTTTTTAATAAACAACTAACCAACATGGGAGTAATCTACACGCCCAAAAAGCAGCAAATCAGAAAACCACCACCTTGTCAAGGGTCAATGCTTTGAAAGAGAGCAAAAGAGCATCGAAATGGAGGAGTTAATTTGTTCTCATGGGGATGCATGCAACTTGCATAGGGGGAAGGAGATCCTCTCCATGATTGGACTCATGAGGAGCTCTTATTATTTAATTTAGATTGCATGGGTTCTTGTGAAAATATATATCCTTGCTAGTTGGAACAGTATATTGTGAGAGTTGATGGGAGGCCAACATCATGCATCAGTCATTAACTAGGCATAGAGTAAGAAACAAGAAGAGGGGGGTGGGGGTGTTAGGCTCCTCATCTCAATGTGGGTTGGCTCCATTGCCCACGTTTGGCCACTCCACTCACATGGACCAATTGAAGGACACTGAGAGAGTGTGGGGTCTCTCTCTCAGACCTCAGTGGGAGTCTTTGAAAGACTTTGAGTCAGTAGAAAGTTTAATTAGAAGAAAGAAACTTTGGACTTGCTCCGGTTTTTTTTGGGCTAGAAGAAGAGAGAAGGCCATAGAAAGATAAACAAGTTGTTGTGCGAGCGCTATCCAATCACAACAACCAAACAATAGAGAATCCCAAGATCTTCAGCACAAAGAACAACCCAACAATCACACGAAGAACGCACAAATCACAAAGATAAGATTTAACGAGGTTCGGCCTCAACGCCTACGTCCCGGGGCAATCAATGGAGAGATTTATATTTTAGGAAGATGATTACAATAGCTCTTCTTCTCTTTGAATGCAAGAGAACTCACAGCTAATACAATTTCGCAGGCTTCTCCAAGATTCTAAACCCTAAAAATAACATTAGGCTTAAATATCCAAATCAGCGAATCAGCAGATATCACCCAAAACCCGACTGTCGGTCGACCGGGACGGTCGACCGACCTCCATCTCGGTCAACCCGCCCGGTCGACCGAATTTAACCGAGAGTTCAGGTCTTACAGTCAGGGAATTGCGGTCGACCGCCGGGTCGACCGCCTAAGGCCCTGTGCATGCTGTGCATGTCGGTCGACCGGACCGGTCGACCGACCCTGCCTGATTCTGCTGCTGCTGCTATTTTCTGCTGCTGTCCACTTTGCCTTCCGTCGTCGACTTCCCTGGCGATCTCCTCGACGCGACCCATGGCAATCCAGCAATCCAGTCAGCTTCCTAGGTAATAATCTCTCTCTTTCCAACAATTCTCCACCTCGGCGAAGATTTTCAAATCTGAGCCGAGCTCCAACGAACCCCAGTCCATCACCTGGCGAAATCGACACACGATCTCGGGCGAAATCGACACACGATCTCGGCTTGCGCGCACCGATCGAAATCGACACACGATCTCGGCGAAATCGACACACGATCTCGGCTTGGAATCTACACACGATCTCGGCTTGGAATCTTTAGCTCATCTATTCCTGGAAAACATCGCACATGCCTTCCCTGCACTTCACCTTAGGAGAATTTCCATACCTGCCGATCACTAACCGTGGCTCCCTCTCCGCAACTTCATGACCTCACGAAGATTTCCTTATGAGCCAACACTGACTCTCCACTGACCAGCTCTGTAACGCCCCGATCCCACGGGTACGGGGACGTCACTGCAACGTATATACGCAAGTCAGAAGTACCTTCACGTATATACGCTAAGCATCAGTACAGGCAAAAATCAGAGTACGAAAGCAAGTGGTGCATTATACATTCCAACATATGAGTACAATTACAAAGTTATCACCAGAGGTGATCCAATATTACATGAATATTACATCACTGATATGCGCAATTGCGAGATTACAAGCAGATGTACATGGATGAATAGTACAAAAGGGCACTCACGAGTTTACTAAAGGAAACTCGAGAGGCACACAGGGGGCCTAGAAGGATGGAGTTCCGGACGGTATGCTGGAGGTCCACGCTTTCGCTGCGCCACTCTGATTAGCAACTGGGAGAATCCACACGCTCCAAGCTCCATGACCTGGACATGAGAATCCAGGGGAGTCAGATGAAACTCCCCAGGCGAGTGGTGAAGCAAAGCCAAGTGGCGAGCAAGGGTAAGCACAGGTATAGCGGTAAAACCGAATAAAGCCGAGGACGAGCAAATCTGATTGTATGGTTTCGGGTCACGGCTCCATGAGACTAGTACATCGAAGGAATAATCCAAACAAGGAAACCCTCATCTATATACCTTTATCTCATGTCACCATAATCCAAGCACATACAACTAGACTGCACTCAGGGCATGATCAGATAATGAACAGGAGGCAGGCGGATACAAGAGATAAAGCAGGGTATGAGCAGCTAATATTATAATAACCATAAAACCGGAAATCCGATGTAAAACCAGTACAAGCAATATGGTAAGGCATATCACAGATTCATAGCCGTTTAAGTCGCAGGCTTCAGTATGCGTGCCATTCCACATACCTCTACTTACAACTTAAAGAGCCGGTTATTAGACACTTTATTATTACTCGTCTTACCCTGATATCTAGCTATGTGAACTAGCGTCCCAGCACACATAGATCCATATCCGAGTAAAGCAAGGTTATTATTGGAAACCAGCGGGGGTATCAACGAACTATGTTTACAGTGGGTCCCGTACATACCCGGGACCACGGCCCAGGATTGTTCCGTTGCTTGGTGGACGGAACCTGCCGCAAGGCTAACAGGAGGGTCTTATAGGATGCCCTTATCAAGATGGTACCAAGAAGGAGGGAGCCAGCACTCCCCTCGGTCGCCTGGAGGCCCACAGGTCAGATCGGAAGTTTTAGTTGCACAACATGCCTAATACCACTGTAAATACGAACACATATTGATATCCGCAAGTTTCCCCCGACCCAATGCAAGTTGTTCCTTTTATGAATTATTAGATTAATTATCAATTTACGGGAATAACAAGAGCAGGACATGATCAGGAATTCAGGAGTTCAGGTCACTGTATATAATACAGGATAACAGGTCACTGATCATGATACAGGATATCAGGTCACTGTACATAGTACAGGATAACAAGACAGGGTTCCCGTAAATGTGATAATCACAGGTCAAGTATATCATGCTGGGTGTCAAGTGATAGCATGACAGGATGATGATATTTGGCAGGTGACAAGTCATGTCAAGAGATTGATATTAGTCCGGTGGCAAGTCATGTCATAATAAGGGACCTTGCCCAGTAGTATCATGTCAGGTGTTAAGTGATAGCAAATCAGTTAACAGGTGATATACATGTGTTAAATAGTAACATGCATAAATGACAAGTATGAAGAAATGACACGGTGGTAGAATAGTAGCTGAGCACAACCAAGCGGAGCAGAGCAAGTTGGAAGTACAGACAGCAAACAGTATTTAACACTGGAGCGTCTGGCGAGGTTACCGGAACGACTCGACTGAAGTACGAGCGATAAATCCGCAGCAACTCGCCTAGACGAATCTAGTGGTAAAGTGCTGAACGCTGATCACGATAACCAGGCGGAGCTGAACAGGCTGGAGGCATAGGCAGCGAACAGAGTTTAGACACTAATGCGCTCTGCGAGGTTACCGGGACACTCGGATTAAGATACGAGTGGAGAATCCGGCAGCAACTCGCCTAAACGAATTTAGTGAATAAAGCACTGAGCGCTAAGCATGCTCACCAGGCGGAGCTGAGAAACCTGACGATCCCAATCACGCCTCTTTCGAGACAGTGAGGGACCGGAGGCCGAAGGGTCCAGAGAAACCTGACGGTCCCAATCACATCTCTTTCGAGATAGTGAGTGACCGGAGGCTGAAGGGTCGGCCAGGCATAGTATGAAGCAGTAGAATACATCACAGGCATGGTATATGTACAAGAATGAAAACTACCCTAGTACAAGCATTCGTCACAGAGCAATACATGTCCAGATATTGGCACTCGGCCATACACAGATACAGGGACTCAGCCCAATACATAATACAAGAAATCATGAAATAAAATACATGTCGACCCGACGAAGCGGGGAAACCCAAATAGAGGCGAGAGCGAGGACACTCGCCTAAATCACCGGAAAGCCGAAAAGTCTGGAATCCATGGAACTCGCGTATGCGCCATAAAATAATATATACTTATGAGGAGAGAGAAAGTGAAGAGGAGAGAGAAAGAGTTAGAAGCCTAGAGAGAGAAGCATATGGAAGGAGAGAGGGCACAAGGAAACGCGGGTTTGGAAAGTGAGACGCGGGGTTCGCAGACGCGGGAGTCGCGTCGCGGAAATAGCAGACGCAGGAATCACAGACGCGGGGTTCGCGTCGCAAGAAGTACCAGACGCGGGAATCACAGACGCAGGAATAGCAGACGCGGTCGTGGGGTCCGCGTCGCGTTAGCACGAGGAGATCACATACGCGGGAGTTAACTTTGCGTCGTGACGACACGAGAGGGACACAGACGCGGGCGTTGGCTCCGCGCTGCGTCGATACATTAACGCGGAGGCCGCGTTACGGATTGCCTGGACGCGGGGGGAGAGATCCACGTCGGTAAATACAACAGAGAGAGAAGGAGTTCTAGAGAGAGAATTTAGGGAGGAGAGGGAGATTAAATTAGGAGAGAGAGAGGATAGGAGAGAGAGGATTCAGGAGAGAGAAAGAGAGATAATACATGAGAGAGAGAGAGGGGAGAGAAACGCAGAGAGAGAGAGTGAGAAACACAAGAGAGAGAGAGAAACGCAGGGAGAGAGAGAAAGAGAGAAACGCAGGGAGAGAGAGAGAAAGAGGGAGCAGGGGAGCTGTTGCTCCCCTCTCACACGCGCAGGGGGCTGGAAGCCCCCTGGCCGGACCTGGTCGCCGGCGGGCGCCGGAGCTGGGGTGGCCGAGGCCACCCTAGGGAAGAAAACAGCCCCCTCCCTCCAACAGAGCCCCGGCCAGAGGCCCTGGCCGGGCGAGGCAGCCACCGCCGGCGGAGCGCCGGCGGGGCGCTGGAGCTGGGGTGGCCGGGGGCCACCCCAGGGGAGAGACAGGGAGGGGGCAGCAGCCCCCCTCCCACCAACAAACCACGGCCAGGGCATGCTGCCCTGGCCGGGCCCAACTCTGGCCGCATCAGTGCGGCCAGAGGGCAAAGGGGATCGCCGGGGGCTCGCCGGCCCTCGGTCGCAGGCGCAGGCCAGGGGTGGCCGTCGGCCACCCCGACAGTGAGGAAGAGAGTGGGTGAAGAGGAGGGAGAGAAAGAAAGAAAATAGAAAAGAAAAGAAAAGGGAAGAAAAGAGAAGAAAAGGAGAGAGGCCGGAGTTGGGGGTCTTCCTCGCCGGCGTCGTGGTGGCCGGAGACGCCAGCGGTGATGGTGGCCGGAGGTGGGGGTTTCGGTCCTCTCTTGGAGGAGAAGAAAAAGAAGAAGAAGAGAATGAAGGAAAAGAAAGGAAAAAGAAAAGAAAAGGAAAAAGAAAGGAGAGAGAGTGTGATGGTGATGGGGATGTGATGGGGAGGAATTAAATGAGGGGTGTCTCCCACGTGGGGGAGATGGCTGCGGGTTTGATGGGAGAAAAGAAAGAAAAGAAAGAAAAAAGAAAGATTGGAAAATAATAATATTATAATATGGCCGCGAAAATCGACTGTTCCAGAAAAATCCCCAAAAATACCCGGAGGTAGAAAACGTCATCCTGAGGAATAATATGAAATCGATTTTCCAAAATAAAATCCCGTTTTCAAATTAAAAATCCGAAGTCAGCCGCCGATACCGGTGCACACCGGGTCGGTCGGATTTTGATAAATTCTGAAAAATCTCAGAAAATGTATTAAAGAAGAAAATATGATTTTAAGAAGTAAAGTGAAAGCGGAATTTAGAAATTCAATCCTGATCGTAAACTAAAAATCCTGGAATCAACCAGCGATACTGGCCGATACCGAATCCGGTGGAATTTTCATAAATTCGTAAAATCCTCAGAAAAAGGTATTTAGATAGAAAATGTGATTTTGAGAAATAATGTCTAAAGACACTTTTAGTAATTCCAATTAGTTTGTAAATTAAAAATCCGGGAATCGGTCAGCGGTACTGGTCGACACCGGTTTGAAGATTTTCAACTTAATTCAGGAAAATTCTAGAAAATCATGAAAATCCAAAATATTGGAAAACAGTATTTAAAACTGAAATCGGTCAATTTGGAATAACAAAAAGATCAAATTGAGAAGTCTACTAGGATCGAGTCCCCGGTTCAGACTAGGGCTGACTCCGAGTTCACAAATCCGACCAAGGCAATACGACCATATGAATAATTCATAATACAAAACAAATACAGGAAGTAAATCAAAAATACGATCAAAAATACGATACGCAACTAATACGTATTCCGGGAACGGGGTGTTACACTCCATCCACCTTACAAAAAATTGCGTCCTCGCAATTTCGATAAGGGGTGAAATGAACACAAAAGGTAGGAATGAGGATTATGCCAATCAAGATATGAATAACTATGAGCTGCTCCCCCAGATTGACTGAAAAACTAACTCAGGACTAAAGCATCTCTGCACATCTGCCGTATATATACATCCTCTGACGGTGCCATAATAATACTGATCTGATGTCTGCTTATAAAAGAACACTGCCAGAACTTCAAAGGACTAACCCATTCTGAACAATATAAAGTGAGCTGACTTGGTAAGATAATCAATAATACTTCGATCAGACTGTGAGCTAAAGCTAATGAAATCCATAGTGCTGAAGTCCATAATATAATATAAAACCCTGCATAGTAAGATGTTATCCTTTTGCAGTAGAATCGCTGACGGGCTGCATACTGGGCTTTGTTAACTCTGAAAGACGTAGCCAAGAATAACTGTGAAGAATTTGGAATACTGACTTATGAATGATAAACCGACTGCAGATGAAACAGGAAGAAGATATCTGAGCCCTGCAAGATTTGTAGAATGGATCATTGACAAGGCCATGGCGATAGCTCAGATATAGTGATGGAACTCTGTTCAGCAGATCCATAAAAGTACGCTAGAAGAAATCCGAGGAATGGCTAGAGTGCCAAGCACTGAAGGGACTAGCCACGGATGAAACCAAGCCTGGATAAGGTTATCGCGTAACACAGCTCAGGTGTTAAACATTAGGGTGCGGCGAGGCTAACGCTCTGCGAGACTCGCATATAGCGAAGCTCACGCGACGAAGCCAGCGCGTAACACAACGCTAAATGCTAAGCACCAGGGTGCAGCGAAACTCACACCTGGTTAGGTTCACGGATGACTAGAACACGACCCTCGCTTAGCGAGGCTAGCGGAACCTTTGGTCCACCAAATCAATAAAAACTGCCAGGAGTTATTAGCTCTGAGAACACGATCAAGAAATCACAAGAATCAAAACGAGTCTCGAATACTGTCTCCTAAATAATAACCTGACTGCAGATTAGCTCTGAGAATACCCGAGTTCCATGAACATAGTCGAAGAAATCATGATCGCTATTAGAGGAATAGGAATGAAAAATATCATAACTTTGTCTGCCAGAAGTCCTGATTCTGAATTACTGTTATATACTGACACTCCTCATGAAATGATGCAATCTATCTGACTATATAAGTGACGACTACTCTGCTTGATGTACTAATCTCCCATGATGTATCCATAAATACAAGAATATAATGCGAGGCCGAAGATCTGCCCAGTATAAGACAATGTGATATACCAGAGTCGAGGAATGCCAGAACATAATGAGAGTGACTACATCTGCCCTGCTATTACCTCTCTAGCTACGCATATCTTAAGTTGGCATAAAGGTTATAAAAATCAGAATAGCAAAAATAGGAGAGATAGGAATCATGAAATAAGGAGAGAGATAGGACGGACTAGGATTGATGGTGATAGTGCAATGAGGAGGATATGATATAGAGAAGTTTACCAACTCCCGGACATGCTAAAAATGGGGACAATGGTTACGGTCAGTCCTTCAAGGATTCCTCCTTCAGATATTGAGCATCCTTCCTGTTCTTACTCCATCATCTTGAGCATCCTGACTTCCTCTTCAGTCAGATTTCATGCTTGCCTCCTTCTACCATGTGCCCTAACTCTTAGTCTCCTTTGTATACGACTCCATGCTGGATGCTGGGGATGAAGCGAGGTTATTCTGACAGTAGGTCCTAGATTCCCTCACGACGGTGATACTGGATGGGTTGATCTGATCGGTGTAATGTTCTCTGCTTCCTTGAACAGACCGTCACCTTTCAACTAATCTCTGAACCCGTGTATGACATAATTCATACCTTTCTGGTGGTTGTGTTGTAGATGCCCAGCTCCAGACAATATCCACCGGTCATATGTTGTGGGCAGGGTTAGAGGGATGGCTTAGCTAGTAGGGCGTCCAGAGGCCTGTCTGAGCCTTTACTTCCATCAATTAAGAGGGTCTCTTCACCAACTTCATCTGCAACTCATCCTAATCTCTCTCCTCTGGGTCCATTCCACTTCCCGGATGATGACTGAAGAACTTGAGAATACTCCTTGGGCTGCTTGGGGATAAGAAACATCCTGCTCTTCATCTTCATTTCTCACTTAAGATATTACTTGCTCGGTTCTCCTTATCGGCCACCATGTAAACACCGACCGACTTTGCCTTAGGAATTTTGCAGTGTACTTATTTACAATCCAATCTCCCTACCGCAATTTGATAAATCATTTTTTCATTTCTTCCTGGGTTATTACAGAGAAGAATCTTCCTATAGAAATCCTTCGAGAACTAGTCCCAAGTGTTGGGCTTTCCCAGTCTCGCTGCTTCCGCCAACTACTACATCCAGGCTACATCTTCTAACTGAATCTTGATCATTTTCACGTAGTTCTCGTCAGGGACCCAAGTTGACTTAGAAGATCCATCAGGTTTACTGACCACTGCTATGCACCCAGGGCTTCTCCATGCTTGAAAAGATTGCCGGCTGTAATTTCCTGAAATCTAACATGTCGCCTGGCTTCTGTTCCCGGAGTGCAACCAATGATCCTTGTGCGGGACCTTCGCCTGTACTTGATCGTGTCTCATCATATCTTGCAGAGATAGTCTTAAATCAAGATTTTCTCCGTTAGGGTTACCCTAGGAAGAACCAGAACCGTTATGATTTCCCCATCTTTTCATGTCCGAGTTGGTCCAAGAATAACAAGAAATTGAAGTATGAAAGGATGGGAGAACTTCAGAATTCAAGGAAAAGATTATCAAGAGAGAATGGATAACTTTGTACTTGTAGTTGGATTGTATAACCAGACTCATGCATTCCAGTTGCAAATTCCTTTACCATTAATTTGCCGACTGGTTGTACTGAGGGTGGAAGCCTAGGCTCTGATACCAACCTGTAACGCCCCGATCCCACGGGTACGGGGACGTCACTGCAACGTATATACGCAAGTCAGAAGTACCTTCACGTATATACGCTAAGCATCAGTACAGGCAAAAATCAGAGTACGGAAGCAAGTGGTGCATTATACATTCCAACATATGAGTACAATTACAAAGTTATCACCAGAGGTGATCCAATATTACATGAATATTACATCACTGATATGCGCAATTGCGAGATTACAAGCAGATGTACATGGATGAATAGTACAAAAGGGCACTCACGAGTTTACTAAAGGAAACTCGAGAGGCACACAGGGGGCCTAGAAGGATGGAGTTCCGGACGGTATGCTGGAGGTCCACGCTTTCGCTGCGCCACTCTGATTAGCAACTGGGAGAATCCACACGCTCCAAGCTCCATGACCTGGACATGAGAATCCAGGGGAGTCAGATGAAACTCCCCAGGCGAGTGGTGAAGCAAAAGCCAAGTGGCGAGCAAGGGTAAGCACAGGTATAGCGGTAAAACCGAATAAAGCCGAGGACGAGCAAATCTGATTGTATGGTTTCGGGTCACGGCTCCATGAGACTAGTACATCGAAGGAATAATCCAAACAAGGAAACCCTCATCTATATACCTTTATCTCATGTCACCATAATCCAAGCACATACAACTAGACTGCACTCAGGGCATGATCAGATAATGAACAGGAGGCAGGCGGATACAAGAGATAAGCAGGGTATGAGCAGCTAATATTATAATAACCATAAAATCGAAAATCCGATGTAAACTAGTACAAGCAATATGGTAAGGCATATCACAGATTCATAGCCGTTTAAGTCGCAGGCTTCAGTATGCGTGCCATTCCACATACCTCTACTTACAACTTAAAGAGCCGGTTATTAGACACTTTATTATTACTCGTCTTACCCTGATATCTAGCTATGTGAACTAGCGTCCCAGCACACATAGATCCATATCCGAGTAAAGTAAGGTTGTTATTGGAAACCAGCGGGGGTATCAACGAACTATGTTTACAGTGGGTCCCGTACATACCCGGGACCACGGCCCAGGATTGTTCGTTGCTTGGTGGACGGAACCTGCCGCAAGGCTAACAGGAGGGTCTTATAGGATGCCCTTATCAAGATGGTACCAAGAAGGAGGGAGCCAGCACTCCCCTCGGTCGCCTGGAGGCCCACAGGTCAGACCGGAAGTTTTAGTTGCACAACATGCCTAATACCACTGTAAACACGAACACATATTGATATCCGCAAGTTTCCCCCGACCCAATGCAAGTTGTTCCTTTTATGAATTATTAGATTAATTATCAATTTACGGGAATAACAAGAGCAGGACATGATCAGGAATTTAGGAGTTCAGGTCACTGTATATAATACAGGATAACAGGTCACTGATCATGATACAGGATATCAGGTCACTGTACATAGTACAGGATAACAAGACAGGGTTCCCGTAAATGTGATAATCACAGGTCAAGTATATCATGCTGGGTGTCAAGTGATAGCATGACAGGATGATGATATTTGGCAGGTGACAACATGTCAAGAGATTGATATTAGTCCGGTGGCAAGTCATGTCATAATAAGGGACCTTGCCCAGTAGTATCATGTCAGGTGTTAAGTGATAGCAAATCAGTTAACAGGTGATATACATGTGTTAAATAGTAACATGCATAAATGACAAGTATGAAGAAATGACACGGGGTAGAATAGTAGCTGAGCACAACCAAGCGGAGCAGAGCAAGCTGGAAGTACAGACAGCAAACAGTATTTAACACTGGAGCGTCTGGCGAGGTTACCGGAACGACTCAACTGAAGTACGAGCGATAATCCGGCAGCAACTCGCCTAGACGAATCTAGTGGTAAAGTCCTGAACGCTGATCATGATAACCAGGCGGAGCTGAACAGGCTGGAGGCATAGGGGCGAACAGAGTTTAGACACTAATGCGCTCTGCGAGGTTACCGGGACACTCGGATTAAGATACGAGTGGAGAATCCGGCAGCAACTCGCCTAAACGAATTTAGTGAATAAAGCACTGAGCGCTAAGCATGCTCACCAGGCGGAGCTGAGAAACCTGACGATCCCAATCACGC
The DNA here is from genome assembly GCA_038442645.1 of Agave tequilana. Lineage (NCBI taxonomy): Eukaryota > Viridiplantae > Streptophyta > Magnoliopsida > Asparagales > Asparagaceae > Agave > Agave tequilana. The sequence continues at coordinate 297,412 of JAVJIF010032007.1, forward strand.
CTCTTTCGAGACAGTGAGGGACCGGAGGCCGAAGGGTCCAGAGAAACCTGACGGTCCCAATCACATCTCTTTCGAGATAGTGAGTGACCGGAGGCTGAAGGGTCGGCCAGGCATAGTATGAAGCAGTAGAATACATCACAGGCATGGTATATGTACAAGAATGAAAACTACCCTAGTACAAGCATTCGTCACAGAGCAATACATGTCCAGATATTGGCACTCGGCCATACACAGATACAGGGACTCAGCCCAATACATAATACAAGAAATCATGAAATAAAATACATGTCGACCCGACGAAGCGGGGAAACCTAAATAGAGGCGAGAGCGAGGACACTCGCCTAAATCACCGGAAAGCCGAAAGTCTGGAATCCATGGAACTCGCGTATGCGCCATAAAATAATATATACTTATGAGGAGAGAGAAAGTGAAGAGGAGAGAGAAAGAGTTAGAAGCCTAGAGAGAGAAGCATATGGAAGGAGAGAGGGCACAAGGAAACGCGGGTTTGGAAAGTGAGACGCGGGGTTCGCAGACGCGGGAGTCGCGTCGCGGAAATAGCAGACGCAGGAATCACAGACGCGGGGTTCGCGTCGCAAGAAGTACCAGACGCGGGAATCACAGACGCAGGATAGCAGACGCGGTCGTGGGTCCGCGTCGCGTTAGCACGAGGAGATCACATACGCGGGAGTTAACTTTGCGTCGTGACGACACGAGAGGGACACAGACGCGGGCGTTGGCTCCGCGCTGCGTCGATACATTAACGCGGAGGCCGCGTTACGGATTGCCTGGACGCGGGGGGAGAGATCCGCGTCGGTAAATACAACAGAGAGAGAAGGAGTTCTAGAGAGAGAATTTAGGGAGGAGAGGGAGATTAAATTAGGAGAGAGAGAGGATAGGAGAGAGAGGATTCAGGAGAGAGAAAGAGAGATAATACATGAGAGAGAGAGAGGGGAGAGAAACGCAGAGAGAGAGAGAGTGAGAAACGCAAGAGAGAGAGAGAGAAACGCAGGGAGAGAGAGAAAGAGAGAAACGCAGGGGGAGAGAGAAAGAGGGAGCAGGGGAGCTGTTGCTCCCTCTCACACGCGCAGGGGGCTGGAAGCCCCCTGGCCGGACCTGGTCGCCGACCGCCGGCGAATCGCCGGCGGGGCGCCGGAGCTGGGGTGGCCGGAGGCCACCCTAGGGAAGAAAACAGGGAGGGGGCTGCTGCCCCCTCCCTCCAACAGAGCCCCGGCCAGAGGCCCTGGCCGGGCGAGGCAGCCACCGCCGGCGGAGCGCCGGCGGGGCGCTGGAGCTGGGGTGGCCGGGGCCACCCCAGGGGAGAGACAGGGAGGGGGCAGCAGCCCCCCTCCCACCAGCAAACCACGGCCAGGGCATGCTGCCCTGGCCGGGCCCAACTCTGGCCGCATCAGTGCGGCCAGAGGGCAAAGGGGATCGCCGGGGGCTCGCCGGCCCTCGGTCGCAGGCGCAGGCCAGGGGTGGCCGTCGGCCACCCCGACAGTGAGGAAGAGAGTGGGTGAAGAGGAGGGAGAGAAAGAAAGAAAATAGAAAAGAAAAGAAAAGGGAAGAAAAGAGAAGAAAAGAGAGAGGCCGGAGTTGGGGGTCTTCCTCGCCGGCGTCGTGGTGGCCGGAGACGCCGGCGGTGATGGTGGCCGGAGGTGGGGGGTTTCGGTCCTCTCTTGGAGGAGAAGAAAAAGAAGAAGAAGAGAATGAAGGAAAAGAAAGGAAAAAGAAAAGAAAAGGAAAAAGAAAGGAGAGAGAGTGTGATGGTGATGGGGATGTGATGGGGAGGAATTAAATGAGGGGGTGTCTCCCACGTGGGGGAGATGGCTGCGGGGTTGATGGGAGAAAAGAAAGAAAAGAAAGAAAGAAAAGAAAGAAAGAAAAGAAAGATTGGAAAATAATAATATTATAATATGGCCGCAAAAATCGACTGTTCCAGAAAAATCCCCAAAAATACCCGGAGGTAGAAAACGTCATCCTGAGGAATAATATGAAATCAATTTTCAAAATAAAATCCCATTTTCAAATTAAAAATCCGAAAGTCAGCCGCCGATACCGGTCCACACCGGGTCGGTCGGATTTTGATAAATTCTGAAAAATCCCAGAAAATGTATTAAAGAAGAAAATATGATTTTAAGAAGTAAAGTGAAAGCGGAATTTAGAAATTCAATCCTGATCGTAAACTAAAAATCCTGGAATCAACCAGCGATACTGGCCGATACCGAATCCGGTGGAATTTTCATAAATTCGTAAAATCCTCAGAAAAAAGTATTTAGATAGGAAATGTGATTTTGAGAAATAATGTCTAAAGACACTTTTAGTAATTCCAATTAGTTTGTAAATTAAAAATCCGGGAATCGGTCAGCGGTACTGGTCGACACCGTTTTGAAGATTTTCAACTTAATTCAGGAAAATTCCAGAAAATCATGGAAAATCCAAAATATTGGAAAACAGTATTTAAAACTGAAATCGGTCAATTTGGAATAACAAAAGATCAAATTGAGAAGTCTACTAGGATCGAGTCCCCGGTTCAGAGTAGGGCTGACTCCGAGTTCACAAATCCGAACCCAAGGCAATACGACCATATGAAAATTCATAATACAAAACAAATACAGGAAGTAAATCAAAAATACGATCAGAAAATACGAATACGCAACTAAGTACGTATTCCGGGAACGGGGTGTTACAAGCTCTATCTAGTCTACCTGTCTTCCTGACGGTCCAACCAAGTCTGCGTAGAACACGCCAAACATCATCGGCTTCAACTGGATGCACACCACTCCTTATGCAAGCTAAACATCTTCTAACCGGAAGATAAACCTGTTCATCGAGATCACACCATCTCACAACTACGTGAGATCCAACTGGCCACACCACTTCACCTCTACATGAAGTCTCTTCACCTCTACGTGAAGTCTCTCCATTTCTACTTGAAGCTTCAATAGGCCACAACTCTTCACCTCTACGTGAAGATCCAAAATAACATCTCGAGAACCCAAATAGCTTCATAAGAGTTGCATCACCAAATGGCTGCGCCTTTACGGCTGCCTACGTACCTTTGCCCAAAAGGATCAAGCCAACCGTAGTTCATTAAAATGAGCTTCAACAAGCTCAAACAATGGTACCTCTATTTGCAGCAACGAACCTGTCTGACTGAGTCATATGAACCTCTTCCCGACCATCATGGAGAGCAACGGCCTTCAACTTCAGCTTGTCACGACCACAAGCTTGAGATTCATGCTTCTTTCCCCACAAGCGTGGTTTCACCTTTGTTCCTATAGCTACAAACAACTCGACATCCTCAACAATGTCGTCAACCTGTTCAGTATCACCTTTGGTATCACGAACTCCACCCAGTGTCACCTCCGCTGAAGTATCCTTTGATGCCGAACCAACTGGAGATGATGGAGTAGCATCAACCTCTACCCGCTGCAATCCTTCCTTGGTCTCCGTCCTCTCCACCTGCTGAGAGACAGTGGACTTCAACACTGAAGTCTCTCCAAATGTGACATGCCTGCTCATCACGATCTTCTTGTCTTCGGGGTCCCACAACCTGTAGCTGTTCCTTTTGACACCCAAGTAGACAAACCTCTTTGCCCGCGGATTCACCTTGTCACTCTTGGCACTGAAGTAGGCCGGACTTTCAAACTCCCGCAGCACACCATGACCTTGAGCAGCTTCTCCAGACCAAATATTCAGTGGAGCTCTACCTCCAATTGCAGTCGATCTGTTCATGAGATGGCTAGCATACTCAGTCGCCTCAGCCCAAAACGACCTGTCTAATCCTGCATTAGACAACAGCCTCCGAACCTCCTCCAGCAAGGAACGGACTAAATCTTTAGCCAACCCATCTTTACCTGTTGTGAAGTGAGTTGCAATCCCTGTGTTCTGGCCAACTTGTAGGAACTGGTACATGTCCTTTCCAACATTACCAATATGAAGCTCCTTTATCTTCCTACCTATCTGCCTCTCCATTCTTCCTCTCCACTTCATAAATACATCTAGGGCTTCTCCCCTTTGTCTCATCGGATATATCCAAACCTGTCTCATCGGATATATCCAAACCTGCCTAGATGAACCATCAATAAACGAGACAAAGTACCTGTGACCTCCAAGCGATGCCGTCTTAGCAGGTCCCCATACGCTCATGTGAACACAATCAAGAAGACCTTCATTGTGGTGAGTACTGGTGCTGAATCTCACCGTCTTCTTGTCCAGAACGCTGTGTCCACCTTCCAAATTGCAGGTAGCAGCACCTTCCATGGATTCCTTCTTTGCAGGAGCTTGCAAAGACCTTCCGTCGTCGTGTCCGACCTTTCCCTGCCAGTCCTCCGGGCCACCTTTATCTGAAGAACTCGAAGTCTCCACCTGATCTGTCTTCATACTACCCTTCAAGTAGTAAAGATTTTCTCGGCGGACGCCCTTCATCACCACCATCGAGCCCTTGATCATCCTGAGATCGCCATCTCGAACAGATATCACCATGCCCGATGCTTCCAAAGTGCCAACTGAGATAAGATTCCTTTTTAGATGAGGTACATACCTCACCTCCTTCAACTCTCGAACTATCCCATCATCCATCTTGATGCGAACTGTACCCATCCCTTCTATATTACACGGATGGTCATCCCCCATGACCGTGTAACATCCATCCAGCTTCTCAAAGCTAGAAAACCAGGCCCTGTTCGGGCACACATGATAGGTGGCTCCGCTATCCAAGATCCACTCAGCACTATCTGAGTTACTAATAGTAGGTGTAGTAACCGAGAGAGAGAGAACACTGAAGAGTCATCATCCGATCCATCCGCCTGTGTGAGATTCGCCTCGGTCTTTGACTCCACCTTCTTATCTTTGGCCTTAGGGCATTCTGCTTTCCAGTGTCCTAGTTCCTTGCACAAGGCACACTGATTCCTCTTCAGATTTCTGAAACCCGGCCTGGATTTCGATCTTCCTCTAATCTCCTTTCCCTTTCTTGATGAACCTCTGCCTCTTACTTCCAATGCCTCCGCCGATGACCCAGACTGAGAAGGATGCCTCTCCTTCTTTCTTGTCTCATTACTCATCAGTGCAGACGACACCTCATCATAATCCAAGCTCTGCCTTCCATTAATGAAGGTCAGTGTGAATGTCTCGTACTCCTCTGCAGGAAGTGAATTCAGAAAGATGACTGCCTTATCTTCCTCATCTACCGTGACATCTACATTTAGCAGATCTGTAAGAAGCTTCGTATATCGGTTGATGTGCTCATTTACTGTGCTCCCCTTCTTCATCCGAAACTGATACAGCTTACTCTTAAGCTGCAACCTGGACTCTACACTCTTCGTCAGGTACTTCTTTTCAAGGGTTTCCCACAGTTTCTTCGCTGACGTCTCATGTTGCACAAGGTATTTTATGTCTTGTGACAAGCATGAACGTATCAAGCCACATGCCGATCTGTTCATCTTCGCCCAGTCTTCATCAGTGATAGTGTTCTTCTTCTTCGCCAATAGGAGAGTGTCTTCGAGGTTTGATGCATTCAGCGCATCCATAACCTCGCATCTCCACATACCAAAATTGTTAGTCCCATTAAACTTAACAACTTCAATCCTTGGGTGATTGTTCATTGCCTTAACAGATGCAGTTTCTTCTGCCATTGAGATTTCCCTGATCCTCTATCTACGCGGAAGATCAACTACCTTGAAATAGATCTATACACAGATAAAAATATGATTTTTACCTGTCCCTCGAAACCCTAGATCGAGTTTCTCACCAGATCTACTCCACCACGGATTCAACGAGCCCTCCTTGAGTCCTTCTGAGATCGACACACGATCTCCTCGAACACCCAATACCTCAGATCTGAGATCGACACACGATCTCCACCAGATCCGATCTCGAGCCCTTCGAATCCTCAGAAATCCCAAGTGCAACCCGGAAGCTCTGATACCACTTGTTGTGCGAGCGCTATCCAATCACAACAACCAAACAATAGAGAATCCCAAGATCTCCAGCACAAAGAACAACCCAACAATCACACGAAGAACGCACAAATCACAAAGACAAGATTTAACGAGGTTCGGCCTCAATGCCTACGTCCTCGGGGCAATCAATGGAGAGATTTATATTTTAGGAAGATGATTACAATAGCTCTTCTTCTCTTTGAATGCAAGAGAACTCACAGCTAATACAATTTCGCAGGCTTCTCCAAGATTCTAAACCCTAGAAATAACATTAGGCTTAAATACCCAAATCAGCGAATCAGCAGATTTCACCCAAAACCCGACTGTCGGTCGACCGGGACGGTTCGACCGACCTCCATCTCGGTCGACCCGCCCCGTCGACCGAATTTAACCGAGAGTTCGGGTCTTACAGTCAGGGAATTGCGGTCGACCGGCCGGGTCGACCGCCTAAGGCCCTGTGCATGCTGTGCATGTCGGTCGACCGGACCGGTCGACCGACCCTGCCTGATTCTGTTGCTGCTGCTATTTTCTACTGCTGTCCACTTTGCCTTCCGTCGTCGACTTCCTTGGCGATCTCCTCGACGCGACCCATGGCAATCCAGCAATCCAGTCAGCTTCCTAAGTAATAATCTCTCTCTTTCCAACATTCTCCATATATGCATATATATATGTGTGTGTGTGTGTGTGTGTGACTTGTTTGCATTGACAAATCTATTTAAAGTCATAATGTTTTTCTTGTACTTGATGGATAGAATAACTTGAGGGGGAGCTTTTTTCAAGCTCTTTCCTATTTTTTATTTTAAATAACTCATACGTTTTGTTATCATCAAAAAAGGGGAGATTGTTGGCCAAGGTTACAATCACCGGCTTATGATTTTGATGATAACAAAATGTATGTGATTATTTAGTACTAATCAAGTTCAAATTTTTAGTATATTTCAGGGTTCTGAAGAATTCAAAGAGTTTTCTTTTTTTAAAGAAAAGTATTGAAAACTCAAGGGTATTCAAGTACGGGATTGAAGCTCAATGCACTGGACGTCGCTAATGGAGAAGCCCGCTTGAAGACACTTGTAGTCACCTAGAGCTTTGTAAGAAAATAGTTTGTTAAAGTATAGAATATAGATTTGATGCTCAAACAGTTACACACATAAAAATACACGATTTCGAAAAGACAAATTTTGATAGTATTGGTATTTTGCATGTTTAGTTTTGATGCATGTTTAGTTACACACATTAAAATTTTATATCAAGTTTAGAACATGTATTTCATTGCCTATACATTGCTATATTACTTATAAACCAATATAAAATATTTTGAAAATTGTTTGAAACTCAAAATATTCAGAAAAAGCATTTCAGGCTAAGTCAGTCGACCGTGCGGTCGACCGGTGCCTATGTCAGGCCACAACGATCCACCGCTCGGTCGATCGAGCTTTTGACCAAGGGGCGTGCACATTTGTGCACGTTATCGGTCGACCGCTGACCCTTGCAGTCGATTGGGAGTCGACCGACTGGAAGAGTTTAACTCTCTGTTTGGGCGGTCGACCGGTATGTTTTCCACTTTTGAACAGTTTCTCGGTCGATCGCTCGGTCGACCGAAGCCAATGACTCTATTTTAGTTTTGAGTTGTCGGTCGACCGACAGGCTGCCAGGTCTGCATAATGGCTAGTTTTTAAATCTATTTTGTTTTTAGTGAATTCCAAAGGGCATTTTTGGTTTCTATGGGTCAATCTCACCCCAAATGACCTGGTATGCTTAACTAATAGTATTTATATATTGCCATGTATATGAGTCATTGGTTATGGTTTTCACAATGCAAGTTAACATGTTTTCATAAAACCTCAAGTTTGTTTCAAAAGAGAAAAGTTTTTCTACTTTCATCTTCAAGTTCAATTTTTTCAAAGCTATTTTTAGTTGGTTTTAAAGATTTTAAATTCTTTCTAACTTAATTTCTTCTCTCACTTAACTCCTTGAGCTTTTTTTCATATTCTACTCTATAGGAAGTTGTAAAAGAGAAAGTTTGTGATCTTGTTTGATCTCCAGGAGCTTTGTAACCTTAATTGGCTTTGTGCTACCTCTTGTATAGAGGGTTGAGTGGTGGAGCTGTGTACTCCGGTCTTGTAGACCAATTGTAATTCCTTATTGTAAGGTCCCTTTGTGGAAGATCCCTTAGCGGATAATGAAATCCTTCATAGTCGTGAAGGCGGAGACGCAGAGCGGTGGCTCAAACCTTGGAACAAATTCTTTGTGTTTGCAATTGCTTGTGTCTTGCTTTCTACTGTTTCTCATTATTCATACTTGTGTGGTTACTCATCTTGCATACTATTATTTCTTTCATTTCATCACTTTTATTATCGGTCTTTACTCATCTCAACAATGAGGCAATTGAGTACCTCAACTTATAATTTAGAGGAATTAAGAGGAGAAGTTCAAGAGCCCTTCACGGGGAATTCGACAATTCTTGTTTTGAGTCACCGGTTTGCATCATTCATCATAAGTAGTTTTATAACGTGTATTTGATTAGCAAAATACCTATTCAACCCCTCTAGGTGTATTTCACGTAACCTTTTCCATTTTTACATATCTGATTAGTAGTTGCATCCGATCCGCTAATATTCGATCCGTATCTGATATCCGATTTTGATGGATACAGATATCATTTTTCCACATTTGTCAATATCCGTATCCGCATCCACATCTGAAAGTTGGGTATGGGTACGAATATGGTAAAGACAGTATTCGATCCAAATCAAATGAGATGGCACCCCTACATATAACCCCATAGTGATTTTTTTAACTTGAAGTAAACCCAAAAAAAATTTAAATTATGCAAAAAAAAAAAAAAAACTCATTTTGTCACGTCACTGTTAATTCAAAAAAATTGAAAACTAAAATGTCCTTACCCCTAATTTCCCTCTTGTCAATTCCTTCTTTTTATTTGGCATACAAAACTAACTAAATTCTTACATGATATCTAAAACAAAAAATATACCTTAAAAGGAGTAGATAACAAAGCTCAAGAATTCAAAAACGAAGAGCGGATCAAGGAGAGAGCAAAGAAAAGAGAGGAGGGATTAGAGAAATGGCTATTTTGGATCGTCGTTATGTAGTGGCATTGAAAAATAGATTTAGGACAAAACAAAGTGAAAAAAAGAAAGGGATAAGCAAAGGCAATTTCGAAATTTTTAAAGTTCAAATTAATTTAAGATGAATATACATATTTGAGTGCGTGCATGCACAAGAAGAAAATAAGGGTAGAGAAGGGGGGATTTATGAAACAACTTACCTTAAAATTGTTTAAGATTACTTCAAATTAAAAAGAAACAATGTTAATTTTTAACAGGTTTTAAAGTAATAATTATTAGTGTGTAACACAAAAGAAACATGTAATACCCTATTTATTTCATATATATAAAAGAGAGACTAATCCCCATCTAGGTATAAACCGTCAAGCCGTCTATTTTCTTTAAGCTTAACATGATATCAGAGCCAATTTTTTGAAATTCTTTCCCCATTAAAATTTTCTTCTATTAATCCTTGCTCTCACGCCGTCTTCGAGCCTGCGTTGGGTGTGCTTAATGTAGCGTGAGCCTAGCATCGGGTCGCCTTTTCTCTTATGCATCCTCAAGGTTTTCTCGTTCGGGTCATCGTCGTCTTTGGGCTATCGCCTCTGATATTCATTTGCTATCTCTTGTAATATTGTTTTGTGTACTTATCTGAACAAAGGATCTATACTGTCACTATCAACATCTCATCAACTAGTTTCATTTCTTCAATCGAGTCCAGACCTGACTCCAAATCTAATTCAGATTCAAACATGATGAGCTTTTCTTTTTCTCCTCTTCGACGTTGCGGCAGGACCTCCTTCTCTTCTTGCAGAGCTCACAGACAACCACGTTGTCACCGACGAAACCTTATTCTATCAATGATGATCACCTTTTCTCCTCCGACTGGTGCTCTCTCTTTCTCTTTCAGGTTCCTATGTCATTCTCATCCATCATCCAATTCTAGCAATACCAGTCTCTCCTCGTCGATATGGAAAGTGCTTTTCAGATTATAGATTCTTTTATTTTTTTGGATATTCCTTCTCTGATACTACTCTTATTATAGATATCATAATCTCTTTTTCCATGGACGAAATTCACACTCGTTCAATGTCCTCCTTCCTACACGCGAAAGATACTCGCATGAGGTTTTATGTCTACCTTGTGTATACTGAAGAGACTCACATGCTTGACCCTGCTATAAGCGAAAAAGACTCAGATGAGTCGAATTGAGTAAGTGTTCTGTCTCGATCAGAATCCATCTCTCTAGTAGATACTCCGTCCTTGGCTTCGCATCTACCACCCTTCTCTTCTTGAGCATTTGGTATCTATCATTTGGTATTTCCTCCTTATTATATACGTCTAACCTCTTGGTGGTTCAAAAATTTATTCTTAACATTTTAGTAGTGATAATATTTATATCTTTTTATTTTAATTAAACAAATTCTCGATGTCACACCATCATGAGTTTGAGAAAAAGTGTTAAAGTAATAATTATTAGTGTGTAGTACAAGTAAAGAGTAGTACTATAATTTGCTATTTATTTCATATATATAAAGAAGATATCCTCATCTAAGATTAAGCTGTCAAGCAGTCTATTTTTGAGTGCGGCTATTCACACTCACAGAATTGCGTAGCACACCCATATACTTAACACACCTACAAAATTTTTAAACACACCCTTTCACTTTTTCTAAACTATCCTTCACAGTTTAAGTCAAATTAAAATTTCAAAATACCAATTCTATCATCCCTCTATTATCAGAAAACTCTTTCTCTCTCTCTCAATTTTCTATTTATGACTCAACTTTTTGCTCGCCCCTTCGGACACCACCACCCCTTCCCCATTGCCTGTGTCGGCCCTCCTCGTCTTCTTCATCTTCTTGATGATCTCATCGGCATCTTCAGGCGACGTCCCAGACATCAAATATTCCATTTTAAGGACTTGAGTCAAAGTATTTGTTTGAATTTCTTCAACCCTTTTCTGACTTCTCATGTCGTTCAATTTATCAAAAAGAGTATCCCCAGATTAATCCCTTTTTTTTCCATCGCCAATCTTCAATGACCCATCAATCTTTTCTTCATTAATTACTTTTATGTATCTTATCAAATTTCTTTGGCAATCTATTTCTTTATGAGAAACAAGAAATTGTGTAAAAAAAATAAAAAAATTAATTATCTTTTTTTGTACATATAATATATATATATATATATATATATATATATATATATATATATATATATATATATATATATATATATATATATATATATATATATATATTGTGGCTGTATTTTTAGGATGTGCTATGATTTTGTGTTCTTGTTCTTTTTTTGTTTTCTTGAAAATACAAATAAAAAACTATAATTAAAGAATTAATTGTTATAGGTAGATACTTGTGAAGTTAGTTGTGAAGGGGCCGTCAATATAATTATGCAATTGTGTTTCTTTAGGTTGAGAGGAATACAACTTGAAAGCAACTCTTTTCAATGATTTGTCTGCTAAAAAACAACAAAATCTTTAATAGTTGTATAATATTTTTTTTAGCTTAAATCTAATTCAAAAAAATGACTCATCAGACCGATCGACATTCAGTATTGTGTACGAGGTCAACATGTATAAAGATTTTTGTTAATTACTTTGTTAGAATTGTGTAAATACATATTATATTTAATGCATATCTTTTAAGGGAAGAAAAGGCTCGTATTGTGGATGATAAATTATTTAGTATCATGTCACATGTGTGTTTTTTTGAGTTGTATCATTAGAGTATTCTAGTCAAAATTTCTTTTATCAAATTGTTCATTTTTTAAAAAAAAACAGCTTTTAAAAACTTATAAAAAAAAATCTACATCCTATTAACTGAGAGGTTAGAATGTAAAATATGCTACATAAACAAAAAAAATATGTAAGTTTATTTTCTATGATCATAGATATTTAATTTATACTCAATAATTTAAAAAATAAAAACTAATAGAGGAAGAGAGACACATTATTCTGTGGTATGACAAATTAGCCGCAAAGTATTTATGATGATTAGTAATGCAAAACCACCAAAGGAAGAAAAATAATTTAATTTAATGAAGTATTGGGGAAGCTTACTTTTTTGATCATTGCAATACTTTCATAATATTATTTGTTTATCCATAGTTATTAATGCGAAATTTTTTGTTGGTATAGACGCAGAGAAATTTTTTAGGTTTTGTATAGGTGGAGAAGAAGCATATATTTAAAGAATAAAAAAAACAAGATTCATTAGGAATAGAATTTGGGTGGGTGTATTCAGTAATTATTTGTATGTGTTTTGAAATAGGATTTCATCTATTTGTAATATTAAAGTTAATCAATATCTATTTTCATCTCTTAACTTAAGGTAAACACTGTCCAACCGCTTTTATTCTTAAAATGTGAGTGTGTTAACCAATTCTGCGGGTATGAATATCAGCACCCATATTTTTTTCAAACTTCACAATAAAAAATATCAAGAATACCCTTTTTCCTTCAATGTTACCGAAAAGAATCTAATATATTTATAGGTAAATAATAATGATGCCATGTGAGTTGGAAAAAGAGATTTTTTGGAAAAATTAAGGACATATTTATTGCACACACTGTTAAAATATGAAATACACCTGTTCATCTCACTTCAGATGTAATGATAGTGATTTTGATCAAAATCAGTGAGGTTCAAACTTACAATGATGTAGATTTTCAAAAGAAACTACCACTGCATAAAAATTAGATTTTGGCTAGTAAGACCTTCTCATGCAACAATGATAATCTTATATAATGTGGTGCTCTAGTTTCCTCTTTAATAAAGAAAATTGAAAGCTTTTATTTTTTTATATGAGGAAGGGCCAATCTGACCCCTGTCATGCAATTTCTCTCAAGTCTGTTCTCAAATAAAACCTTGAGGTCCTCAGGACAGCACTTCTCTTTGTTCTGACACCAGTTACATAGTTTACTGTCATGTTGCCTTCTCTGAATATGAGAGCACACAGAGTCCTCCATATCAACACACTTGAGACCAGCCCAAGCGCCGGGCAGCTCCACAGTTAGTATCAATATACCCACCAACGAAATACTTCGTGCTATTAGAAGATTGCCCAAAAAAAATCTCTAATCACAAAACCAACGCCTCAGTAATTAGTCCGGGGGATAACACCCCGTTAAGATTGATCTAAAATTGATCTTGATCCAATCACGAATCGGGAGCCACCATATCTCATGAATATGTTGTTTGAAGAGAGCAAATGCCACTCAAGACAGTTGCAAGGTTCTCACAGTTGAAACTCCTTACTATAGCTCTCTAGTACTCCGTAGGTTGGGTGATGGTCGATGTCGCCATCACGACTCAGCTACGACACCGTCGCCCGTTGAAGACAAATTCCAATGTGCCAAATAAAAAAAAAAAACCTATAAGAATCTAAGAAGATTCTTTAACTTTTCTCGTCTCCCTTCCAAATTGGTTCACATTTTTGACCATAATTATTTTGACCATCCATTGTTTTTTTCCTCTTTCTTTTTGGCTCAAAAAGCAAATCAGCAAACAGTAGAACTCATCCGCAAATAATATAAACCGGGAAGATTTATTTGCAAAACATCCCAAGCCAGCATGGGTCTCCCTTGTAGTTTATAAAAGAGACAAGGGCATTGCTGATCACCCCCACCTTAAAATCTATTTTTTTTTTTTGTTTTCATTTTCGAGAGGAAAAAAAGGAGGAAATTTTGTATGTTTGAAAAAAAAAATCAAAATTAAATTGCCTCACACTGAGAGCTGAGCTCCTCTCTTTTGTTAATTTTTTAATCCTCGTGACTCTCTCTACTTCTTTTAACCTTTTGGATCTCACCTCACGCTCTTTCTCTCTCTTCAGAACGGAGAGAGAAGCAGCCGGCAACAAAAGCAACACCACGCAACAAACAACAGGGGGTTTTCTCTTTATGATCTCTTCTTCCCTCTCTCTTGTCTCATCCGGCATTCCTCAGATTCTTTCGCAATTACGAGGTACGATCAGTTCTCCTCTTCAAAATCTCGAATTTGCATCTTGTAATAGTTTTCCGATCTCAAATTCAGGTGCCCATTTCGATCTGATTACATCGGTTGATTTTCCATCGATAAAGTTGTCACCTTTGTGTATTTTCCTCCCAATTTTGTCAATTTGTTTCAGCTGAGGAGATTTCCTAATACCCGACGAGAGAGCTAATTTGACAAAATATGTTTAATTACTGAAGGGTTCCTAAATTTTGGTTTGAGATTTTATTTTTAACACTAGTTCAGTTGAGTAATTAGTATTGATATAACGTGTTTGTTTGATGAATCATGAAATTTTGATTAGAAATGGCATTTGTTTAGTGGGCACTGAGTAAGTATAAATTTGTATTTGGATATGAAGGCAAAGTGCAGTTAGGCACAGAGGATTCAGCATCAGGGAATTTGGATTGATTTTAGCTCTCTGCTGTTCGTTAAAACGGTTCCAAAACTGCAGTCTAACTATTATAGAGATTTCGCCTTCTACCAATTTTTTTTGATATAATGTGTTCGTTTCTAGAGTTTTGATTATATCTAACAATGTTGTTTATTTATTTTTCAATCTCTTTACTCTTGAAGAATGGATTTCACACGTTGGTGTTATTTATTTTATAGTTTATCCAAAATGACATTCTCTATACTATCAATCCATGGGAATATCGATTGAAGATATACAGTGAATAAATCTTAGCACTTTAGTCAATGACCATATGTAATGTAGACTTTCCATCTTCTAGTAATAGTTTCTATTATGGGAATGGTGTTTTTTGATAAAACTTTTTTCTCCCTTTCTAAATCATACACAATGGAACTCTTGCTTCAGCTGAAAAAGACACCCTGTATAAATTTTAGATATTGTGCTTGTTCGTTAATGCCCATCGGAAGCTATCCTTTCCTTTATCTTATATAACTTTTGATGAGCATTCATATGAATATAATTTTAGTTTTTGGTTAAGCAATCAAAATCATAAAGATTATGCAATCCTTTTGTGCACCAGTTCTTGGACTTTCACTGATGTTGTTTTATTTTATTTCAATCCTCTTTTTTTCTATGTTTGATTGATTGAAAAAGATTCCACAATAGATGAGTGCTTGTCCATAATAAATTCAACATCTGAATTTTTGAAGGTTTGGATTGATATTTATTGAGTGACAACATAACTACAGTTTTTGTGATGAAATCAAACTATTTATTTACTTTTCTTTATTATTATCTAGGAAAATATATCTGAAGGGCTGTTTGGTGTTGCTCAAGACTGCATTACGACTGGTTGCCCAAGACTGCATTTCCCATCAGTTAGAAGAGTTGTTAGAAGAAGATTCGTGTTATTAATGATTAGTAACAGCAGATAGAAGGATATTAGAAGGGGTTATTAACAGCAGACTAGAGGATATTAGAAGGGACTATTAACAGAAGCTAAAAGGATATCTCTTCATCTGGGGAATGATAGTTGACGATTTACAGGTTGCCAACCGGAGTGTCAGGATGAGCCGGTCTTCCTTTGGTTCGAGCAATGGTAATGTCACTCCCTTGCATAGCGCTTTTGCTAGTGTGAATGGAGATGGCTATGACAGCGATGGTTCTAACTTTGCTCCTCCGTAAGTCCATTTTTCCTCTTAAGTTCATATTATTAAAAGCAGTTGCTTTCAGTTTAATCAGTCGCTCTTATATAGTGAGTTAATGGTCTTGGTAGGTAAATAGGAAGTGTAGAATGGAAACCCCCACTTTTTCCCCTCATTCGGGTTAATACCTGCTTGTCTCATAAAAGTAGATTTGAAATCTGGGTTTCCCAAGAACAGATAAATTATCTTGTCATTTGGTTCACAAGAAATGGTAGAATATGGAAATTATTTTTCCACATGAGAAGAAAAGTTATAGTTGTCATTTACTGAATAGTAATAAAAAACCAACAGTTTCTGGACTTTGTACTTTTGGCTTATAAATCACCAGAACAACTAAATATATGGAAAAATTGTCTTTTTTTTTGTGCGGAATAGTTTATTTCCTTTTGCTACTCAAGCGATGTTCCATCGACTAAATTCTTGACCTAAGAATTTTAGAGCATTTTGATAATTGGAAGATTAAGTTGCAATCTGTACGTCTTGTAACACGCATTCATGGGAAATGTTGACTTTATAAGCTTATCAATAACTTCCCTCTGATATTCTTATTGTATGGTTTCCATTTAAGCTCAGACTATATTGATGCATACAAAATAAGAAATACAGCTATCACAAGTCTTCAGGGTCAGCAAGATGCCCATGCATAGAATCTTATGCCCATGCTATTATTTTGCAGCACCCCGATGACACTGTCAATTTCTATGCCACCCGAGCTTGCAGGTGCTATACCTTTGATGGATAGATTCCAGGTGTGCAGTAAATATTTCATATTTTCATAAACATAATTATATAGCATGGGAATATTTGTATATCCATTCAAATCTCTTTCTTGTATTGTTGGTTTTCATTGGGTTTGAGTTGAAAAGGGAGCATATTTCTAACATGCATGACATATACAGCTAGTTCTTTTAATTGATATAATCAAGCATATAGCAACCGAATACTTCCCATATCCATGATGTAAATCACAACCTTTGCATTTACTGGACCTGGATATACTTTTCAAACTTATAAGCAGATCTAAGTTAAATTACTCAAGAAATCAGCATTTATGACCTTTATCCTTACCTTTTCATGTCTGTATTAACTTGGTGCCATC
Source organism: Agave tequilana (assembly GCA_038442645.1). Classification (NCBI taxonomy): domain Eukaryota; kingdom Viridiplantae; phylum Streptophyta; class Magnoliopsida; order Asparagales; family Asparagaceae; genus Agave; species Agave tequilana. Next base: position 314,147 of record JAVJIF010032007.1, read on the forward strand.
TAGAAGTTGTATTGTATGTTTTGCTGTTGTACAACTTTTCATGTCTCTGTATTACCTTGGTGCATCATCTAGAGGTTGTATTCCTTGGTGCACCATACTCTTGTGACTCCTACAACTGCAGGCAATTTGGTGCATTTAGATAGTCATAGCCATCTTTTTTGCAGACTGTTGTGTGCTTATATATCTTACCTACATTGTACCCAAATTTCTCTCAAACACTTCTATTAAATATGAATGCCTTAATCTTTATCATGAGATGCAATGCATTGATATCACTCCTTCAGCCTCTTTATTTTTTTAATACTAACAAGAAATCATTTGACAGTTAGTTTATTCACACTCAATGCTGGGGTATCTTTTGTAGCTTATCTTTATGGGCAACTCTAAGCTGTCATCAAAACTTTAGTTGAAAGAGTAGTAATATCACTGTAACTGGAGAAAATTTAGATCTATCCTATGAAACTCTTGAAATTTATTTCGTCGTTCTGATGCCTTACTGATGCGAACATCCAAGGAGCTGATATTTGATTCTAGTGGAGTCCAAGTCTGTATCTTTTTTTGTATTTGTCTTTATTTTATTAGTAGTACTTTATTTTATTAGTAGTATTCTTTTTAGTTCCACATCTAGTATGTGGAGAAAAGTCAGAGTGTGTAAGCCTATTTAAGGCAAGGTATTGTATTAGACAATGAATGAAGTGGATTAATGAAAAAAGTTGAATGTTTTTCAAAATGAAAATCTCTTTGTGAGTTCGAGTGTGAAATTCGATTCTCTCGGATATTGAGTGTGAAATCATAATCCAAATCTTATCCCTACCTCTCTACTCTTATCCCATCTCAACTCCTCTTCCCAAATCCATAATTCAATCTCTCCATAATTATCCATCCACCAATATCTATCCAATTTCTTTTCCACGGAAAAATATAAAATACAAAACAACAGAAATTTCCAATCCCACTTACACCATAAACCTCAGCCAAACAAAATAAACCCACGGCTCCCTCATTTCCCACGCACGTGCCTCAACTCCCTTCATTTTCTTCTACCTCTCTTTCTTTTCTTTTCTTCACCTCGTGCACAACAGCATCCAACTCTGAAAACAAAAAAACAAAAGCCCAACATAGCCTTCATCCCCTCCCTCTGTCATCTACCTCTGTACCACACTCAGCCCCATCCTTTCTCATGCAGCCAGCAGAATCAAGAGATCAATTACATCATTTCACGCACATGCATGGTGCATCGAACCCATCCCGAGCCCTCGCCTGCGAGCGCGAGCAACCTTAGTCCTCTCGTCTGCGTGCACTAATTCCTCGAACATCTTCAGCCTCATCGTGTGCTTCTCACACGATGACTCTTCTCCCGCATCCCCCAATTCCAGGCCGTGCCACCATGGCGGCGTCCGCAACGCCCTCGCCTCGACGGTAACCATCCTTCCCCTTGTGTTGCTACTGCTGCTGTCATCCAGCAACCACCACATCTTCGTCTTCCTCCCCTCGGCCCCTCCCTCGGCTGTGCGTTCATGTGACAAGGCCGGCCATCACCTCCTCCTCATGCGATGCCATCTGCCCACGTGAATAGCCCGAAGCTTCACCGACAAGTCCACCTGCAAAGGTCCAAATTCAAGTAAGAGCATTCAATTAAAAGGTACAAGCAGAGATCAAAAAATCAGTAAGCTACTCACCACAAGGTCAATAATAACTACCATAATGGGTACCTGAGGATGAGCTTCTCAGTATGTATATTCTCAATACAATAGTCAAATTATTAATTAGAATTACATCACTAATTTATCTTTACTGTTTTATCAAGATATCATGTTGTCCACTATAATGGCGAGCGTGTGTGAATACTGCTTAGGCTTGTTATGTATTGAACTTGATATTGAAAGTAGGACTATTTCTAGTTAACTGAATATTGCATTTGACTTGTCGAGAATTGAAATATCTAAGACTATAATTGCAAATCATTGTTAAAATTCATCTTGTGATATTATTAGTTTTAGATTATTTTCTACTGAAGATCATAACTTTTGGAAACTTTGCGATTTCAAGTTTATCACTGATATACCACACTATAGAGTCCCGGTTTCACATCACTTACTCTCTAGGCCATTTTTCTCTTCTTTTCTTTACTTCCATAACAAACACAATATGTGTATGCAAAGTTGTCATGATCTTGCTTTTACCAATGATTCTTAATTGAACTGGATACATATCATGTTTGATATACATTATTTTAACTTTTATGCTGTCATCTTATAGGTTGAAGGATTTTTGAGAGCCATGCAGAAACAGATTCAATCTGCAGGAAAACGTGGATTTTTCTCTAAGAAAGCTGTAGGCCCTCAAATTCGTGAAAAATTTACAGTGGAGGATATGTTGTGTTTCCAGAAGGTGGTTATTTCTTATTTTATTCTATATGTGTAGCTATCTTGGGAAAGGGAGATGCATTCTGTTTGACTGGGTTTTATGTGTGTCTCGGAGTTGAATGCATTTTCCTACATAAAATTTATCATCCGTTCCCCTTTTAGATGTTTTCCCAAGTTAGGAGAACTTGGAGGACATCAACTGTCCTCTTAGGATATGGCAAGCCTCTCTCTGGTGCATAGCTTTCTTGATCAGGAAGTTGTCACTAATTATGAGAGGGTTGACGTCAGTTCCATAAAACTTTTCAAATCTTTCCTGAAGTCTTGCTCCGCAGTCTTGCTTCACAGGCGGATCCATCTTGATGGGAAAAGGCTTAGGTGATGATGATGATATGTAGGTATCTTGAGAATGTTTGCATGGAGTAGTTGACCATTGTATGAGGCATCATCAAGCATGCTGATTGGTGATGTTGAATTAGTGAAAAGAAGAGATAAATGAAAAGCGAGATTTTTTTTTTTTTCTTTCAGTTGTTGCAGTTTCTTATCATCATGGTTTATTGTGGGAATGCTTACTGAGCATGCTGCATTTTGACAGGATCCAATTCCAACATCTTTGCTTAAGATGAATAATGATCTGGTAAGCCGCTCTGTCAAGTTGTTCCAGATGGTATTGAGATATATGGGAGTTGATTCATCAGAAAAAACAACTCAAATGGATCTGGAAGAACAAATTGAGCTTGTTGGAAAGATATATAAGCATACTCTGAGACGAGCTGAGCTTCGGGATGAGCTTTTTATACAGTTATCAAAGCAAACACGAAATAACCCTGATAGGTACCTAACTACGCTCATAAATGCAGATAGTAAGAAGTTAATACCATCTTCATCTGTATCCTTCTTGTCTTTGCTCATACAAGGTACTCTTGTGGGTACTCTCACGGTTTATTGATTATTTATGCAGGAGCTTCTTGGTAAAAGCATGGGAGCTTATGTATTTATGCGCATCATCCATGCCTCCGAGCAAGGATGTTGGATCATATTTATCAGAATATGTCCATAATGTAGCTCATGGGACGAATACTTTCTCGGAAGTCCAGGTCCTTGCGTTGAACACATTGAATGCTCTAAAGCGTTCAGTTAAGGCTGGACCAAGGCTTACAATTCCTGCACGCAAAGAAATTGAGGCTCTTTTGACTGGTAAAAGGCTTACAACTATAGTCTTTTTCCTGGATGAAACTTTTGAAGAGATTAGTTATGACATGACGACTACAGTTGCTGATGCAGTGGAGGTATTTATGAACATTCCTTCTTTCCTTCTAGTGTTTTTGCTTGTCTTGAGGTCATTGTAGATTATAGTGCATTACCTTTGTTGGCAATGCCAAATGTTATCTTTTCCCTCTTCAGTGAATTTATATATCAATTTATATCTTAGGATTTCCTTTCCTGGATGATAATATTATAATATGCCTTATCTACTTAAAACATCAAATATGAATCATAGAACTTTTAATTTAGATATTAAACATGTCAGATTGCTAGAGTAAAACTTTTGAAATTCCAAGAGGTCATAATAGTTCTTATTCTTTTTAAGTGAGCTTCAATGTGAATCATAGAACTTTCTAGAGTATATCCTTGTGACCCTCACTTCAATGCAAAATAGGAAGTGTAAGAAAGCACCTCAACTAGGAGCTTACTTTTCTTTTTTTTAATTGTTTTAAGTCCAATTCTCCATTTTCATTTTACTTTGTTTTCTTTTAAGTTTTTGTTCTTTTAGAGTTTTCGCATCTTTCTTCTTGTAGACTAGCTAAAATTGGAGGATGAAGGATATCCAAGTCTTCATAGCAAAATGATGATGAAGAGAGGTAGTAAGAGCTAGCCTCAATTTCCCTCTTTGTTTGGCCTCTTGCCCATTATACTTTTCCTCTTCTTTCCCCAATTTTCTGTCTTCCTTGGTCTTCTCTCCTTTTCACTCAAAAAGTAGGTGACGACTCCATCCCTCCAATTTGAGGGGGTGTTCACATTATTGGGGTAACGAGTTATTCACATATTCCTAGATTATAGTGATACTATACAATCCCTTATCTCTGTTATACATTCATATTGCCTTATGAATGGCCATTGTCGCTGTATTATCCTTAAAAAAGGAAAACGCTGCACATAGACCCCATATCAATATCATATCTTTATATTTATGCTATTTCTATAATGGAAACTTGCATAATTTGACTTGGAATTTGGAAAATGAGTTGACATTGAATGCCCCTTTGAATTGAATCTTTTTGCATATGTCGATCTTATAATTCCATCAAATATGACTTGTATTTTTATTTGTTTATGAGTTGAGTTTTGCAAATACATTCCTCTGAGTTATGTATTTGTATAAAAATTGTATGTACTATAAATTAAAATTAAATAAATACTTAGTCCATGGATAAGATTAAAGTTTCTTATATGTTCCTGTGCAATTGAAATTTATAATTTCACAATATCCCTTTAGAATTTGCTTTCATACCTCTCTTTTATCAAAATTAGAACTATTTCATACACAACCTTCCAAAAGTGCCTTTTGCATATACATCATATAATATGAAGTTTAGTTTAATCTCAAGTAACTTATAAAGAACGGGTAATATCCTCAGTAGTTATGCAAGAATTGTTGGGTGTGCATTTCATGTCCCCAAGAATCTATTTCTTATAAGCCAAAAATACTTTGTTGTCTTGCATATGCCTATTATTATTGTAATATATTTTATACTTTTGCCATCATCATAAAGTTTCTATTGGTTTTTAAACCGAACCCAAGGGTTTTATATCAATAGTATGTATAAGTGTAAGTGTTTTAATAAATTTTGGAATATTATCTAAAAGATAACAATATAATCTTTAAAATTATTTGAACACCAAAACTAAATAAATCATAGTGGACACCAAAATGACCATATGTTGGTTGGTCATAATCCAACATATAGGAGGGCATGATTAGTACTGAAATTGCACTAAAATGAAAGAACACAGAGAAAACTATATGATTGCTAATGAATAAGAATCAGAATGTAAATAAATTGAGCCTCTAATTATTGACAATACCTAACCATGCTATTCTTGATAATTTCTTTAATTTTTTTTTGCAATAAGCATTGAAACTTTACTAGTGGGTAAAACTACACAAATTATCTAAATATGTAAAAATTTGAGCCCGAGAACTAACTTGAGACTATCACATTATAAATTAGAAGGAATTGGTTTTCATTTTTGTTGAAGCCAGTGTAGATATTTTTAGCCAGCTCGTGATCCATTTTTCTCTCTTTTGAAAATCTTGTGCTATTGAGCCTTTCAATTGCATTTTCTCTACCTTCATCGACACTATTGTTTGTATTGGATTTTGCATTTGTGTCTACTTTGGGGAATTAATCAATGTTTGGTTATACAAACAATGTTTTTTTAATTTTATTTTGATATATTGTACAACTCATGTTAAAATACACTGCAATTTTATGAGGGTTGAAGTGCATTACTACTAATGAATTAAGGGCATAAAAATAGGAAACATGTAACTATGCACAATTGAAAGGGCCCCAAACATAGATGAAAAGTTGACCGTGAATTATAGAGCTGCTAGATTCACAGTCTCTATTTATCCACTCTCATAATAGTTTCCTAAATTTTCTTTTCTTCCTTTTATTCCTAATGACCCGTTTGCTTCCAACTTTAAACCATGGCTTAAAATCTCGGTTTCAGAGTCAGTCAATGGTTTTTAGTATAAATGCCATCAATACCGGCCTCGATATTAGCCGATATTATAGGGTTGATATCGTATCGGGCACCTCAAAACCCGATACTGAATTGCCGATATATATCAGAACTGGCCGAGACGTGAAACCTCGCTTTAAACCCAAATAGCAGGCACAAGCATATTCCACATGTGCATTATATTGCTTGTAAGATGGTCAGTCACTTTTTGAAGGTTGGAAAAAGAAACAATGCAAACCAATGAGCATGAATACCTGTTGTATCGATGCTTGATATTGTATAGCGAACCCAACATATCTTGACATCTTTGAACAATATTTTTGCTCTGTTAGTGCTCCATATGGGTTAGCGTATTCATGTAGATCATCAGATTTTTGTTTCCCTTTTAGTGGATAATTTCTATATATTAATTGAAAGGAAAGTAGTGTTTATGGTGCGGAGGAGAAATGCTCTACAAAACCTTTGAACCCTTATCAAACATGAGACTGGTAAAAGACATAAACAAAATTTTCCTATATTTAATCATTCTTTTTTAAAATGCATTAAGATTCTTTGATGATGCAGAAATTCACATTCTACTTCCGTTGTTTAGTTATGGAACTTTGTATGACCCTTTGTTTCTTATATACTGTTCATCAATCAGATAATTTTCCCTCCTTTCCGATTTATATATGTATGTCAATTATTGACTTAAACATACCGCTCCAGGAGCTTACAGGGATCATCAGACTTTCAGTTTACTCAACTTTCAGTCTATTTGAATGCAGAAAGGTTGTTAATGGTTCAAAATCTGCTGAAATGGGAAACGGTAATTCTTGATTCAATGTTCTAGAAAGTTAATTATTATGTGCATATAATTCTGCATTTGACTGTGTTCCGGCATGATGCGCAGAGGAATTTATTGGGTTAGATGATAATAAATATATCGGCGATCTGCTGGCTGAGTTCAAGGCATCTAAAGACCGCAGTAAAGGAGAGATACTGCAATGCAAACTTACATTCAAAAAACGGTTATTTAGGGAATCTGATGATGCTGTAACAGATCAGATGTTCGTCCAGCTATCATATGTGCAGGTATGTAGTTAAAATTCCAGTTGGTAGAGTCAATTTGTCCTGTTTGTAGCTAAAGTATAGCTATGTCACATTAACCTCTATTTTTGGTGGTATTGTATTCTATTGATTACTCTAATTGTTTATCCTTTTATTTTTCCTGTCAGTTACAACATGATTATATTTTGGGAAATTATCCTGTTGGTCGGGATGATGCTGCTCAACTATCAGCTTTGCAAATTTTGGTCGAGATTGGATTTACTGATCATCCCGAATCATGTGTGTGAGTATCGGATCCACTTTACTCACCATATTACTTTCATAGGGTTCCTTTTGGTCCTGATTACTTGCGTGTACTCAGCTCCAATTCTTTAATTCTGACATTGTAATTTTATTCCAGTGAGTGGACAACACTTCTTGAAAGATTTTTGCCAAGGCAAATCGCACTAACTCGAGCAAAGCGGGATTGGGAGTCTGAGATTATCTCTCGGTTTAACTTGATGGTAAAACTGGAATGAAGTGAATGCAGTTCACTATTTCATATGAATGATTGATAGAAGAACTGAATATTCTTGTTCAGATTATCCTATCTTTAACATTCTAGTAGTTTCTTGATTGTTCGCATGAAATTCTAGTAGATCCCATTCTAGTATATCCTCATCTACTCTGAACATTCTATATTTTTCTTGGGTCGAAAGCAATATATATCCATGCAGATAAAATATATGGACTCTAGATCATATGTTGGGCTTTGTTGATTGTGCCCTTTGATTGTCAAAGCTTTCAAATAATATTAGTTTTGTTTTCTATATAATGCATACTTATGTGGAGATTTTAGTGAATACACTAATAAAACTATTGTCAGATGAACTTTAGCTTGTTAGTAACGGCGAGCTTGCTTTCCGAGTTTGATTTTGTGCTTATCTTATACGCACATGATTTTTCCAATCTAACAGTTAGGTTCACAACATGTATTATTGTATCATCTTAATGAGTACGAGTACAGTTGCTGTCATAATTTATCTATTTAATTTAATATCGTATTCATGTAGGAGCACTTGTCGAAGGATGATGCAAGGCAACAATTTCTCCGAATCTTGAGAAGTCTACCTTATGGAAATTCAGTATTTTTTGGCGTACGGAAGATTGATGATCCGATAGGTCTATTACCTGGGCGAATTATTTTAGGCATCAATAAACGCGGGGTTGGTCACAACTCTTTTAATACCTTTGTTCCTTTGCATTATCAGTGGATAAGAACTAAAGCTAAAAGTGATCAATTCATTAATTTTATAATGTAGGTTCATTTTTTCCGACCTGTTCCAAAGGAATACTTGCACTCTGCAGAGCTAAGAGACATAATGCAGTTTGGGAGCAGCAACACTGCTGTGTTTTTTAAGATGAGGGTTGCTGGTGTCCTTCATATTTTCCAATTTGAAACTAAGCAGGTTATGCAATAAGATTCTATTTATTTTGGTTTTGATTTGATGTGTTCCTATATTTTTTATAATTTTTTTGCAGAAAGATGCTCTGCTAAAATTTCAGCATATTTACAACATTTCACAGGGGGAGGAAATATGTGTGGCACTTCAAACACACATAAACGATGTGATGCTTCGGAGATACTCAAAAGCACGCTCTGCGTCAGGTGGATCCAGTCAAGGTGATCTTCCTCCAATAGTCAAGTCTTCAAATGATGATGTTTATGAGAAGCGTGTGCAGGAGTTATCACGAACTGTAGAAGAATCTCAGAAAAATGCAGATCAGGTAAAAGAATATATTTATTTTGACTCTGACATGTTTTGATTTAGATTTCATGGTTGCACATTATTTTTCTGTCCCAGTTGGCATCATTACTGCTGAAGGATATCTTATTACTGTAACTTACATTGAATATGCTTTCATTGGGTAGAGGAGGTGATGCCAACTCAAAAGAATGAACAGTTGGCATTCATTACTGCTGAGATGATATTGTCAAACTTAGTAACTTGACGTAGAAGTTTCTATGTTTTTAGGAGTTTTTAGGTTATCAGTTTTTAAGTTATTAGGAGTCTTACTCTCCTATTGAGTTTGAGAATATCTCAAAACCTCAATATTTATTGAGTTTGGGGATTTCCCAAAACCTCTCGTACTAAGGTTGAGGATCTCCCAAAATAAAAAACTCTCTCAGATATGTACCTCTTAAATTTTGATATGATATCAGGGCCTCTCAAACTTTTCCGCTAATCATTGTTTTCTGCTATCCTTGAGCTTGCACTGGGCGGCGCTCATGTAGCATGTATCTAGTGTGGGGCCACTTTTCTTCCCTCATCTTCCTGTGTTGCTGCCGATTGTAGTGTTGTGCTCATCTATTGTTGCTGTTGCATATTATTGTTGTTGCTACTATTAACTAATCAACATCTACATGTCTACATGTTTCTGCTATCTACTACTGCTACTTCTCGTTCCTGTTGCTGGTACACGTTCTTACTGTTGCTATTAACTCATTTGATGGTGGTGCGTCTAACGTTTATGTTACTGCTGCAAGTTTCTTCATCGGTATTTCTGGTGCTGCAAGTTTTTTCATCTTCATTGTTTTTCTCATTCTATTTGTTTTTTATTCGTTACTGTCTGAATTCATGACTGAGATCAAAGATGTTCGTGGTCTCATGAAAATTCAGATTACTATTGCCATAGTTAAGGGGAAGAAATATTTTATGGTGATGTTTGTGTGTATTTTTCCTTGGTGTTCCCTCAACTGAGTTTGAGGATCTCTCAAAAACCTTCTTTATTGTCGAGTTTGAGGATCTCTCTAAATCTCCTTTATTGTTGAGTTTGAGGATCTATGTTAACCTCCTCCTAGTGAGTTTGAGAATATCTCAAAACCTCAATGTTTATTTAGTTTGAGATCTCTCAAAAGCTCATACTGAGTTTGAGAAACTCTAAAATCTTAATTATATCCAACTATCCAAGTCAAATTTTGATAGATAGCTTATTAGTGCAACTTGCATTCAATGTAATAATATTTAGAGAAGGTAATGTCAAGACAAGAGTAAACCTAAAATTGGCGATGCCAACTTTCATGCCTGTTTAGCAAGAGAAATCAGTTACACGCAAATAAGAACTCATATATGAGTACCTTAAATCGCACAAGTTTCCCAGAAAAATCTAGAAAAAGGCAGTTGATATTTCAATGAATAAGTAGATGTTTGGTTCTGTCTATAGGATCCTTGCTACTCTAACCTTGGTTATAATTGAGTAGTTTCCACCAGAACAATATCTCCATCTTATATTATAGACTGCAGAAAAAAATTGAAATGTTCTTTGCTCCTAAAGATCGTAGCATAGCATTAAGCATAGCATTAGCGGAGCCAATGGGCCAATGAAGATTAGAGGGAGGCCTAACCGAATTTTATGTGGAAGCAATTAATAAGGATATGCTAATGCTTTATGTTACTGGGGAGCTATATGGCCCTTAACAGAGCTAAATGAAAGGAAAAAAAAACATGTTCTTTGATCCCAAATATTTGGAAAAAGGCTTTGTTGTTGTAATCGTCGTATTTTCAACCACGGATATCGTATTTATGTTACTGTGTTATTTAAAATAATTCTATAGAAAATAATACTTTTATTATGATTACAAAGGATATATTAAACTTCTTGCTCATAAATCATAATCGCAGACCATGTGTGCTCATAAATCATAGATCATAATTAGCCCGATACTGGTGTTGCCAATATGACCCGATATAACTGAAACAAAACCCGATATTGCCGATACGACGAGATGAAACGGCTGATATTGCCGGATCTGATACCAAAATCCTATGGCATACCGACATCGATACCCATATTTCGGGTTTAAAATACTCGTGTATTTGAACTTATTTGAACATGTTTCAAGAAAATACACTGATCGATTAGCAACATCCATTTGTTCTATGTCATAAATGTAAACTCTTCTGCACTTGTCAGATATTAGTTACATGGTACACAAGGCACGCATATGAAATCATATGCATATATACTTCGCTTAAGCAAGTATAGATGAGTTGAGCAAGGCATATTGGTGAAACTCATTTTGTTTAGCAGTTGGGATTGAAATTAAGTTTTTGCGTGAAACCAGCTGTTATCCAGCTGAGTCAATGCACCAAATTATCAACAGCTTGCATGTCTTGGGAACATATGAATACTAAAGAGAACTCTTTACTTTAATTCCTGATCTATTTGTCGGGAAAAGTAGTTCCTGCTTGTTGGAATTTCCTTCACTACCAAATTTAAATGTCTTCCACTGTGGAAAACAGCGATGAACATATAATACTAAAGCAAACTTAATGTATGTCACTTAAAACCTTAACATGTACACATGTCCTTCTGAGTTAAATGCTCCTTTTTTATTCATGATGTCTTTGAAAATTGGCAATTGCTTTCCAATGATGGAACTGGTTTTTCTTTGATTCTTTTGCACAAAAGACTTCTCATACCAGAAGTCTTTATTTATTTACTATTCCATTAAAACTTGCTTTCATTCTGAACTCATCGAGCTTATATAAGCCTCTGTAGTTTCTTTGACCGTACTTAATGTGAAACGTGTATGTGTGTATAGAAATTAACAATAAAACACTGGATCACGCTTCAACAACGTGAAACGATCATTGGTAGGAAAAGATTAAAACTAATAAAGCAGATGATGTAACAAAATAACATGCAAACAAATTCAATTCAATCATGAATCAATTAAAGATAATATATTATGCGGCAAAAGATTCTACGATCAATATTAAAGCTATTGAATTCAAAGAAAGCAGATACACACAATCTCACTTTTGGTAGACAACAGTTAAATCGATAAAATATCAGATTCAAAATAACCGATTAGGATAAGAGCATACCTACTGAGGATCACGTCAGAACTCAATGACATGTAGTCGATGTCGGTGTGTAGATCTCGTCGTCACGAACACAACGGCTCAAAAATCGCCTGAATCGGAGTCCATATGTTCAAGTTACAGGCTGAAAATCAATATGATGCCTTAACGAGTCTGTTTGGTGTTGCGGGTCTGTTTACTGTAGCTTGCGGGTACGAAGATTGTAGCACATTGGGTCCGGTACTGAAGCAATATTATACCAAATTTTTTTTGAATTTTTTCTGATTTCTTTTGTCAAAGAAATTGAGAAATAGAAATAAAGGTTTGAAAAGAGGAATTAGAAATTGAGATTAGGATTTTGAGAGAAGGTAAAGAGACAGGGAAAAGGGATAAACTAACTAGAGTTTCACACTCTAATTAGAATTTCTAAGGGCTTCACACACAAAGAGAAATTGTAGAGAGATTATGAACTCACAATTTTGAGGAATTTTCTTCATAATAATTCTCATTGTATATTATTTGATACAAGAGGTCTTTTATAGGCTTTTAAAATTGAATACAATTCAAACTAAAACTTCTAATCAAAATAAAATTACAATTCCAACTTTTAGAAACTAAAATTTCCAATCAAAATGGGATTATAACTATAAAAAAGGAAACCAAAAATAAAGAAACTCAAAATAAAAAAACTAGAAAATAGAATTCTGCAACTACTGGGAATCTGGAACAAGGCGTCTTCTCCTCCGGTGAAACACATACCATACACGTGGCTTGATATCCACATCATTCTCGCCATGTTGGAGCGAACTCGACTCCGTCGAGTTAAAAGTGGAAGTGCTTTCATATTACTCTAAAATTTCATGAGCAATTTTTGGCAGTCACTTCGGTCTAGACATGTATCATCAATTGATACTTTTCTTGTCCAACAAATCAGATATTTTCGAATCCCACCATCTTGGGAGGTGACAATTTTATCGTCTAAGAATTTATCAACTTGACATGTTGTATAAGGTAAAATATTTGATAGTAGTGAAAGGAAGGGGCTCTCGATAATAAGCTCATAGGAAGGCTCATCAATAAGTGGGATTATATCAAGACCTTTATAATCCACTAAGCACTCAATATTGAAAGTAGAACTGATATCAAAATCTATACGAAGTTCTATAACATAAATAGTATCATTCAATTTCATTAAGATTTAAAATGGATCAGAACTACAAGCATGCAACTTTTGAACATCACTATCAACATTAAAAGTATTTAATCTATTCCTATCATCAGCTCGTATCTCATGATTGGCATTGTTTTGTGCAATTTTATCACTGACATCGTGTGGTGTGTGCACGTGTGATGCAAAAGATGATGCCGAATCAATGACTTTATACTGATCGGCTAAGGGTATAAGGTTTGTGGAGAATTTTGATTTAGTACTTAACATAGGCCATGAGAGAAAAGGGGATGGTGTCGACAATAGGAGAGGAAAGGGTTGGTGACCAAAACGGGGAACGACAGCAGGGGTCAGCAGTAAAGAAGGCGGAGAAGGTGGTGTTGGCAGTAGACCCGGGGAAGAAAAATGACAGGTGACAGTAAACTCTTTAATCACAACAGTGACTTTTGAAAAAATAGTGCCAGCAGGCTTAGGTGCTTCAATGGGATTTCTGTCATTGATGACAATCTTAAATTTGCTTGGACAGTTGGCAACATGCCCATAACCTTGGCATTTGTAGCACTTAATTGTGAGACTAATCTTGGAAAAGTCTTTTTCAGTGTTCTTGCTTTCATTATTATCAGACTTTTTTTTGATTTTTCTAACTATGGGGATCACACAAGGAGCATTACTTTTTGAGTTTTGATTGGAAGAATTTATGATTTGGAGTAGGTTATTAATTTTAGCCATGATATCATCAAGTGTTAGTTGGGACTCCATGGTTTGATTCGAGGAAGTGAATTTGGCCGGTGGGGATGAAAGTGTATTAGACCTATGAGATTGAATAGATGGGGGAGGTTTAAACTTGTAGAAATATGGTGGCACATACTTATCTTTCAGTTCATCCTTCATTTACCCCACGTATTAATTGGTTTTTGATCACACTCTACACGCAGTTTACTAAGTGGGTCCATTACTTACTCGCTTGACAGGTCAGTTTCGTGGTAGCGAACCTGACTTTCATAGCTTCAGAAAGTGGGTACGATTGAAGTAAATCTCCATGCATTGTAACCAATCCAGAAAATTGTGAGGATCCGAATGATCAAAATAATCTTGACGGCCATCAAAAGTTGGAACATTCATAGTAATGGTCGGTGTTCTAAAAATCGGTTTCATTATTCGTGCTGTCCAACACTTAATAATGATTAATTGGGGATTAATCAGAGATTAATGAAATTTGAATATTTGAATATATTTAATTATATTTATACACAACTACGTATAAATATTTACAGTTAATTGTTGAAAATGCCTGAACATTATCAAGACAATATCTAGATGTGAAGATATAAATCATGATATGATGAACAACAAGACAATATCAATAAATGGTAAAAAAAAGAGAAGTAAGAGAACCTGTCTCTTTGCATTAGTAATCCAAGATTTCAAATTTTGCAAAAACTTACCTGTAAAATAAGATAAATAAAAAAATTAGTCAATTATCAATCAAAATAATGAGCTTTAAAGAATGATGCAGAAAGATTGCTAAATAAGTTAATTTGAAAAATAATCAAAAACAATAAAAAATAATTATCACTTTATTCAAAATATACAATAATTATCATAATTCATTTACTATTTAATAAATAACAGATTAATCAGGCGCTTAATTGTTTGGGACCCTATTAAGCATCCGATTAATCATTTTGGACCCGATTAAGCGCCCGATTAATCGTTTTGGACCCGATTAAGCGCTCGAGCACATAATCAGAGAGCTGAATTCAATATTACACGGGTTGCCAACGATTAAGATTAATCGGCCGATTAATCCGATTTTTAGAATGCTGGTGGTGGTGTAGGGTTTTCGCTAGACACTACGGTTGGCATGCAATGCATGAATACTAATGCAATATGAAAAACAAAGCTATTTTTTGGTTTTCAAATAAGCATCTAAACTAGATGCAAGAAGCAAAAGATTTTTTTTTTAAATGCAAGAAAGCGATAAAATTTCCTAGTGCCTACGTGATACAAATCCTGCCTAACCGTGCTCTACCTAACCATGCTCTGATACCAAGTTGACGTGAAACATGTATGCGTGTATGAAAATCAACAATAAACCACTCAATCACGTCTCACCAACATGAAATGATTGTTGGTAGGAAAAGATTAAAACTAATAAAGCGGATAGATATAACAAAGTAACATGCGCAAACAAATCTAATTCAATCGTGAATCAAATAAAAATAATATATTATGCGGAAATATTCTACGATCAATATTAAAGTTCTAAATTCAAAGGCAAGGAGATGCGCACAATCTCACTTTTGATAGACAACAATTAAATTGATAAAATATCAGAGATTAATTATCAGACTCAAAATAACCGATTAGGATAAGATTGTATCTACCGAGGATCACGTCAGACCTCAGTGACCTGTAGTTGGTGCGTAGATCTCGTCATCACGAACGCAACGACTCGAAAATCCAGTGTTCTAAAAAAAGGTTTAAGCGGCCGATTAATCGTCCGCTTAAATGTTTTCGGCCTGAAACTGAGCAGAACTTGAAGAAAGCGGTCCGATTACTCGGCCAGGCGATTAATTCGCTTAAGCGATGATTAAGCGTCTAATCGGTGATTAATTAGCATCCGTTTAAACGTTATTCAATCATTTTCTAAATGGATTCAAATTTCGAACCCATTAAACTAACTGAACTCAAAGCCGATCCAATAATTGAGGATATAAATTGTCACGTGTTAGAGAATTAGGACTCGCGAGCCCTAAATTTATCCGCATTCTCGATCCTCCTGTGGCGACGACGAAGCTCCTGAATCTCACGAAGAACCTCTCGATGCTCATGACGACGAGATGACGAAGCTCCCGAAGTCCTGTGATTTTATCTGAAGCTCCCGAAGTTCACAGCGTCGACGATCCTCCTGGGGATTAGAGCTCCCGAAGCTCGACGACGAAGAAGTTCACAATACGCTGATCCTCCTGTGGCGAACTCCCCCTTCGACGACGACCTCCCCTTGCAATTGATCCTCCCACTGCGACCTCCCTCTGCGATTAGCTCTCTGGTCAGCAGCAAAGCGTCGACGGCGACCTCCTCATGCGTCGACGACGACCTCTCTTTGGTCAGCTCTCTCCCTCGCGTGCACGTATTTTGCCCAGATTTTTGTCAATGATCTTTATTTCTTTTAATAGGTTGATGAGTGCCTCATGGGTGAGAAAGATAGAGTTGCACATTACTTGCAGTTGCATCTAGCAGTGAACCAAAGTTGTTGGAAGTGTATTTTTTTTTGTAAGAAATACATATATTTATTCATTTAAAAAGTATTTTTTAACTATAGTTGTTGGAGGTGGAGGTACATTGATGTACTTTAAAACTGATTGTCATTATTACTTTTAAATGCTTCTTAGTACTAGCAATTTAATTTTTCAAGTTATGTTTACTATATCTTTTATGTTTTTTTGGAGTTTATAGAACTCATATTTCCATGTTTTAAGCATTATAATATTATTATATATTATAATAATAATAAAACGTGTAATCCGTTTAATCACCGTTTAAACCGTTTAAGCATTATGCGCTCTCGGACCGCTCGCATACTGAAACCGCTTTCTAGAACATTGCGAAAATCACCTAAATCTGTGTTCGTATGTGCAAGTTACGGGCTGAAAATCAATACAAAGCCTTAACGGGTTTGTTTGGTGTTGCGGGTCTGTTTACTGTAGCTCACGGATATTGGAATTGTATCACATTGGGTTCGGTACTGTAGCAGTACTGTAGCAATTTTTTTCCTGATTTCTTAATTTTCTTTTGTCAAAGAAATTGAGAAATAGAAATAAAGGTTTGGAAAGGGGAATTAGAAATTGAGATTAGGATTTTGAGAGAGTAGGGAAAGAGATAAGGAAAAGGGATAAACCCAACTAGGGTTTCACACTCTAATTAGGATTCTCTCAGGGCTTCATAGACAAAGAAATTGTAGAGAGATCATAAACTCACACAATTTTGAGCTATTTTTATTTATAATAATTCTTATTGCATATTGTTTGACACAAGAGGCTTTTTATAGGATTTTACAAAATTGAATACAATTCAAACTAAACTCCTCAAAATAGAATTACAATTTTAACTTTTAGAAACTAAGATTCTCAATCAAAGTGGGATTACAATTATCAAAAAGAAACTAAAAATAAAGAAACTAAAAATAAAGAAACTAGAAAGTAAAATTCTACAGCTACTGGGACCTCTGGAACAAGGCGTCTTCTCCACTGGTGAAACACGTGCCATACACATGGCTTGATGTCCGCATCAATTGTCATGTCCCGCTTCTCAAATACGTGAAAACGAAGTCACGACGAAGGTCGACGACGTATGTACGCAAGAAAAATACCCACGCACATACGCTAAGCCAAAAGTAACCTGAATAAGCTACAAAATCTACTACTATAAATCAATATCACTGCAATATGACATATAAATATCTAACACAATGATAACAGATGAATAAAGGAAAGAAATGACAACAAGATACGATATAGATGGAATCAGGAAATAACATGAATAAAAGAGCAGAATACCTATAATCAAGAAAAGAGACTCCAGCTCCTCGTAACGCGTACGATCATACGAACGCCTGAACAACATAAGATGTCCAAAAATCCTGGACGTGTGAATTCAAGATCGTCAGAAGCGACCTAATGAGTGTGTGTAAAGGGAAAAATGTTCGTGCATAACAATGAAAGAAATAACAACATGATAACTGAAATGAAATATAACAGAATAATCAACGTCAAGAATAAAACTATGAACGATATATAACTGGTATCCTGACCACTAATGTCAAAATGTGTAACCTAGTATATGTCACTAGTCTGGTATACAATCTGGTCATATGTACAATCATATGTCTATCATAGTGTATATATATGTACAGTCAGGTGATTACGATCAGTCACAATACATTATAACAATTTATCATTATTAATTATGTCAGCGAACACCGTCACTTGTAATAGACGCATCCCATACTACGTCTATCACACGTGTCAATCGAAGTCCTAAATTTATTTAAATTGATTGGTTGGAGACATTGTCCGTATTTTAGGTGGGTCTCGTGCATACCCGAGACCACAGCCCAGACTCTTAGCGCTGAACCAAGCCCTACCGCAAGGTAGCCAGGAACATGTTTAACAGGTCAGGTACATGTATAACATGTATAACAGGAACAGGACGGGGTGTCAATCACCCCACGGGAACCCTGCAGTGGAACCCTCTTTCGGCTGCGCAACCTAAATACTAGGTCCATCCAAAATACAGACGCTGTCTCCTCCATCAATTTCCCCAATCCCGGTGTAAGTTGTTTAATTTCATGTCATTAGTTGTCAAGATTATTAATGTACATGTTACCTAAAATTACTGGGATAACTCGGTAATGACAACGATTACAACATTAAAAGTGAAATCGTGATACATGTATAACAGGATATATATGTGTCGGTGAACATGATAAGCAAGACGAGGTTGTTACCGTATAACAATATTTTTCCAGTAGTTAGATAACATGTCATCAGATAAATGTCACAAATGTCATCCCTGTGAGTCTTAGTGGCAAAGTTCTAACCGATGTCATGTGGTGATCATATAGGTTTATTACTTAGAACAAGTGAATTCTATTACATACAAGAATACATAAATATACTACAAGTAGTACATGGAGGTAATCCATGAAACTATAAAATTTTAAATACTAGAAAACTAGGTTAAGCATTTAAATCACCTTTATAACACAATTACATAACTAGAAAAAAATCCTTTATCACAAGAATTCTTGTTAACTGAAGGATAAAATTAAACAAAGAAAAGAAACACTCACAACACAACTAAATAAAATTAAACAAAGAAAAAACACTCACAATACAATTAAATAAAATTAAACAGAGAAGTAAAACACTCACAACACAATTTAATAAATTAAACAAAGAAGAGAAACACTCACAACACAATTAAATAAAATTAATAAAGAAGAGAAACACTCACCTGAACTCGATCCCAAGTTCATAGCATTGAAATCCTAAGATCCCGATAAATCTACATAAATTATTTTAATAGAAATTGTTAGAATCTTTTATTTTATTTTATTTTATTTTTATCTTGATTAATTAGCTTAAGGTTGGGAATATGATCCTCTAGGTGTAATAAAATTAGTAGGTTTAATTTAAACCAATTTCTAATTTTTGTTAGATTTTTAATAGGCTTTAAATCATTAAAATACTTAACGTGTCTAGATTTACCATTAAGGAAAATGGTTTTAAAGTGGGTGATTTGACTTAATTTCATGTTGCTATTTCTCTAAAATTTTTATCATAGAAAGTAGAAGTATGGTAAATTATTGTTTATATTTTCTCCATTTTTTGATATTTTTAACTATTTTTTTATATGCATTCTTCTTTCTTTGTTTTCTTTTTCTTTTTTTTATTTAACCTGCAGCCCAGGCCCTTCTCATGCCCAAGATCAGGCCGGACCAGGTCTAGTTCGGAAGTCTCTTTTTTCTTTTTTTTAATTTAACAGGGCCCAGGCCTTGTCTGTGCCCAGCCGGCCTGGTTCGGCTGGGCCGGCCCTGGCCTGGGCCAGCCAGGCCAGGCTGCACTGACTGGCCACTGGTCTGTGCAGCAGGGCAGCCGGGTTTTTTTTGGGAAATCCTTTGTTTTAAAAATTTTAAAAAATTTTGTAAATTAAAATTATGGGTTGGTATATTCTCACTTGTATTTTAGTTGGATTTTAGATTGGGTTTTGATGTATAAAAAATATTCATAGATGACCCTTGTATAGACATGGTATTGATTAGACTATTTGTATCATATTAATTATGGAAATCGTTACTTTCTTGGATTTTGATTTGCTCAAATCGAGGTTTTGTGGAGTATTAACACAATGATCCTACAAAATTTTATTAGGTAAGTTTCTAGAAACCAATAAATATATTGCGGTGAGTTTTGCTATACGGGTATAGATAAGTTGAGTAGCATATTTCTGAAATTAATAAATTATTTTTGTGGTTCTAATTTAATTAAAAAAACCTGAATTCTAGTTAGTTTTAGATTGCTTAATTTAGTAGTTCAGGTAAGAATTGAAGATTGCTTAAAATCTCAAGGAGATTCAGTTTAGATATGATTTTTGTTAGGATTTAAATTAGGATTAGTTAAGATTAATGAAAAATATTTGATAAGATAGGATTTTGATTAGGATTAGGATTGTGTTTTGGTTAATGGGTAAGGATCTCAATGGTACTGGGTTATAGGTTATATTTGAGTTTTAGTTAAAAGAAATAATTAATATGAAGAATAAGAAAAATAGAGAGTGGGCTTGCGGGCTTAGTTTTGGGCTTAAAGAAAAATAGAAAAAGGAGAAGAAAATGAATGAGAATAAGGAAGTGGGCTTGGCTCATGTGGACTTAGCATAAAAAAAGGAAAGAAAATAAAAGGAAAAAGAGAATGGGCTGAGCTTATTGGGTTTGGATGAAAATAATAATAATACTAATAATGATATTAAATCAAATTAATTAATAATAATAAGATAATAGGTAGAATCAGGTAACTATTTAAAAATAATAATATGATATTATTAAATAGGGGATATTACATCAATACTACTGTTTGAAATAGAACTATCCAAAGAAACTGCTACAAGTCATTGTTATTTAAGTCTTTCAGGGTCTAACTGGCTAATTATGCCTTGTAGTTGTTGGAAGAATTGCACACTAAGAAGAAACAAGAAATAGAGATGCTGGAAGAATTGGAAGGGCTTAAAGAATCTTTACAATCGGAGAGACAGAGTTTGAAGGAAATTATTTCTGACAGAGATAAACTTAAGAGACTATGCGAGGAAAAGGATTCTGCTTTGCAGGTGTGTTTTGTTTAGCAGAGAACACTTTCTTTTTGTTGGTGTAAATTGGTTCTGTTCCTTACTAATTCATCCTTCTCTCTTCTTGTTATGTATAATGTCTTTTAAAAGGCTGCGACAATAGATAAAAGAAGTGTTGAGGCCAAGCTTGCAAAGTTGAACACTCAAGAACATATGCGATTAGAAAGTAGTACCAGGAAGGAGTATCTGGTTGGATCTGGTAACCGGAATGGAGGAGATGCTTTGGTCATGGGAGGTGTAAGAAGCGGGTCAACTGATGCACAGGTACTATTTGATGATTTGAAGAAAACTACCGTTCATATTTTTAGGTTGCTTCTGTAGTTTGTTGTCTTACTTAAAAAAAGCTTTTATAGAAAATGTAAAAGAGCTACACTGCGGTAACATTTAGGACTTGTATATTGAATCTAATATCTTGTGTTTCATGTTGTTCCTTTTCTTCTGAACCAGACACTGAGTAAACTTCAAGAAGATTTGAAGGCATGTAGAAATGAGTTGCATGCATCAAAAGAAACTACTAACACACTTCAAGAGGATTTGAAGACATGTAGAAGTGAGTTGGATGCTACAAAAGAAACTACCAAGACACTCCTCAAGGAAAAATACTTGCTTGAACAAAAGATTCAAAGGCTAGAGAAAAAGAAAAATGACGAGGTCCTCTATGCTTCTTACACACATATTCAAATGTATTTATATCAGCTAAAGTAGATGTCTAGGGATTTATTTTTCATTGTTTTGCCTTCTAAACTGCAGAAAAACATTGTAGAGAAGAATTTTGAGGATGAGCGCAAAATGCTAAAGAAACGTATTGTGGAATTGGAGAATAAATTAGAAAGTGCTACACAGGCATTAAGTGTTGCTGAATCTACTATTACAACGCGAGATGCCGAATTAGATGCATTGCAAATAAATGCGAAAGAGTTAGAAGACTTGCGAGAAATGAAAGAGGTATTATAGCTTTTATTTTCATATAACACGAGACAAAATTATATTTGTTATCTCTATACTTTGTTCACATAATGCCAAATGCTGGCAATAGTTAAGTTTTTAAATTTAATTATGTGACTAAGTTTATTTCAAAATTTTATTAGGACATTGATAGAAAGAATGAACAAACAGCTGCAATTTTGAAAAAGCAAGCAACACAATTGCTTGAAATTGAATCACTTTATAAAGAGGAACAAGTTTTGCGGAAGAGGTACTATAACATGGTTGAAGGTACACAACTTTTTCTTTTTGTCTGCAAATAAATATTTTCAAAACTTATCTCATGCTAATAAGCTATTATTATCTCTCATCATTTATATAATTACAAAATTTTGGTTACAGATATGAAAGGAAAAATTAGAGTTTATTGCCGTTTACGTCCTTTAAATGATAAGGAGATGGTTGAAAGGGAAAAAAGTGTAGTTTCCACTATTGATGAGTTTACAGTGGCACATCCATGGAAAGACGATAAGTCAAAGCAACATACATATGATCATGTTTTTGAACCTACTGCTTCTCAAGATGAAGTATTTGAGGACACAAAGGTGATTTGAAGTTTTCATGTCTATTCTTTGAACCTAATATATATTTTTGTTAATTTTTTCCTGCACTCTTAATTTCTTTTATAATAATAAGTTTAAATTTTTTTTTGTTGTCTAGTATCTAATACAATCAGCAGTAGACGGGTACAATGTGTGTATATTTGCATATGGACAAACCGGTTCTGGAAAGACTTTCACAATTTATGGTTCAGAAAATAATCCTGGTCTTACTCCAAGAGCAACTGCTGAATTGTTTAAAGTGATAAAGCGTGATAGTAACAAGTACTCATTTTCCTTGAAGGTAATTCTTAACAAAAACTTCACAATGATTTTTCTTCAAGTGTTATTTCTATTGTTAAAGTATCATATGATTTCTTTATCATATGTTTATTCTCATGAATCACTTTTATTTATTCAAATGTCATTCTTTTGCGTTCATCCATATTAAAATGTCATTCTTTTTGTGTATCTGATTTCTCTTCCTAAGCTTAACGCTGTTACAAATTGCATATGCAAAGTATTGGCAAATCATTTTTGCTTTGAGTACACACTGCAGTGATATTCTGAAATTGTGTAATGCTGTTGCAAATTGCTTATCTGATTATAATTATATTAAGCTAATGCTACACATGTACAATCACATATGCAATCATCTGTCATCTAGTAGTATATTTCCACATGCTTTTAAAGACAAATAAAATAGGATAGGGTATAAGCAGGATGAAGAAAGCCAGCCCGATCCTATTAAGATGAGCTAGAAGCTAATATAAAAGGACAAGGACACTATTCCCTTGTGCTAGAATGGTAGAATATGAAGACAAGAAGCAAAAGAATTCGGGTCAGTCATGTTTTCAGAAAACATAATAAATTGTTAGATTGAACATTAAATAAGGGGAATTGGGGATATAAATGATAGAGGAATGTAGCATTCATCAGATCTCACGGAATTTATTGTGGCAAATTAAGTAGGCTTTATCTAGTCATGCTGCTAGTGCTTAGTATTGAAGATCTACCCACACAAGGGAGAAAGAAAATATAGTTGAAAAGGCTTGCTTCCACTTATCAAAGAAAATGTAGTATAAGTGTTAATCTGATGGGGACATCACACCGACTCCTCTTCGCACATATCAGCGCCGTCGTCGCCGTGTCACAACGGCTTCTTTTTGGCTATGGTTTTGGGTCATGCTTATTTGTGATTTTCTTTATATTTTAAGACAATTGTTTAGTCTATGTGTCCTAGTTGTGGTTGCTTTTCGTTTGAGTTCGATCGGACTCCGTTTGAGTCAGTTTGCGTAGTCTTGATTGAGTTTAGTTGGTTATGTCTTATTTTAGAGTTGCATTAGTTTTTGAGTTTCTTTTGTTTAGTACCACATCGGGTATGACGAGAAATTCCTCTTTGTAAGAGTCTATTTAAAGAGACTCAATTCAACGAATAAAACAATAAATTATTGATTGAAAATTTTGCTATTGGTTTTGATTTGATCTACTTTTAATTGAGTCTGCTGGTGGTGAAGCCAAGATTCAGGCTGCGATCCGTGATCATATCCTAAATTCAAATTTTTAGTTCTGATCCCACATCATTTTGGTATCAGGGCCTAATTTTCTGCTCTTTTCCGTCCACAAAAAATTTTCATAGAATTTTCAAACCCTAGTTCTATAAATTTCCCCGACTTTTCCTCTCTTTAGTTCAGAAAAAATAAAAAAAGAGAAAAAGGAAAAAAATTCAAAATCAATTACTATTCCGTGTTGATTACTGTTCATCGTCTTCTCCACGAAGACGCAGAACAGCCGCGACCTCACTGCCGTCACCCTCCCACCTCCTCTCTCCATCCCTATACCTCTGCCATCGCCACAGGTCCGACAAGATCACTGCCAAGAAGACATCGCCGAGCTCGAGATTCTACACCGCCGTAGTCGTCAACATCCAGGCCTCATCGCCACGCCAGATCGGAGCTCAGCCACCCTCGCCACGCTGACGAGTCCTCGCTGAGTTTTCCCAACCACCGCCAAGCCACCATGACGACCACAAACCAGATCCAAGGCCGCCACCGCCTTTTCGCCATTGATCTGCCGCCACTATGTCTTCGTCGCAGTTGCCTTCCTCTCGGCCTCATCTTTCGACGCCTGCAACACCTCCGATGCCTTCGACGGAGATATTTGCTGGCGCCTGCTTCCTCTACCGCCACTGCCGCTACAGTCCTCCCCTCCCCTAGCCACTTCACCAACTGCTGAGCTCGCATGCCCTAACTGTCGAGCGATAGGAAGGAGGGTTAACGGGTTTAATTCAGGTTTGGATGATACCGTTTGTAATCGTGTTTAAGTGAAACCCATTTGTAATCGGGTTCAGATTTATTTGAGTCCACCCGAACATGACCCGAACTTGACCCGTTCTCCTTTGAATCAACCAAGCCTGATTCACTTGAACCAGACCGGTCCGACCGAGCCAGACCAGCTTGATGCAGACACGCTGAGCCAGAGCCAACTTGTTGAGTTCAGATCCAACTCAACTCAACTGAGTCAACTCTGTTCGCAGCAGCGCACAATTTTATTCCACAGTTTGTTTTAGGCCCATTTGGAGTTCATTTCGAGTTCTGTTTGAAGCGTTGAGTCTGTAACTGAACCAAGAAGCCACTGAGAAGGTTTTGCAACACTTGAACAGTAGATCAGACCTCCACAAGCTTCTATTTGATGCCTGCACAGTTCCAGCAACAGTCTAGCAGCGTTTCAGGCCTCATTTCTAGCCTGTTTCGTGCTCGATTCACACCGTTCTCAAAGCAACTGATTTCCAACCGCTAGCACCACTGTCCAGCATTGTTTTGGGTGATTTCAAATCTTTGGTGCAGGTAATTTTGAGGTATTCCTAAACCTTATCAATTCTGCTTCTTTTCCAGTAGTGCTAGGAATTGGTTTGCGCCCTTATTGGTTTATCTTTTGTGCTATCAGTATTGTTTGCTGTCCACTAAAATCATGAGCGAGTGATTTTGCTGACTTTATTTGCTACCTCTAGATATTAAATTAGAACTATTGTTGAATCTAGACATGTGAATTGATTTATCTTAAAATAATTTTAGAACCACCAACATTACGAGATTATTTCTATTACTTGATAGCCTTTAATTAACTTCTTGCTGTCTAAACGTTCAATGAGTTGTGGGATAATCTAGTGGGTGTTAGTGACCTGAACTTCTTGCTGATTTCCTAATTCACTTGCATTCCATATTTGATCGTTGTAGGTGATAGGATATTAGGATTAGTTTTCATTTTTATTAGTTGCATTTAGGCCTCATCTTAATTATTTATTTGCATCTTTGTTCTAAATTTTGCATTTAGGAAATCTGTGTTACATGTTCACCAGTAGTGAAACACAGTACCACCCTCAAAACCCAACTTCTGAAATGGATTCCACCCTTGCCAACATCATAAAACTCCTGGAAGACTTAACCACCCGAATGAGCAAGGTCAAGCAAGAATTGGAAAGCAATAGGGGGTGTGAGACTTACGAGAATACTAGTGAGAATGGATTTCGTCCTGAAAATCGCATGTCTAGGAATAATTTTTAAACCGATCATAATGGAACGAACTTAAAAAATGTTAAACTAGAGGCACCCACTTTTGATGGTCAGTTGGATCCTCAAGTTTTCCTCGATTGGACTTCAGACATGAATTATTATTTTGATTGGTATGATATGTCTGATGAGAGAAGATTTCGATTTGCCAAGATGAAATTGTCGAGTCAGGCTAGGCATTACTGGACGAATGTCGAGAACCTGATGAGACTTAGAAATCAAGAGGCCATTCAAACTTGGGATGAGATGAAGATGAAAGTCCAAGAGAAATACCTTCCTGTGTCATACAAACAACGTTTACTTGACCAATGGCAGCGTTTGACTCAAGGCAATCGACCAATGGAGTACATCAAGAAGTTTGACCAATGGCAGCGTTTGACTCAACGCCTTCTTGTGTCATACAAACAACGTTTACTGGTGAGATGTGGTGAGAATGAGTCTGATGCCATAGTCTTGTCTAGATTTCGTTCAGGATTTGAGGATGATCTTAGGCGTGAGCTAATTGTTAGAGATGTCTCTACCTTAGAGTAAGCTATTCAAATTGTTCAGGACTTAGATCAATCTCAAGTTTCTTCGTTCACTAGACGCGCAAGCTATAGGGATAATGCCAACAAGACTACTGCTGTTAAATTTCAGCCTAATTGTCCCAATCTCGACCTCATTTTGGGTCTTGTAGTTCCACTCCAAGGCATGAAGACAAAGGCAAGGGAATCGCAGGTGAGTCATCTAGATCCATTCAGCAGACTCGATGTTTCAAGTGCCAAGGGTTTGGTCACATCTCAACACAGTGTCCGAGTAAGGTAAGGACGTTGATTATTGAAACCCACTCGAACGACGATCAAGATGATTTAGAAGAAATCGTCTATGATTCTGAAGGAAATACTTGGGAAGATGATTTTGATGTTGATCAAGCTGCCACCTTGGGATGTGTTTTGAGCATGCACTCACATTAAATTGATGATGTTGACGGGCTTACCTGCTGTCTGAGTGTAGTGAGGTGCGTCTTGGCTTAACTTAAGGAAAATGACAACTGACGTAGATCTTCAATTTTTCAAACTTTCACTAAAATTGATGGTAAGAATTGTCGGGTTATAATTGATACTGAGAGTTGCATCAACACCATCGCCTCAGGCATGGTGACTAAACTAGGACTAGAGACTGTTCCCCACCTCAACCCTATAACGTGACTTGGGTGAACTCTGCGTCCATTAATGTGAAGGAAAGGTGTCTTGTTCCGATCCAATTTGCCACATATTCGAACAAGATTTGGTGTGATGTAGTCACCATGGAAGCGGGCCAATATCATTTTGGGTCGACCTTGGCTATATGACCTAGACATTACTATCTATGGACGTTCAAACTCCTGTTCATTTATCTATGAAGGAAAGAAGGTCAAGGTAGCTCCACTGCGACCTGCCCCTCCGCCTGAAACTAAGTAGACTGATTTATCAAGTAGTAAGAAGTCCTCAACTCTGATCAACCCGAAGATTATTGACAAAGAAAGTGCTAAAGAGTCTACGATTGTTGTCTTTGTTGTCAGGGAAATTACTGATGATTACCAAGAGCAAATTCCTCATATAGCTGTCCCAATATTAAAGAAATTCACTGTTGTTTTTTTTAGAGGAACTCCCAGATTGCCTACCTCTGATGCGTGACATCCAACACGCCTACAGATCTTTTTTGTCTCGGGTATCATTCTACCCAAATTGCCTCACTACCGAATGAATCCATTCGAGCATGCAAAACTCAAGAAGCAGGTTGATGAACTGCTTAGTAAGGGGTTCATTAAAAAAAGTTTATGTCCGTGCATTGTGCCGGCATTATTAACCCCAAAGAAAGATGGTTCTTGGAGAATGTGTGTTGATAGTCACGCCATCAACAAGATCACCGTTAAATATCGGTTCTCCATTCCCAAACTGGATGACATGTTGGACATGATGTCGAGCCACCATTTTCTTGAAGATTGATTTGAAGAGTAACTATCATCAAATTCGGACTCGTCCAATATATGAGTGGAAGACGCTTTTAAGATTAAAGACGATCTATATGAGTGGATGATCGTGCCTTTTGGCTTGACAAATGCTCCCAGCACATTCATGCGTGTGATGACTCAGGTACTACGACCCTTTATGACTAAGTTCTTGGTCGTGTACTTTGATGACATCTTGATTTACAGTAAGACACTGCTGCACCATATTGATCATCTTAGACAAATTTGCTGCACCTTAAGAAAGAGAAATCATACGCCAACCCAAAGAATTGTGTTCATGATTGATCGAGTTATATTCTTGGGTTTGTTGTATCTTCTCAAGGGGTTTCTGCAAATCTTCAGAAAATTCAAGCAATTGTAGAATGGCCAGAGCCCCGAAATATTCGAGATGTAAGAAGTTTTCATAGGCTCGCAACCTTCTACCGACAATTCATAAATGGATTCAGCACTATTCTGGCCTCAATTACGGACTACCTTAAAAAGAGAAATTTCAGTGGCCCGTAACCGCTGGCAAGACGTTCAAAGAAATTAAACAAAAGATGACCGAAGCACATGTTATGTGACTTCCTGATTTCTCCAAGGTGTTTGAAGTCATGTGTGATGCCTCATGCATTGGCATATGCAGAGTATTAAGTCAGAAAAGGCATCCCCATTGCCTTCTTCAGTGAACAGCGTAGTGGTGCTACACTAAATTACTCTACCTATGACAAAAATTTTATGCGGTAGTGCAATCTTTGCTCCATTGGCGACATTATCTTTTACCGCAAGAATTTGTCCTATACTTGGATCACGAGGCCCTCGATACCTTAACTCTCAGAAGAAGCTCAGTATTAGACATGGTAGATGGATTGAATTTTTGCGAAATTACACTTACACCCTTGAGCACATGTCTGGAGTTGAAAACAAGATCGTTGTTGCGCTCAGTTGTCGAGTTTGTTTTGTTAAACAACTGAGCGTTGAGGTATTGAGCTTTGAGAGAATCAAACATGAGTATGAGTCATGTTCTGACTTTGGAGAGATTGTTTGTGTTAAAAGAAGGGGTGACTTCTGAGGTAGATGGCTTCCTACTTTAGGATGGCTATTTATTTCGATTTAACAAGTTATCATTCCTCATACTTCCTTGAGAGATTACCTTGTTTGAAAATTGCATGCTGGAGGTCTTATCGGTCATTTCAGCCGAGAAAAGGTCATAGAGGCGATAGAGAGTTTATTTTACTGGTTAAGACTTAAGAGACGTTGCAAGACTAATAGGGTAATGTCGCACTTGTCAATTGGCTAAGCAGCGAAAACAAAACACTGATCTGTACATGCCTCTGCCTGTGTCAGATCGTCCCTGGTAGGATGTGAAAATGGATTTTGTGCTTGGGCTTCTTAAAACTATCAGGAAGCATGATTTCATATTTGTTGTTGTGGATCATTTTTCAAAGATGGCCCGTTCTTGCCATGCAACAAACATCAGACGCTTCCAAGATTGCTCAGATTTACTTTGATGGGTGATTAAGTTGCATGGATTGCCCAAAATAATTGTGTCAGATAGGGACGCTAAATTTATGAACTATTTTTAGAAGACCCTATGGCACAAGATGAGGACAAAGCTCAAATTTTCTACTGCTTTCATCCCCAAACAGACGGTCAAACCGAGGTGGTTAACAAGAGTCTAGGAGATCTTTTGTGATGCTTGATTGGTGAGAACTTGAGGAATTAGGATTTGATTTTACCCACTGCAGATTCGCATATAATAGTTCAGTGAATAGATCTATAAGTATGAGTTCACTTGAGGTTGTGCATGGTTACAAACCTAAAAAGCCAATAGTTCTTATCATGGTTCACAGTCGCGGTCTCGGCCGCCGACTCGGCGGGCACTGAGACGGATCGGTCTCGGCGACTCGGATCGGTATCGCACGATACGCGCAAAACGCTACATAGAAAGCTCAAAAAATTTTGAAAAAATCACGACAATCTTAAAAAAATGTAGATATCCACATTCATGTATTATACATGTCCAAAATATATCACCTAGCACACTAAACATCAAGCGAAAGTATAAATACACGCGTTGTCGGTAGAAGCATATCAAAATACATGCACAATATAATAAATTGCACAAACTACATTCATAAATACATGCTAATGTAGTTATTTTCACATTGAATTGCGATGAGGTACAAAATCATCATCATAATATCGAGTCGACCGAGTCAACTCCGATTCTCGGCCGAGTCAGTCTCCTCTGAGTTGAGTCGACCGACTCGTGATGCGGACTCGTCTCGGAGCGGGCCGAGACGGATACGACTCGGCCGACTCGTCTCCGACTCGGCCGAGTCTTTGAACCATGGTTCTTATCCCTATGGCACAATATCCTTGGGTATCTGAGTCTATATCTCCCTTCACATATCCATGATTTGCATAAAATAATCAGCAAGAAAATTCAAGAAAGTAATACCCATCATAAATCCCATGCTGATTTGCACCGAAGGCATCTTCGAATTTAATGAGGGTGATTATGTAATGATTCGGATTCGATCGGAGTGGTTCTCACCAGGAACTGTTAAGAAATTGAA
This sequence comes from Agave tequilana, assembly GCA_038442645.1. Taxonomy (NCBI): domain Eukaryota; kingdom Viridiplantae; phylum Streptophyta; class Magnoliopsida; order Asparagales; family Asparagaceae; genus Agave; species Agave tequilana. The sequence continues at coordinate 344,870 of JAVJIF010032007.1, forward strand.
TGCTCATAGTTCTAACCCTTATACAATTTCAAGAAAATTAATCCGAATGACTGTAATTGATTTACCTTTGAATTTCGGGATTAGTTCAATATTTAATATCTCGGTTTTAGTACCTTATAAAGGTCCTCCTTTAAACCCTGATAATCCACTTGTGAATCTTAATGAACCCCCGCCTTTATCTGAGGGACCCCACATTCCACCACTACCAACTATCAATGTCTCATTTACAATTGAACAGATTGATAGCATAAAGGATGATCAAATCATCGCCACTCGAGACGATGGTTGCAGATGATATCTAGTGCGTTGGAAAGGTCGACCAGAATCTGATACATGGATTTCTTGAGAGGATCTGCAACGCTGGATTTATTGGAGTACTACGAGAGCCATACTCTACAGGGCCAAGTTCTTTTCACCTCCGAGAAAGTTGATGGGGACATCACATTAACTCCTGTTCGCACATATCAGCGCTGTCGTTGCCGTGTCACAACGGCCTCTCTTTGGCTACGGTTTTGACTCATGTTTCGTTGTGATTTTCTTTATATTTTTGGACAGTTGTTTAGTCCATGTTTCGTAATTGTCGTTGCTTTTCATTTGAGTTCGACCGGACTCCGTTCGAGTTAGTTTGCGTAGTCTTGATTGAGTCTAGTTGGTTATGTCTTATTTTAGACTTGCATTAATTTTTGAGTTTCTTTTGTTTAGTACCACATTAGGTGTGACAAGAAACTCCTCTTTATAACAATCTATTTAAAGAGATTCAATTCAGTAAATAATATAAAGAATTATTGACCGAAAACTTTGCTATTAGTTTTGATTTGATTTACTTTTGATTGAGCTAACTGGTGGTGAAGTCAAGATCTGGGTTGCGATCCGTGATCATATCTTAAATTCAAATTTTCAGTTTTGATCCCACATCATAATCTCTCACCTGACCAGATTGACTCCTCTGTATGCATTCACTTGATATTCCGTGGCTCATCGAATATCTCCCATCGTTTATGATTTCCTTTTGTGTGATCTATTGGCATCAGTTAGTCTTACTATTATTTACATTTGTTATCTTGGAAGTAGTCTGCTATTGGTTTCAGATCAGTTGGCAGCACAGCCGTCTCACCCGGTGGGTTGGGGGGTGGTGGTAAATGTTGTTTTTGTTATTAAAATTTCACCACATTAGAACTTCATCACAATTTAGAAGCCAGTCTTTGCAAAAGTTAATTTTGCATCTCATCCCTATCCACACATCTCAAATTGAGAATGTTATTTTGCATGCATATCCTTCTGAAAAAGGTTGCTACTTAGTATTTACATATAAAATCCTGTATTGTTACTTGTTAGAATCTGTAAATATTGGTACATAAACATTTCTGGAAGTTCTTTCACATACATCTTCATACTCTTCTTAAAATACTTTGTATAAGTTTACGTATATGTCTTTGTAAAGTTTGAAACTTATTTATTGTTTGTTCAGCTCTAAATATTATGTTTGTGCACTAACTATGACCATTAAGTTTTTGGGTAAAATTGGTTACCTACATGGATTAAAGCATCCAAATTTAGAACAAGGTTTTGGATTCAAATCTTGTAAGCATCATTTTTTTCCTCCGTTGTTTTGTTTTCCAGATGTTATTGTATGCATTGTTTTCCGCATGACATTGAGCGTTGGGTTGTTCTGACTTTAGATAACATTGGTCCACTACAACAGGGATTAAGCTTTTAGTGAAGGGTTCTTTTAATATATACCCCCAAATCTTTTGGTATTTAGAATTTTACGCTCCAAATGTTTGATTTTAGAACTTTAACCCCGCCCACCCCCCCCCCCCCCCCCCCCCCCCCCCCAAAAAAAAAAAAAAAAAAAAAAAAAAATCTTTTCGATCATAAAATTTACCCTTCAGTTAGATTTTGAATGAAATAAAAGTGTCTTACTCGTTATGCTCTTCTCCTTTCTTCTTCACCTCTCTTCTTCTTTATTGTTCTTATATGACCTAACCCAAATTCTTTCAAATCCAAAATTTTTATCCTTCCTCTAGGTCATTCTCCTCCTTCGCCTAGTCTCTTCTCTTCTCTCTCTCTCTCTCTCTCTCTCTCTCTCTCTCTCACATACACAATCCCCTTAAACATCAAATTCCTCCAATAGTTCTCTCAAATCTCATTCTAAATATTTCTTGATTCCCCCCCGCAAATTCCTTAAAGGGCATATGTGAAAATGATTTGAGATTTTTTGATAAATTAATGAAATAGAAATTGGTCTGATTTGAAAGAAAGAAATGAAGAAAGAAAAGAAATAGGTAGAAAAGAAAATGAGTCTATAGGCTTAAGTTGAGATGTAGTAGTTTAATCATTTAAATAAGGACAATTTAGTCATTTAAAAAAAATCTGGCAAGTTAACAGAATTAAATTGGAATATTCTTGTTTTAATTCTAAAAGGGGGTAAACTTATAAGATCCAGAAGATTTGGAGGGTAAATATCTAATACCAAACATTTGGGGGGTAAATTCTTAAATACCAAAAATTTGGGGGGTTATATATTTAAAAAGTCTTTTAGTGAAAGTGGTTAGTGGACATGGTTACCGACATTATATGAGATAATTAGTTGGTTACACGTGTCTCAAATCTTAGTATCTATATTGTTAACAAGTATTTGTTAGGAAGCCAAAGAGTGCTGACTTCAACATAAAATATGCTCTGCATTTTTTTTCAAATGCATTTTTGCAAAAGCAAGTTCTTTAAGTAACTAAGCTCGATTAAGGAAATGTTGCTTAATTAGAGGCAGATAATTATTATGAAGTTTGCACTTACCATTAAAGTATTATGGGGGTCCCAATATTAGGTAAATCAATGATGTGTCAGAAAGTAGAGCTATATGTGCATAATGGAGGATTGAGAAAATGCTTAATACTCTCATTAGTAGTTTAGTTTTTAGGCATGCATAAGTGCTTTATAGGCGGTTATGGCAAAAGGCTTGGATGATGATGGCAGCATGGTGTAGACAATCATATCCACTGTCAAAGTTTCACTAGGATAAAATTTTACCATTAGCGACAGAGGCATTGTTTTACATGTTTTTATACTCTGATATTGGGTTCTGTTTCTGATTCTGATTCTTTTTCAATCTGGAATTGAATTTATTAATTAATTTTGCAGGCGTATATGGTAGAACTGTACCAAGATAATCTTGTGGATCTCTTGCTACCTAAAAATACCAAACGCCTAAGGCTAGAAATCAAAAAAGATTCAAAGGTAATGTAATTTTCATTTGGAAATGGTCCTGTTATTTATTATGCCCTTTTTTGGTAAAATTGTTCTTACATGAGAGTTCAGTGATAAATTCTGTGATTCTCAACTATTTCAAATGTTCACATACTTTAACACATAAATCATGCTTGTAAGCTCACACCATTTATTTGTTTATACTGCATGAGTTTTAGCCTTTAGGTGATAATTTTTGATATTCTTAGCTATTTGAAAGTTTATCTCACTTTAAACAATAAACAATACTAGGCAAAATAACTGGTGTTCTCGTCAATTCCTACCTTTGATTACATTATCTAATACTAGGTAATAGTTGCTCAATTACACATTTTACAATGTTAATTTAGTGGCATTTTTAGTTTTGCAAGCCACTAATATCTGAAAGAAAGATGTGAAAGTGGGCCCAACACATCTGAATTTGCTTTCATCTAGAATGTTAGGCACCTGTTATTTAAGTCTCATCATTTAGTTATGTGGTATTTGTATGATGTTTAGGTATGTAGGATGTTGTAGCAACAATGAATTTAACAAAGCCATTCATTTAAAATTAGACCTAAAATGGTTAAAGAAAGTCAGAAATTTTATTATCCAACTTACACAGGTAACTAGCGAGTGCTCAGGGCCGAGGATCTTTAAAAGCAAGGCAATGGAAATAGATTAGTCTTTAGCTGTCAATTTGGATGAAGTCATCTCCCCCTCCCCCCCCCCCCCCCCCCCCCCCCACACAAATAAAAAACAACAAAAAGAGAGAGAGAGAGGTTTTATTCAGCTGGTCATTTTGAATTGTTCTTACGAGATAATTTATTCAGTTAATCAGTTTGAATTGTTCTTACTTCGTTATAGGGCGTCTTTGGTTATGAGGAAGTGGGGAAGGGGGAAACTCATTTCCCACTTCCTTGTTTGTTTTGAATCGAAAATGGAAATGGTATAAACCCCTTTTTCTTTTTCTTTTTCCTTTTACACCTCCCTTTTATGTTACTATTTTCCCACTTTTAAGATGTTACAGTTAATTTTTATGGCCATGTAAATTTCACTTGTAATAAGTTGTAGCTCAAAACAGTTAATTTTGATGTCATGTAAATCCCACGTGCAGTTCAATTACAGTCCTAAAATGTTACTTCAGAATTAATTTTTAATTTAATATTATTTTATGGTCAAGTTTGCGGTCAACTTTTTCACTTCCACTTTCACATTACTATACAAACACTGGAATACACAATATACTTTTTTCACTCACACTTCCACATTACAACCAAACACCGGAAATGAGAATTGCATAAATCCTAATTTCTCACTACACTTCCACATTTTTCATTCTCATTTCCCACTTACACCTTTTCCTCCCACTTCCATCGAACAGGTCCATAGTGAATTGTGCTTACGAGATAATTTATTCAGTTAATCAGTTTAACAATTTAGATAGGTCTTCTGTCCCTAGAAGGACATTACCATCTACCATAGCAGAAGTAGGTTTGCCATTAAGATACTTATTTTACTTTGAAGTACTGATTGTGGCAAAAATAATCACACTGAAGTAATGGAGGCCGAAGCCCTAAAAGAGCGGACATGACAGTAGATTTGGCTGATATCCGGTGGTTGAGGAGATCGTTGATGGTTGAAATAATAAAGATGTGGCAGTGGATTTAGCTCCCCAACACGTGGGATATGGGCAGTGCGTTTATAATATCCATACCAGCTTCACACTATAAATTGGATGAACACGAATCAAGAAGGGTTCCAACAATCGCACATTCCAAAGCAAATATCTAGCTTCTTAGCTCGTAATCGATCGCGTAGTGATCTAAATGTAAGATCCTGTTGAATTTCGACACTCTGTAGGGGCTCTCTTTTTGCCCAAATCTGCTTCACAAGACTCTGGGTAAATCACTAGAACCCCTGTGCCCGTTATCTAAATTAATCATTCCAGTGTTACTATTATTATTTTTGTGCAGCTGTTGATACATTAGTATTTTTGTGTTGTTGCTTGTTTGTATTGTCTGTGCGATTACGCTATTATATTCTTGCCAAACAACCCTAGACCTAATATATTTTTTGGCATACCCAGCGGGACACCTTCGTCAAAGAGACGACATATGATTTACGGTCTAGATCTGTCACAGTCGAAGTTCTATAGAACTCTGACCAGCAGACATTCGCTGGGGCAGCAGAACTGTTCAGTCTAACCCTATTAGGATTGCCCGCCAATTATGACAACAATGTCATCATTGACCCAACGTTGAACCTCGGGTGCGGCTGGCCAGAATGCCGAACTTGCCAGATGTGCTGCGAGGGTACCTATAGACCCTGGGGGTAGGGATCTGACAGAGACAAGCTAGTGTAACTACTTTGACCGGAGGGTCAGAGGCCGCTAGGGTATACACGAGCCAGAACGCAAGGCTGGAGTGTAACTTTAGGACTGATACAACCTCGTGTTTTCGCATGGGCGCTATAGAGGTTGGGGGCAAGAGGTATCAGGGAGCATATCATCGTGCCAGACCTCCATACCTTTGATGCCTATTATTGCTTGGCACCCCAAACTATGAAGGAATTCGCCACCTACCTAAGACTAGAGTTAGCACAACACGAGAACAAGTTTGAGGAGCAGATGCACCAAACTCATTTAGAGTTTGATGATCAAATGCGCAGGTGTAGCCTTCAAATTACGGAGTGTTACAATAATTGAAGAAGAGAAAACTGAATTGTATGTTATTGATGAGGACAATACCGGATATATATAGGGGATACAATTGATAAGGAGAAATCTTGGTACAATTGATAAGGAGAAATCTTAATACAAGAATACAAGAATAATAAGAAAACTTATATTCCCAATATTGTTCTAATACAATATGAATTTTAATCCAAATACTACTTTTAACATCCCCCTTCAAACTCATGGTGGAAAACCAACATGAGCTTGCCAAACAACCCTCCAAACCTAAAAAAACTAAAATAAAAAGAAAAGAAAAAAATTTAGGATTTTAAAGATTCCTTAAACTTAGAAGGTGTTTGAGGAACAATTTGATAAGCCAATAGAGAGATATGATTGACTGCAGTAGACCAGTGACACTCGTCGATACACACTCAGACCATTGTAGCTAATAGTAGAATCTGATGATGTCCGCCAGTAGACGCACTCAGACCAGTGCAACTAGTAGAATCTGGTAATGCCCGCCAGTAAACGCACTCGGACCAGTACAGTTAGAATAACTCACTCGGACCAGTGTAACTAGAAGAACACATTCAGATCAGTGCCGCTAGAAGAATATAGTGATGTCCACCAGTAGACACGTCACGCAACGTAGGAGTTTGATGTGGATATGGTTGAACTTGTTGAACTTGGAGTTGGATTGCAAACTGAGGATATTGAAGTTTGTATTTGAAGTTGAATATGATTTCGATTCAGATATGAGATTGGACCGAAATCAAAGATGGATGTTGGATTGAAATTTTCATGATCAAGAAACTAATTATGCGAACATGTCATGTTCAGTATGAATAAAAAGACAATGATGCATGAAGGCTAATTATCGAAACGAAACTAGGATTATAGCTTTACGTGTGTCAAAAAGATCCATGAACATGGAAGACGCAACAACAAGTCATCAAGGCAAACTAAGTAGAAATTAATATTTGAACAAAATCACCCAAAGAAAGTATCATGTGCAACTCTGCACGCGGGCGATTCCTTTTTCTCCTCAATCAGTCGGTTAAAGCTGTGCGATGCATGACGTTGGCCTACTCGATCTGTCAGTCAAAGCTGCAAGCCGCGTGCTCTCTCCTTGCTGCCACTTTTCTTTGCTGCAAAACCCTCGCCGCCGTCTTCTCGTGATGGGCCTGATGATCTAATTTTCGAGTCGGTGAGTTAGAGAAAGATGATGTTTGAGGAATTTTGTGGAGGAGATTTTTAGAGTAATTTTAATCTAGGATTTTGAGGAGATTAGGGATGGCTCTTTTGGAGCGATGGCCCGGCGCTAGGCACGACTATATAAGTATGGCCCAGAGCAGGCTCGTTGTTGGCGTGTCGATGACGATCAGAAAAACCTTGCTCTTATATTATGTCACAATAATTAAAAAAGGAAAAATTGAATTGTATGTTATTAATGAGGGCAATGCCTAAATATATATATAGGGGTACAATTGATAAGGATAAATCCTAATACAATTCTAATATAAGAATACAAGAATAATAAGGAAACCTCTATTCCTAATATTGTTCTAATACAAAATGAATTTTAATCCAAATACTACTCTTAACACGAGAATTCGCCACCTACCTATGAATAATAAGGCTGCTAGGGTATACATGAGCCAGAACCCAAGGTTGGAGTGTAACTTTAGGACTGATAGAACCTCGTGTTTTCACATGGGCGTTATAGAGGTTGCGGGCAAGAGGTACCAGGGAGCATATCATCGTGCCAGACCTCCAGACCCTTTGGTGCATATCATTACTTGTCGCCCCAAACTATGAAGGAATTCGCCACCTACCTAAGACTAGAGTTGGCACAACACGAGAACAAATTTGAGGAGCAAATGCGCCAAACTCATTTAGAGTTTGATGATCAAATGCGCAGGTGTAGCCTTTAAATTACGAAGAATACACAAGAGCTAACTATGCTACTGTCGCACATGATCCACCCCACTAAGGGGTGTAGAACAAACCATCACAAAGCTGTCCACACAACTGGACACAATGGGCTACACCATCGGCCATTAGGCTGTTAATTGTGCACTACAGGCTGGATACACCGGCCCTCAGGAGGGGATATGAGTGCCGAACTTGACCCCCCAGAGGCCCCAAACAGGGCTTACAGGGAGAATAACGGCGATAATCCTTGAGCTGGCCTTTTTTATGGCCAGCATTGTTTGCGCGATCACACTATTATATCTTGTCGAACAACCCAGAACAACATTAGGTATATAGCTTCATATGCTTACTTCAAGTTGACTACTAAAATGCTCTTTGATTCTGTTAGGAATTGTGACTGAAATACGTCGTGAAGGTAAATGAAACTTTGGAGATCAAAGAATGGAAGTGCACAAGGAGCTGTGCACATTATCAGTCGACTAATACTGGGTGTAGTCGACTAATCACATGGATTAGTTGACTTATATATTGTATAGTCGACTAGGTTGGCCAACAGAGAGTTGGGGTTCTCGAATTTTGTAAGAGTAGTCGATTAGTATACTAATACCCTATCCTAGTCGACTAATGCAGGTCTAGCAGTTTCTTTTTTTGGATTTATTTCCAGATTCGAGTTGGATTTGAGTTTTCTTTATTCTGAGGCAGTGATGTTTGTATTGATGAAGTCTGTTTAGGATTAGGAGAGTTTTATGATCTATAAATAACCCTTTGGGGGTAGCCTTCAATGAAATCCAACAAATTTGTAATTGCTAAGGGTGTAATTCATCTAGGTGAGAGATTCGTGAGAGAAGCTTAGTCATAAAAGTTCACTGTTTTTTGCGGCGATCAGGGGCTTGTAATCTTCTCATCGAGAGGTGTAAGTAATTCTTATGTACTTCCTAAAATTTAATAAAGTTTCTCCCCTTCTCCCGTGGATGTACACTTTATCTGTTTGATTGGTGGAATCACGTTATACTGTGTGTTGGCTTTCTATCTATTTTGAAATATCTTCTTCTCTTTGCCCTAATAGATCCTTTGGTTTATTTCCGCTGCGCCGTCCCAGTCGATCCGGTCGTGGGGTGTCCCGAATTCACAACAATTAGTATCAGAGCATACAGATTGTTTTCCAACAGATTCTCTTTGACTGTTCATGCCCAACATGCTAAAAACATTTATTTTTTACATCATAGCTTGCTCATTAGTTATTAAATGGAAACTTGAATATGAATTTTTTGCTTTTAATATTCACTATTAGCTCCTTGGTGGTAATTGTATGCTATGAAGCATGGACACTTTAAAGTGAGTGATGTGTCCGTGTGGGGCACGTATCGAACACTGACCCTTGCAAGACACGCGTCTCAGACACTCCAATGCCGTGTCAGATTTTAAACAACCATAAAATCAGGTGTCGGCAACGTCGGGTTGACATTAAATAAAATTTAAAGATCATGTATTAAATATCTAAAAGTCACATGTCGCTTAAATAAACATGAAAAAATATCGTTCTGGCATAAACAAATATGCTAGTAGAATTTACACACATCATGAATTAGGTAAGGTATTAATTAGATTATTTTTAAATTATTTTATTTTGTTTGTTACTTTATAGAAGGTATAGATGTAAATTATTTAAATTTTATTTTGTTTTTCATCTTACTTTTAATAAAACTAATTATTCATTTTGATTATTTTTTGACAAGTTGAGTAAACATTATTTTACTCATGAGTTGTGTAGAAATGTCTACTTCGAAAAGTACCGTTGACAAAGATGAAGACAGTGCATCTTTTTGAAAGTAAGAAAATAAAAAAATTAAGAACATGGGGGGAGAATTTATCTATACATAATAATAATAATAAAATATTGCGCGCCTTTTCCTGTATCCTGTTTTTTGGATTTTGCCGTGTCTGTCTGTGTCGTGATCAACACCCATGTCGTTATCTGTGCTACATAGTTTATTTGCGTGTCATCTTGACTAACTTTGAAGATGTTTCTTCTATCTTGTTGTACCCTCTGAAGCACGAACACGGCCCCATGCTCGCCGTGTTCGTGTCGGGCACGTATCAGACACATACGTGCACGACACGTGCCCCACACATGTCGAACACGGCTCAGGCCGTGTCCAGCTCAAACTGCCCGGTTTTGGGCTTGGACACGGATCTGACACGGGTCGGGCGCGGCTAGGACGCGAGTCGGGCACGGCTAGGACGCGGGTGGGCGAAACCCGAGGACCCGACTCGACTACAATAAAACCCTAATCGATCGCAGATCGAGCCCCTCCTCTCTCCCCCCTCTCCCCCAATTCTGATCGGCGAGGCCCTTTCTCCCCCCAAAGTCCGATCCTATCGCCGATCCTCTCTCTCAGCTCCATCTCCCTCTCCCCCCCAATTCCGATCGGTGAGGCCCTCTCTTTCCCCCCAAATTCCGATCGGCGAGGCCCCCTCTCCATCTCTCTCCTTCGAAATTTCGATCGGGGATGTCCTCTCTCTCTCTCTCTCTCATCTGCGAAGAGGAAGATCATCTCCATCTGGTGGTGGATCTTGTTGAGAACGTGACGGTGGAGCTCGACGTCGTCATAGAGCTCGTGATGGTGGATCTGGTGGAGCTGTGGTGGTGGAGCTCGTTTGAGGTAATTACTCCTCTCTCTCTCTCCATCTTTCTCTGATGTCTGTATCTCTCTTTCTCTGCGATCTCTCTCTGTCCCTCTCCATCTCTCTGCCCTTCTGTGCTTCGTCTCTCTGCCCCTCACTCTCTCTGCTCTTTGTCTCTCTGCTCCTCACTCTCTCACTTTGCTTTCTGCTCTTTGTCTCTCTCTGCCCCCTCTCACTCTGCTCTCTGCCCCTCTCTCTGCTCTCTGTCACTCTCGCCCCTCTCTCGGCAATAAGGCAGAGAGGCTCAGAGAGATTGAGAAATAGGAGCAGAGAGAGGATGAGAGAGACCGAGAAAGAGAGGATGAGAGAGAAAGCGAGATTTAGAGAGAGGAGCAGAGAGAGGAGAGAGAGGCAGACAAAGAGAGAATCAGAGAGACTGAAAGAGAGGATTAGAGAGAATAGAAGAGAATTTAATTAGATTGCATGATTTAATTAATTTAATTAGATTGCATGACTATGTGTAGGATATTGAGTATGATTGTAGGAATTTGAGTTTAATTAATGTAGGATTTTGATAGTAATTGATATATGATTGTGTAAAAATTTGAGTTAATTGATGTGTGAAATTAAGGCACAATGTAGGACTAATGATAGAACTTGAGTTTAATTATTGTGTAGTTATTTTATCTCAATAAATTGTTGAATGCTTTTCTTTGGCAAAATATTGTTGTGTTGTAATTTTTTTTTTGGAACTTGTGATGTTAAGTTGTTAACATGATTGATAACTTGTGAACTTTTGATCTTCGGTTGTAATATTGTTATAAACTTATGATATTTTATAATTTGTACACGTGTTCATTGGTATTTTAGTTTGTTGATCACTTGATTGAGATTTTATAAAATTATTTATATATAATAATAATAAAATATTCCTTGCCGTGTCCTTGTATCCTGTTTTGTTGGATTTTGCAATGTCCTGTGTCCGTGTCCTGTCCTGTCTGACACCCGCGTCCGCGTCCGTACTTCATAGATTGTATGTCACTATTTTCCTAAGCTGAATATACATCCATCGATCCAACATTTCCTAAGCTTCATAGTATGCTTTTCACAAAGCACACTATCATGATTGAAGATTAATATTGATTGTAATGATTAGTCTGATATAAGTTCCAATGATGTAAGTTCTGGTATCAACTATGATTATTACTCTCAAGAGCATCAAACACTTTGCGTCTAATGTCTTCTTTGATTCTTGAGTGATCTCTTCAATAGGACCCATTAATCCAAGCAGTAGATATTGTTATTCATTTAATATTGTTAACCATTTTGACCTGGGCCCAAGCAATGCCTTGATCTTATTCTAGAGGAACTGGAAAGAACAAAAAGTTGAGAAGCTTATCAAATACTATCATCCAAACCAGAGTTACCTTACTTCACTACACACCTGAGTTGTGATCCAAACTGGTGACCCTAGAATAAAAGAAGAGAAATTGATTCAATGAGTTATTTGATGTAATTAATAATAAAATTTCTGAATTTCAAGACTTACAGAATGGTTTTTAAGTTTCAAATTTGAACTTTGACTATTTAATGTAAGTAGAAGTGATCACATTTAATTAAAGCAGTTCAATTCCTATTTTTTTAAGTAAGTATCAAATTCAGGCTTGCTTTATAAACATTCAAAGATGAAAGTTTTTATTATTATAATTCTTAATTTTACATATCTCAAGTATACGTCTCTTCTGTCTTCATGCACAAATACATGCATAATTATCAAAATTGCCAAATGTACCATGACTGGAAATACTGATTACCTCTTCCTATCGTGTACAATTCAAAGGACCGTACAATGTTCCCATACACGTAAAACGAAGCAAAAAAGTGCAACCCTTTGCTGGCATACCCCAAGGTTCATCTCATGCTATAGGAACCCACATCAAACATAGCACTGACACTTAAACATTCAACCAAACTTAGCTGTGTAATGGATACCAAAATCCTGCAATGTTATTAAGTGACTTTAATAAGTTATTTCTGGAATGCACTTCAAACATAATGGGAGTTTTGAACAAAGTGTGACTTGGATCATCATAGTGTATTGGGTCTTCTTGTAATTCTAACAGACCATCAGAGACAAGAAGTATGCTGAAATGTTATTTTATCTGAGTATATCAATATCTAGGAGTGGAATGTATCCATCTCTGTTCTTGGCGTACAGTGTGAATGCATTGTATGGGTAATTTTACGTTCCAATTAAAGAGAACCAGATTCCTTTTTGTATCCTGGAAATTGGGTTATTATTGTAGTCTAAGTTGATGTATAGCATCATACCACTCAATTAAAAGAAAAGCTAATTAAAGAAAAACTACTCATATATTTAAGATCATTTTAACTTATTTACTTACCTCGAAGGCATCCGTTTTATAATTCTAGGTTTAGAAAACTGATATTTGTGGTTTTCTTTCTTCAGGGTATGGTATCAATAGAGAATGTGACAACTGTCCAAATTTCGAGTTATGAAGAATTACGAGCTATTATTATGAGAGGATCTGAGCAGCGACATATTGCTGGTACCAATATGAATGAAGAAAGCTCAAGATCACACTTGATTTTTTCAATTATAATTGAGAGTACCAACCTTCAAACTCAATCTCTTGCTAAAGGAAAGGTAATGTCTGTTCATTTTTCGAAATCAAGTAACTTTTATGTTGTTTGTACATCGCTATTTTGTTCAACATTTTGGTTTCCTTAAAAGCGATAATATATCTATAATTGTCCACAGGCCAAGACTACCTTGTGCAAATATAGGAAGGATCGTGACAGTTCTCAATTCTTTATTCTCAAACATTGATTTGTTTGTTACATTTATTTAACAATGTAGATCTATATCCTTCCCAACTTTTATCTTAACCGGCTCTTTTTTTCATTGTAGCACTTCTTCAAAACATGTTGCACTAAAATATATTTGCACCAAAAACACTCGGTACTAGCCTTTTGTTTTGCTCTGATGCATGTGTATTTACTGCAGAATATCACCTCTAGTCTTTAGCAAATTCCTCCAAAATTTGTGGACATCTCAACCACAACCAACCATTCATGGGCTCTTTATCTGGTTGCAAAACCTCTTCTCAAGAACCTTGCAAGTATTTGCAGTGTATCTCTGCATGATTTATTGTAATCATGATATTCAGTAGTCATGAAGTAATTGTATTACGATTAGAGATTTTCTTATTATGTAATTATGGTGCCTATATATTTGAGGCATTGCTCACATCAATATTAATACATTAATCTCTTCTTCTAAAATTCTGACATGGTATCAGAGAAAAAATTGTTACGCTAACCTCTTCTTCTTAAAAAATACTAACCCTATCTTTTATTATCTTTGCCCAAAAAATACTGTTCATCGTGAACAGTGTCGTGATATTGTTCATCTAAAAAAACCTCAAACGAAAGCGTTTCTCTCTATCATTTCCTTACTAACTGATCTCCAACCCACCACGATCATCACAAACCCTAGCTGACGTCAATTTCTACACTATCCAAAGTCCTCTGCTGCTCTTGCCGTTGAGTTCTTGGTTCCTGGTCACCTTTGTCGTACTCCCCAACACTCACTGCTGCTTCCTACTATCTCAATATTATCTCTGATCGTCTCCAATCATCTCTATAGTAACAAATGCAATGTCTACGTTCTTTATCATCTACTGTCGATGCTTCTTCTGCTTCCTATTGTCTCTACTGAGTTAACTATAATTATGCTCGTATTGCGTCATCTACGCTAATTTCAACTGTCAAACTCAAGGGGAAGAAATATTTGCCTCTGACAAAGTATGTGCGTGTATTTCTTGGTATTTATTCACTGAGTTTGAGAAATATCTCAAAATCTCATATTTTACTGGGTACTGAGTTTGAGCATCTCTCAAAATCTCATCTTCTACTATTAGTGAGTTTGAGGATCTCTTAAAACCTCATTTTCTGTTGACTGAGTTTGAGAATCTCCCAAAATCTCTCCTACTAAGTTTGAGGATCTAAGACCTCCACTTCTATTGAGTTTGAGAATCTCCAAAACCTCCACTTATAATGAGATTGAAAAACTCTAAAATTTAACTATATCCAAAGATTATGCGGTCTTCACATTTTGATTTACAACTTCAATATCAATATTAATGCTTCAGCAGCGTGAAATCAATATTGTGTTGATCAATGCTCCAGTGTGTAATCAACAGTGTGGCATCGAGTCAACAATGTGAAAACTTTATTTAGGATATATTTCACTAGCATTTGTGACAAACTGGACATAATTGACTTCTATGCTTCAGCTTGAGGAGTGTTAAAGTTTTTTATTATTATAGTTACCTATTAGGAGTCATATTGTAGTCACTATATTAGGAGTAATGTTTTATATGCTACTAGAAGTCATATTTCTATATGTTATTAGGAGTCTTACTTATATTAAGAAGAAATTGTATTAGGATTAGATGTTTGTAACTGTGATGTCTATATATTTGGGGCATTGCCCACATCAATAATAATACGAATATCTCTTCTTCTAAAATTCTGGCAGCGTGCTAATATAATGATCTTGTATGTTAACTCTGCAGCTTAGTTTTGTTGATCTTGCTGGTTCTGAAAGGGTGAAAAAATCTGGCTCTTCTGGGAATCAGCTCAAAGAAGCACAAAGCATCAACAAATCACTTTCTGCTCTTGTAGATGTGATTAGTGCTTTGTCTTCTGATGGGCAGCATATACCTTACAGGAATCATAAGCTTACGATGCTTATGAGTGACTCTCTAGGGGGCAATGCAAAAACTTTAATGTTTGTTAATTTGTCTCCGGCAGAGTCGAATTTGGATGAAACATATAACTCCCTAATGTAAGTTCTCTTTTAACCTATTCACATCGTATTTCATCTGTTAGCTTTTAGAATTTCTTGATACATTCATTGTTCATTACAAATTTAATTGCATTTTATTAAATAGGTTTCATAAAGATTATTTTGTTTGGTTGATCAAGATAAATTGACAATATATTCACAAGCCAAAAAATAGGAAAAAAAACTAAAAAGAACATTACAGTATATGCAAACGTATGGTTTAATATGGACAATAATTTCTCTTCCTAAATTTTCTGGAAATTGTTGATTTTATCTTGCGTCTGAATTTAGTGCAATCACATTAGTGAATCTTGGTTATATTGAGCTATACAAGATTTTTATCATATAAAGTTTTTTTTTTTACTTGGATTTTTTCTGAATGAGTTTATTTATGTGTCTCAAAATAAGCATCAAATATTTTTATAATAATCATATGCTTCTCATTTAATTTCATGTAAATCGGTTTCTTGCTGTTGAGCATCATTTCTGGTAACTGAATACTAAATTATGGAAAGCCGGCAATCATTTAATTGCCTTTATGCTTCCAATTAATTGGATTTTTTTTATTCTAAAATGACTTTCTGAGCATACTATTCTTAGTTGCATTTACATTTGGATAGACACTCGAGGAATTGATTGCATTACTTGCATCAATATATTATCTGACGAATTGTCTGTGGAATTGATTTAACATTACAGGTATGCATCAAGGGTTCGCTGTATTGTAAATGATCCAAGCAAGAACGTCTCCACTAAAGAAGTTGCACGGTTGAAGAAGTTGGTGTCATATTGGAAGGAGCAAGCAGGGAAGCGAGCGGATGAGGAAGAACTAGAAGAGATTCAGGAAGAGCGACCGGCAAAAGAAAAATCTGACAGCCGCCTTTCTATGTAATAACCTGTGTTTCATGTTAACTTCTCTCCTTCTATATGAAGGCATACAGGTACGATTGGTGGGCGAAGAAATTCATTTTATTTTGCTCGGTAACCAGCTGGAAATGTCTGGTTGAGAAGCTTGATACGCGTTGTACAGTTAGAAGAGGTTAGTAGTGGGTATCCTTAGAAATGATCTTGTACACATACATACAATTTAATTCTATAATGAGAAAAAATGTGGGCTTTTATGTGTCTTCATCTACTTCAGCATCAGTCATTGATTAATTCCATAAAGTTACTGGTATCTCACTTTTTCATGCTGAATGGGTTAAGATGCACCATAGGGCTCAATGGTGTATGAAACTATTGCGAAGAGGAGGAGCTCTATTTGTTATCTTCCAAAACTCATGGAGGCCTCAAAACAGTTTCAGCATCACAGCCATCTCTCTCTTTGGTTGTCAATCTGGTGAATTCTTGGATGCATCATTCTGTGTGGAATGCTCTTTTCTTTGCTATTGCTCTAATGTGCTTGCATTTCAACTTAATGTTCCTTACAGTCCATTGCACTGGGAAACTGATAATTATTGTTTGTTGTATTGGGAGTTACTTGGATGAGTTTTATACAGAGGGAGAACCAATCCATCAAATTCTTAGACTGACTCTTGTTCCAACTTGTGATATAATTTCATATAACACTTTTGATTTTTTTTTTTTTTTCCTCCTTGATATGGAGATTAAATTCACAAAATGAACTTGTTCAGATGAGTGGGAGAAAAAGAAAACTCCCATGAGGCCAGTAGCCTCTATGCACAAGCCTCCATATGTCATAAACGGGCCTCTTATGAATCACTGGTGGCTTCTGTACGTCGCAAAGTTGACCCACAATAGAATATGCTGTCTTTGTGCTTCCTACAAATGTATAGTTAAGAAAATCTCTAGATTTTCAATCTGCAAGGGTGAGGGTAAGACAATTATTGCCTCGTCACAGCCATCTAAGTTGTTTGGATTCAAAGAAGTAGGAGGAAGTGAGAAGTAGGATTTTTTTCTTTTAAGAAAATGAGATGTTGTATGTATCTTTTCTGGTATTTGGTTGGTACTTGGAAAGTGAAAGTGATAAAGTATATTGTATTTTTTGGTATTTAGTTAGTAATGTAGAAGTGAAAGTAGAAAGATTGATCATAAAATTGACTGTAAAATAATATTAAAATAAAAATTAATTATGAAAAAAATTAGACTATAATAAAATGCATGTAAGATTTATATGACCACAAAATTAACTGTTTTAAGATACAACTTATTACAAATAAGATTTACATGACTACAAAATTAACCGTAGCATCCTGCAAGTGAGTAAATGATTATGTAAGAAGGAAAAGAGAAAAAGAAAAGGAGCTTTTCCATTTTCTTTTTTTGATGTTTGGATGGACAACAGAAGTGGGAAATAACACTTCCCACTTTCTCACTTCCGCCCACTTCCTTGAAACCAAACAGCTTAGATGGCTGGGACGAGGCAATAATCGTCTTACCCTCACCCTTGCAAATCGAAAATCTAGAGAATTTCAAAAAAGGAAAAAAAAACCTTACTTTTCACTTCCTCACTTCCGCCCACTTTCTTGAACACACACAATATGATGCGAAGTTACGAACAGGCTGGATGAGAGGTTCACTAGTGATAATTTCTTTTGTTCCTTATGAAATTTCAACACACTTGCGCATCGAGTGTTCCTTTTATGGACTGAAAGCTAAGATCTCTAAGTGTGAACTGATGTGGATTGTCACGAGACCATATTAATCTATTAAAATTCATGTCACTGCAGTAAAACTCTACACTAGAATCTTAAATTTGTGTTAAGAGTTGAAAGTAAATAATTTTATATTCTAACACGAGTATGTCATGGAAAAAAAATTACCATGATATTTCTGTAATCTACGATACCTTTGGTGTCGCAGACTCGTGGTAGCATACACTGTGTTTTTCATGGACACCTTTAAAACAAATCAGTTTCAAAAGTAGGTACGAAGTATCTAACAACACTCACTGGTGTTGTTTTGAACTCACTTGCCTCAATATTGTACTCTCACTTTTATTTGTCGTTTTGAGTTTTCTTTTACTTTTTAATCGTTTTCTCTTGTTCGGTTAAAACTTTCTTTAATGAAACGTGAGGGGAGTGTTCTCCACTGTTTTAACTCAAAAGAACAAAAAATGTATGTATGGAAATATTTATCCTAAAATCTAATAACTAAACATTATCTCTGTTGCAAATGACCACAAGATCACTGACACATAAAACATGAAAAACAAAGGAAACCTTCGTTAATGTTGGGATCAACATAATGACTATTGAATCTATCAGAAAGATACAAAAAAAAAAAAAAAAAGAGAAAAAAGAAAGAAGAAACAGAAAAGAAAGAAGTCGCAACTAGATGCATGCAAGTTAACTACGTACCTAAGACATGAGACATGAAAAACAAGGGAAAACTCCTTCATTGTTTTCTGTCATCGATGCTGCTTCCACTGCGGGGGTTGACGTGTCGTTTAGATTGGATTCTTACAATGTCTGATCCGAACTCAATAAGAAATTCGGACTCGTCTACAGAAGTGATAGTTTCTATTATATTTTTCGCTACATTGAGCTGTAAGATTGGTACTAGATTTCGGGTTTGCTCTTCACGGCTAGTTCAGTAGTGAGAGATTCACTTTCTAAGTAACAATTGACTTCACGGCGTACGAAGGCCACTAGAATTGACTAGCGGTTCGTCGAGACTCACTCACGAAGTAAGAAGGTTGCACCATGAAAGTTACTTCACTAGAGTTTCTTTCCTCCGTTGTGCGAATGTTATTTTCGCCACTCACAGTTATTATGTTATTATGTAAGTCTATGAGTCTTTCTTTTTAAAAAAAAAAAAAAAATCAGAATTGTCTTAAAATTTGAAAAGCATCCCATTGGAGGGGGATCCAAAAGGCTAACTATTTTAAAAATACCATGAACTTTTCTTCAAAAACCGCCAATCTTTTTTTTTTCCTTGAAAATGTCATGAAACTTTCTCATGTTTTTTCTCAAAAATACTTCTTTACTATTATTCTATCTAAAATTATCACATGTGATTAACTCGTGCCTCAATGGGTCTGTTTGGTTAAGGGTGGAAGTAAGAAAGTGAGAAGTGAGGAAGTGATAATAGTTCTCTTTGGAACTTGAGAATTGGTTAGTAAGTTTTCCGGTGTTTGAATGTTGTTGAGAAGTGTGGTTTGAAAAATATTTTGTCTTTTTCAGTATTTGGATGGTAATGTGAAAGTGGAAGTGGAAAAGTTGAGCACAAAGTTGACCGCAAAATATTATTAAAATAAAAATTAATTGAGAAAAATAAAAAATGAAGTATAATTAGAATGCAAGTAAGTTTTACATGATAAAAAAATTAACTGTTTTATGCTACAACTTATTAAAATGAGATTTACATGACCACAAAATTAACTGTAGCACTCTGAAAGTGAGGAAATTATTGTGTAAAAGAGAAAAGAGAAAAGAAAAAAGGGCTTTCTTATTTTTCTTCTCTGGTGTTTGGATAAATAGGAAAGTGAGCAATTATACTTCCCCATTTCCTTACTTCCGCTCACTTCCTTGCAACCAAACACCCCCAATATGACAGAGAAACTTTTATTTTCTGATTAATAACCCTCAAAAAAAACGCAAAAAGGAAAACCATTTCAAACTACTCTCATTGCTTATGTTTAAGTTGCTGCTCATCATTGGGGTTCGCCGCGGCTGGCTCCCCTCACCGTGCCGTTGGGTTGGGGAAGAATTGGGTTCAAAATCGAGTAGAAGGTGCTCGAGTTTTCCTCCGCCAGTCAGACTCACTAAACTCCAGCCATCAGATCACTTGTCATATAGTGGGGGTCGAGTTGGGTGGAAAAGAAAAAGAATCGGTGAAAATTGAGAGGATAACTGAAAATTTTCATCGTAAATTGATCCTCTTAAGTAGTTCTTCTAGATATATTGACCCAGTTCTTATCTAGAAGAACAACTTGAGAACTCGTTTACGTAACTGGGTGGTGAATTCGTATGTAAACCTAACGAAATTGATTCCAGTGGGCGGACCCAATCCTATGGACTCACCAGGAAACCTGGAAGCAATTGACTCTCGTTCCTAAACTTAACCAACCGTGTGGACAGATTGAAATAGCTAGCTAGCTTGCTCGAAAACAATGACAAGCATCAACACAACTTTTTTGTTCACCAGTTTCCTTGAACCTCAAGAAAACACTCTCTTATATACAGACCCACCCGCAAAGCCCAATCTCCGTGCTAAATTTCTCTTGTTCTGCGTTTGTGAGTTCATGGGCTCTTGCTTCTCCTCGGCCTCCGACGATTCTGCTCGCACTCAAGCTGCGAGGGTCATCACCGTCGACGGCTCTCTGAAGGAGTACTCCGCTCCTGTGACGGTGTCGTCTGTGCTCAAAGCCAGCCAATCTCGTTTCCTCTGCGATTCCGATAGCCTCTACTTCGACACCGACGTTTCTGCTCTGGATTCAAAAGCCGTGCTTGAACCGGGCCACGTATACTTTGTGCTGCCGGTTGCTAAGCTTGGTTACCCTCTCTCGGGTTCGGACATGGCGGCCTTGGCCGTCAAGGCCAGCTCTGCGCTCGCCCGTGGTTCGGAGAAACGGGGGAAATGTCGGAAGATTAGGATTAGTCCGGTGGAGGAGCCCTCTGAGGGAGACGGTGTTGTTGAGCAATTTGATGAGTTTAGTGTTACGAAGAATGAGAAGAAGGGTAACAAATTGGTGTCTCGGCCTCGGCCTCGGCCTCGGAATAGAGTGAGGCTAAGCCCCATTCAGGAAGGCGACGAGTATGTGGATTGTACAAAGGGAATACAGTTGTAAACAATTGCTAGCTAGATTTTTTAGCATATGCAATCAAAAGAAACCATTTTATTTCACTGAATTCACTCGAAAATGCCCCTCATTACTTGCTGTCGTGAGATTTGACGAGAAGATTTCATGTTTAATGGAATTAGCGGGAAAATCATGTATACCATCTAAGATTTGACAAGATATCTCCCTGCACTACTATAAATTTTGATTGAAACTATCAATTCTTATGATAGTACATGCATGAGTATTTTCTTGTGAATTCAATAAATATGAGGTCTTTCTACTCATTTCAACACATATATAGTAGAGGTGTTTTCGTAGAACACTGATAGATCATTTTTTGCAATTTATCCTAAAAATTATTAAGTGAATTATAATTAACTTTCACATTGTATGGCCTTAGTACGAGATCTCGCTATTTATAGCACACTTTTTTTTTAACTACAAAAGACACTTTTATGCAGGAATTTATCTAATGATAGACGTGTATGCAATGCACTTATACTTAAATAAATATGTGTATAATTTTCCCTTGCTGTCTATTTGTCACCTTAGGAAAGTAGTCTAACAATTTTTATAGACCGTGTGGAAAAAGAATGTAAGCAAACGTTACACTCAGGACATTTTTTAAAATAGGAATTCACATTTCACTCTTTCTTTCTTTTTTTTTTCTTTTCTTTTCTTTTTTTTTTTTGAGATTTTAAGTCCAAAAAAATATAATCCAAATAGCATGATTCTTTTGAATTAGATTAATAAATATGATAAATGCGTAACTATATACTATTAGTTGCCTACTATCTGCAACTAGTTATTATTGTATGCCTTCTTGAGAGAAGGGATCAGAAATAAGGAAAATAGAGTTTTTAAACTCCATGTCAGAATTTCGGTCCACCGGGCGGTCGACCGACATGCATAGAGAGTTGACACTCAAAGAATCGGTCGACTGAGCGGTCGACCAATATTAACAGGGAGGAGAAGCCTAGTTGGGTCAGTCGACATTTCAAGTCTTACAGTTTGCGCGGTCGACTAGTTGAGCGACCACATACTTGGAGCGTTCGACCAGCCGGTTGAATGACGGTTGAGTCAGAGCAGATTCTGGATCTGATCTGGAGCTAGATTGAGGGTTTCTTCTCCTCTTTATAAATAGACAGATGGGTTCATTTCTAGAGTTTAGGCAAAATTGAGTGAATTCTTGAGAGAATATTATAATCCTCTTATATATCTTATGTAATCATCAATAAATCTCTCTCTTCTGTCCCGGGGACATAGACATCTTGTCGAATCTCGTAAATCCTTATCTCTCTTTTTGTGTGATTATTTGTGTCTAGGATTGTGTTCTTTGGCTGGTTCTCAGGTTCAACAAGTGGTATCAGAGCTCTACGCTACACCTGAGCTTCGTGTGGTGGAGTGGATCTGGATTGGAAGCTTGGATCTTAAAGATCTAGAGCTTTGGAGTGAATAAAATCGGATTTTTATTTTGAAGGATCTCATCTTCAATATTTGGGTGGAAAGATCAATTGAAAACTCTTCTTAAAGGTTTCAACTGAAGGTAAAAATCTTATCTTTATCTCGTAGATTAATTTCAAAGTTGTTATACTTGCTTAGTTGTGGGAATTCAGAGAAGAAATGGCCGAAAAAGGATATGGAAGTGGTTCTTTTATTCTAAAGAACATATAGAACTATCATCACATGAAGATCGATGTGGTGAGTTCAATGGAACAAACAATTTTGGATTTTGGAGATGCAAAGTGTTGGATGCGATAAATTCGCAAAACTTGAACGATTCTCTTGAGTTGCTAGAGAAACCGACATATATATAGGAGAAAGTTTGAAAAAAGATGAACAAAACTGCGTGTGGTGTGACTAGGTCTTGCTTATCACAAGATCTAAGTATGATATGATGACGGAGACTTCGGCGAAGAAGGTTTGAGAGACTCTCATAGGCAAGTATTTGACGAAAGCGGTGAGAACTGCTTTCACTTGAAAAGGAGACTATATCATTTTCAGTTGAAGAAGGGGTTTCAATTAGTGATCACATCAATAACTACACTAATTTTCTCGCGGATTTAGCGAATATGGATGTTATCGATGATGAGGACAAAGCCTTGATATTATTGAGTTCTCAACACGATGAGAGTTTTGAGACCTTTGTTCACACCTTGGTAGATGGAAGAACATTACTAAGTTACTCAGAAGTTAATATTGCTCTTGTGAATCTTGAGTTGAGATGAAAGGTTAAAGAGTTCTTGAATATCACATCAGCAGAGGTATTGACCATGAGAGGAAGGAGTCCAAACCAGAGAGGAAGAAATCATGATAGATTAAAATCGAAGTCATGATATGGCAATATAAGTTTGACTCGAGATTAGTGTATATTCTGCAAACTGATCGCATATTGAAAGAAAGATTGTCCACAGTTCAAGAAGAAGAAAGAGTTAAATGAGAAGTCAGTGGAATCATCAGAGGTGAAAGTCGTCAAGTTAGATGGGAATGATTCTGATTCTTCTGCGTTCTTATTCTCTAATACACTGTCAGTGTGCTACTTAGATGCATCTGAGTGGTTATTGGACAGGGGTGCAACTTATCCCATATATCTCAGGAGGGAATGATTTTCTAGTTTTGAGAAACTAGATAGTAGTGTGGTGATCATGGGAAATGATGGAGCATGCTGAATGGATGGGATAGGTACCGTTGCATCAAGATGTTTGATGGTGTGGTAAGAGAATTGACTGAAGTGAGATATGTTCCTCAGATAAAGAAAAATATTATCTTCGTTGGAGTTGTGTGGAGTCAAAGGGATTTAAAGTGATATTGGAGAATGGTATTATTAAGGTCATGAATGGGTCTATGATTGTAATGAAGGGTATCAGAAATAGAAATCTGTGTTACTTGAAGGGTAGTACAGTGACAGGTGTTCTGATAATTGCTGTTAACTCGAATGAGGATGCTACCAAGTTGTGGTACATAAGACTTGGTCATGCGGGTGAGAAGTTTAAGCAAGTATTGGGGAAGCAAGACTTATTGAACGATGCAAAGACCTGTAAGTTAAAATTCTGTGAGCATCGTGTATTGATCAAGAAAATGAAGGTGAAGTTTGGCACCGCTATTCATTGTATCCGAGGAATTCTTGATTATGTGCGTAAAGATGTTTGGGGTCCCTCAAAGAATGCATCTCTTAGAAGAAAATACTATTTTGTCTCTTTTATTGATGATTACTCTAGGCGAAAATGGTGTACACCATGTCACATAAGAGTGAAGTATTTTTGTTGAGTGGGAGAGGAAAATGGAGTTGCAGACATGCAGAAAGATCAAATACTCAGGTCTGATAATAGAGGAGAGTGTAGGAATGATTCATTTTTGCAGTTGTGTCATGATGAAGGCATCGAGCGACACTTCACAGTGAAAGAGACTTCGCAACAGAATAGGGTGGAAAAGAGGTTCAACCATAGGAGAAGATACAATATTTGCTGTCAAATAGTAGGCTAAGCAAGACATTTTGGGAAGATGCAATGATATATGCAAGAAATTACATCAACAGGTTGTTGTCTTCTGCGATTGGAGGGAAGACTCTGATGAAAATGTGGTCAGGCAAGGCTGCTTCAGACTATGATATGCTCTGTATGTTTGGGGTTCCGACTTATTATCATGTAAGTGAGGGGAATTTGGAGTCACGAGCAAGAAAGGTCGTGTGTTTAGGGTTCAAGAGAGGAGTGAGAAAGGCTACAAGCTATGGGACTCTAAAGACCAAAATTATTTTGATCAGAGATGTCACTTTTGATGAGTATTTTATGTTGAAGACTCCGTGGTCTCAGCAGGTGGAGAGTGGCTAGGCCAGTGAGATATTACAACAGGTGAAGAGTGATGCATCTCCACCATCTCTAGATAGTTCTGTATCGTTCAGGGTGCCATCAGTTGTGACACAATATTAGCACCATGTACAAAAAGAGGAGAATACAGAAGATGTGGGTGAGCACCAGGAGCCAGAGGTTCAGGTTCCATCTATTGAAGATGCGTGAATCTTAAGTTGGTGAGCTAGATCAGCTCAAGTTGAAAATCATTGTTCTCCATGGCGATCGAGATGGCGAGGTTAATGTGACTTAGCCGGTTGGGTTTGTTGCTGCAAAATCAATTTCAATTGGTTGGGCTTGGTGGACCTGTTTGGATGAACTAAGTTCGGATTGATCCCTTGAGCAGGGGTACGGAGGCAGCCGTAATGGCGCATCCGGTTGGTCGAGTCAAAATCGGTTGATTAGTTGTGTTTAGCTCAAATTTGAGAAATCTTCATAGAAATGAAGAATTATTAGGGAGAAAATCTAAAACTAGTTTGATAGAATTTTTTAACTTATTGGATAGCAGCGGTGAAGGACATGTGTTTGAACACATATATTGCATAATTGTTACTGCATTCCTACATTTATTCTGTAATAATACTTACACCTTGTTTTAATATCTAAATTCATGCAAGATAAGATAGAGAGGAGATAACCATAAATCCTATCCAATTAAATGCAGAAGTTCAAATCTACGGGGATCGATTCAAATTTAGAGGTTTTAAAAGTAATCTTATCTGAAGATCGGGTGTTTCAGATGATATAATACTAATTAAACTTCAAGTAAAAATGAATTTTTCAAAAACCCAATTGGTTGAGCTAAAAATAAAGGATATATCGTCAAATCCAGAGCAAAAACTGAAATTTTAATTGAATAAAACGATAGAGGACAAATAGACGGACACATACAACCAGATCTAGGCCATACAACTAGGATCTTGCCGCAGATATGCGGCAAAAGCCGCGTTTCTGCGGCCTTGGTTTCAAATCTGAGGGAGCACCAGCTCCCAATATCTTCGTACGTCCATCCTCTGACTTTTTATCCCACAAATACCTTATACTCAGAAGACAGAGAGAGAAATGCCAGTAGAGAGAGCTTTAGTTTAGATTTTTATTTTTTTTCCAATGTGATTTTTATTTTATTTTAGGCTAGAGAGAGTTACATGACAAAAGAAGAAGAATTGTAATTATAGTGACACTGATATAATCCTTCTTTAAGAGAAAATTGTATTGAAGTGACATCAATGGAGTTTTCTACTTTTCTTCGTCATACTCAATACAGTCAAAGCAATATTTTTATTTTCTACTGCTTCTCTTTAATTTAGAGTAATCTTTACTACAACTCAAGGTACATTATTCAACTATAAAGATATGTCTTCTTCCTTTCTCTCTTTTTAATTTTTCTTTCTTATATTAATCTAACAATTTTTAAAATCAACACTTTTTCTTTTTATTTCTTTTAAACTCGTTTTTCTTTTCTTCTTTAATAATATACCCATCTTCTTCTTTAGAATTCTTTTAACTTAGATTAGCCTTAACTATTTTTATTTTCTTTTAAAACTGAGAAGAGAACTCTTAACTTGTTTTAGTGAATTAAAAGAAGAAACTTATTTAATTGCTTCTATCGCAGTCCCTACCTGTGGATCACGACCGTTAACCCTAAGCTACATGGTAGCATCGAAGACCTAGTACTGTTCCCAAACTTTGTATTTTTCTGTGTAGGTTTAGCTCGATTAACATGGCTAACAACAGCATGGAGTTCACGCGGAGGCATCAGTCAATCGACTGCCCGGTTGACAGATGTGCACAGGGCGCACATTGTTGAGAAGAAAGGAGTTAGGTTGGTCGACCGACATGCACAACAGAGAAGACAAGCGAAGGCCCTTGACCATCCAGAACGAAGATTTTGACTCTGCATAACTAGCGGTTGACCGCCCGAGACCGACCAGAGTGCAAAATTTAAGCATGTACAGTTAGCGGTCGATCGCACGATAGTTCTGAGTTGTTTCCTATTTGGATTCTGACTTCGTTTCTGATCTGATTACAGATCTTTTGGATTTCTTTTCTTCGCGGATTCTTTGGCTATATAGAGGAGTATTATCCCCATTGATTGTAACCTTGAGAGGTGAATTATATTGTGAGTTTTAAGATTAGTTTGTTTGTGAGATTTCTACGGCCTAGTGCGTAATTTCTGTAGTTGGATCTTCGGACCATTTGTACCCTTGTAGCCCTGTTGGTTGAATAAGACCTCTCTTCTATCTCGAGTACGTAGACAAGTTGTCGAACCTCGTTAAATCGTTTGGTTCTCGTTTTCTTTCTTGTGTTTGTGTCCTGTCATATTGTTTGGTGATTGATTCGACGTTGGAACGCTGATCTCAGTGATCGGCGTGTCGTTTGGAACTCCTCCAGAGGGCGCTGTTTTCCATTGATTTGCAAAAGGGGAAAACTTACAAAAAAGAAAAGGGTCGAGGAGCTAAATTACAAGTAACATAAAAGATTACAAGTAGATCTCCTCGGAGATTCTGGAGAAGTGTGCCGGTAGGAGTCTGGTCAACGCGCGACCACTTTGTCCCTTTGACGATGCGAGCGATGAAATTCCCTTCTCGCCTGGTTCGGGGAATCAGAGAATAGAAGGTTGGTAGAACCCTCTTATTTCTTCTCAAAACCGCCTTCACTTAGGAATTCCTTCTCGCCTGGTTTCGGAAATTCCTTGGGAGGAAGGAAGGTATTAGGGTATCAGCACCTTGATTAGAGAAGCAATTCTCTAAAGTCTCTGAATTCTTAGAAGTAAGAGAATAGATCTCTGTTTATCCTCTCTCTCTCTGTGCGCGCGGTGCGTCCTCTCAAGAAGTTTGCCTCCGGAGGTCTTTGCCTGGTCGAGAGTCCCTTCTCCTTGTGCCCCTGGTGGGCTATTTATGGGGAGAGTGAGGGTATAATTGTCCCTTGAAAATATGAAAACAGATTGAATCAAATCTGTTTAAATCTGGAAAGTAGCCTTGCTGCGAGGCTAGGATCAGCTTCTGCGAAGCTAGAAGTAGTAGGTAGATCGGTCTCCTGATCTGTTTTTGATTCTTTCCATATAATTGGAAGATCTCCCTTGATCCTCTTACTCGTTTTAGGAGAGTCAAGAGATCATGGCAAGCAACTGCCAAATTTGATCTCAGATTTGATCTTGATTGGATTTTAATTTTGATCCTGAATAGATTTGATCTCGTCAGGAGATTTAATTGGTCAAAGGTTGACCATAAAAGGCCCGCAGCGGCGCACCCGCGTCGAGCTCGCAGCGGAGCTGGAAGGAGCATCTGGCGAAGTCAGAAGAAAGCTCTTCAGCGGAGCTAGCTAACATCTGTTGCGAAGCTACAGAACACCCTTCTGCGCGGTTGCGTGTGGCTTCAAGCGAAGCTAACTCTCTGCGGAGTTAACTGAGCATTTCAGGCGAAACTGTAAGTTAGCTTCCTGACGGTGCTTTGAATGGCTTCAAGGCGAAGTTGGATGACCTTGGCCTCTCAGGCGAGGCTATCCCTTTGGGCTCATGTGATGCTAAGCATTAGCATCTTAAACCTGCTGAGGTCTGTTTAGAGGCAATTCGGGCTCACTATCTGCTTCACTGGATCAGTAGAGTCCAAGTTGCTTCTTTGTCCCTCGGAGATGAGTGAAAACTGGTTGCCAGCTTATCTGTCACTTGTCTTTTGTAAATGTCAACAAGTACAGAACCGGTCGTCAGCTTGTTTGTCACTTGTCTTTTATAAATGTCAACAAGTTTAGATATTGTTTAGGCCAGTCAGCTTGTCTGTCACTTGTCTTTTGTAAATGTCAACAAGTTTAGCATTGTTCAGGCCAGTCAGGATCTTGTCTTTTTTAAAGTGTCAACAAGACCCCCTTCAAAGTTTTCGAAAGTCTGCACTGACTCAGACTTCGAAATACTTTGAATTGCTTTGACCGGTGGTATGTGAAGTACGAACGTCGCCATGGTGGTTGAGTTCAGTTTCGCTTTTAATCCTGCTTTGGGATAAATTCGCCGAAGAATTGTGTAGATTCGCGACTCTAGGTAGCTTCCGGAATAAGTTCGCTTTGGAATGCTGTTCCTTTCCCGAGGCTAACTGCTTTCGGCCAATCACGAGAAGGATTGCTCCTTTTTCGAGGTTAGAATAACCTCTCTTGCATTAATCGAGGGAGATCATTCCTCCCTTGTGCGTTTCTGAAGGAAACCGTTCCTTTTCTCAAGGCTCAATAAATGCACATTAACGAGGGAGATCATTTCTTCCTTGCACGTTTTCAAGGGAAATCGTTCCCTTTCTCAAGGCTCAATAAATGCCTTAAATCCGCTCGCGCTTCCATGCTTGAAGCGGCAGCGGCGCGCTCAGGCCATGAGGCCTATAAATAGGATACTTGAGGTCCTCTGAAGAGAAGTGGTCTGCTCTCATCTTCTCTTGATTTAGAGAGAGATACTCAGATCTCTGGACTAGTGGGGATGCCCACTCTGGTCATTATCCGGCCAGGAACTGGTGAGTCTTGGTCATCCAGAGACTTTACCAATGACTGATAACTTTTAGGGAGTTTATCTCCCTTAATTTAGCTTTAACAGATGCCTCAGGGATTGATTTCCCTTGTTTTTCGTTTTGTATCTGCCTGATCTGCAGAGAAGGGCTTCAGTCCAGCTTCCCGGCGAAGCTATCGTTTTGACTTGATCAAAGATCACTGCATGCCTGCTAAGTTTGCCACAAAGGCAGGAATTGGGACTTAGTCTCTTCAAAGTTGAGCCAGTCTTGCAACATAGGTGGGGCTAAGATTGCGTCCCTCAGGATCAGTCTGGCTTAGCCATATAGGCGAGGCTAGGCTTGGCTTATAGCCCATCCTCACTGTGCAAGCGAGGCTATCCTCTGCTTTAACTGAAACTGAAATCCATCGTTAAACTGCAACTGAATCGGATATAAATTACTTCGCCCCAAAGAATTTGACTTAGCGTTTTTGCAGCTTTTCCTTTGACTTACTGCTAACTTGTTTTAGTTTGCATTGCAGTGAGCTATGTTCGCCAATCTTTTGACTTGATGAAAGAGACCAGAGATTTGCCTCTTGCTTTTCCAGTTGAAACTTTAATCCTAAGCAGGAGGAACAAACTGGGGCAGCTGATGTGTGTTCCCAGAAGAGGTTGGCAGTCGCTTATCGGAGATGATCCACTTCGAGCGAGGCTGGTAGTCGCTTATCCGAGATGATCCACTTCGGGAAAGCGGACGTCACCTGTAAGGTTTCGGATCCTCCATTGCCAATTTTCATCAAAGAAGATCCAGCCTTCTGGTGGCAACCAGTTCTTTGCCAATTTTGATTACGGAAGATCCAGCTTTCTGGTGGCAAAATCTGCCATTATGCGAAGGATTACGGCCTTGTATAGGAGGAAGACCTTTCGTGTCCAGTTGGTTTGGCTTGGAAGTAGATAGGACCACTTGTATGCCTTTTGAGCAAATGATTCTGTTGTATGAAACACAACCTTGATGTAGTAGTATCAATGTACCTTCCCTTTTAAATCATGAAAGTTTATTTTCTGCTTATCCTTCACTTGAATTGGTCCGGCGGAGCTAGACTTCATACGAAGTTAAAGACATAATCTTATCTGAATCAGGAACGAGCTTCCAGCGAAGCTAGCATGAATTTTCCGTGAAGTTTGGACTGTTGATGGGGAGATTTTGTCTCCGCGTTTTAAAATACCGCAAGTGCACGGTCGTTCGATGTAGCACTTGAGGGTCGGTCCAAAGGGACAGGTGGTTCTTCTGGTTTCAACACTTCTAGACGAATTGATCAAAGGTTTTGTGGGAGTTTGTGGGTTATTTGAACTAATTATAATAAAAGAAAAGTCAAGCACCTAGGGTCGAATCCCCTAAAATAGAATCAAGTGGTCAATCTCAGTCTCCATATCGGTTTGTTTGTCACTTCCTAAATCTCTACTTCTAATAGGCAAACTAATTCTGAACACTAGATCTAAGCACAAGGTATTATCCAGTTACATGATCCATTAAAGATAAATTAACTAAATTAAATAAATAACATAAAGGCAATAAAACCTTGAACATGGACCATTAACTCCCGATACATAGCCTGTCAAACACTCAGTGGTTTTAGAAATAAATCTTCTAAAAATTGTAGGTCATTTGATAAGTGTACAGTCATAGATATGAGATCTGCCGTTGACCACACAAGATTTCCGCTTAAATTCATCTCCTAGGTGTACAAGGACATTAGATAATCATGATTAAATTAATGACAAGGTAGACCACTAAACAAAATGTCACTAAAATTCTCATATATTAACTGCAATCAACTCCTAACTAAATTAACTACAACAAATTAATAATCTACTAATACTTAACTAACTAGAATAGTTAAACTAACAAATTTAGTTAAAAGAATTAATTACCAAAAAAAACAAAACAAAACCAAACCTGGCTCCACAAATCCACATGTTGTGGACCCCTTTTCATGGGCGTGTTTGGATGTAAGGAATCCGAGTGAAGTGAGGAAGTGGGAAAGTATAATTGCTCATTTTCCTATCTATCCAAACACCGGAAAAGGAAAATAAGAAAACCCCCTTTTCCCTTTTTCATCTCTCTTTTACACAACCATTTTCTCACTTCCAGAGTGCTACAGTTAATTTTGTGGTCATGTAAATCTCATTTATAATAAGTTATAGCATAAAACAGTTAATTTTTTGGTCATGTAAATCTCACTTGCATTCTAATTACAATCTATTTTTTATTTTTCTTAATTAATTTTTATTTTAATATTATTTTGCGGTCAACTTTGTGGTCAACTTTTCCATTTCCACTTTTCATTACCATCCAAACACCGGAAACGACAAAATATTTTCAAACCACACTTCCCAACAACCATCCAAACACCAGAAAACTTACTACTCATTTCCCTTTTTCCTAAAGGAAATAAATCTTACTTCCTACTTCCTCACTTCACACCAATTCCTTAAATCCAAACAGACCCTGCATTGATTCCCCCTTGTTGTGCTGCTACAGAACCAATAAATGGAGAGGGAATGCATGAACCCCCAGCATGACCATTTTTCCCATGTTGCGATTGGATGAACGAGAGAGTGTGTGGGCCTCAGAGTGCGCCGCGTCGGATCCGCCCTTAAGTGCACCAGGGGCCCACCAGAAGGCCGCCGCGCCGCCTCACAACACCTTGCCACAGGTGTGTCGTACTCGCAACCCTTTTTTGTTAATCGCGGGCAAACTCAGATAGCGAAACTGTACTCTCGTGTTCCGAACCCGAGACCACAAAGCAGTGACAATGCATAATCCGACGGCAAAAAAAATATCAAAGATTTTGTAATGATTGGAGAGCATATAAAATCAAAGAACAGACCGGAGAAAATAAAGCCTCTGCTTAAAATAATTTTTAATGGAAAAATTCAGGAAAACATTGCCAAAACACTGGGCAGAAATTCGCCAAAAACAAGGCTTGATTATCTTCGCACAAGTTTCAAGGAGGTGAAAAAAATCTAAAAAAATAAAAACTCTAGAAAAGAAGCCCCCAGCCGCCTCCCTTGATCCTAGGGTTCATTAGCTTTTATAAGCCAATGAAAATGCTATTCTCACATCTTCTCTAAAAATTCCACTCTCACAAATGTTCTCCTTTCCATCTCCTTTACAAGTCAAATCTGGAGTAAGAATATCGCAAAAGAAAATAAATTATATTCAACCCCCTCAACATTTCATAATTGCACTCAGATCTGATCCAATGACAGTAGCAGAACATTTTTAACTTTTACGGGCAGGTAAATGGCTGAATCAGTAAAATCTCTCAACATAAAAGTTGTAGCTCTTTGAATTCTCTTTCCGTAGCATTTTGAATGATTTCGTTCGGAGTCCTGTAGCTCAAGTTATGATCAAAATACCGCAACATATTTGGAAAAGGGTCGAGGAGTCGCCATCTTGTTTTCCATTGATTTGCAAAAGGGGAAAACTTACAAAAAAGAAAAGGGTCGAGGAGCTAAATTACAAGTAACACAAAAGATTACAAGTAGATCTCCTAGGAGATTCTGGAGAAGTGTGCCGGTAGGAGTCTGGTCAGCGCGCGACCACTTTGTCCCTTTGACGATGCGAGCGATGAGATTCCCTTCTCGCCTAGTTCGGGGAATCAGAGAATAGAAGGTTGGTAGAACCCTCTTGTTTCTTCTCAAAACTGCCTTCACTTAGGAATTTCTTCTCGCCTGGTTCCGAAAATTCCTTGGGAAGAAGGAAGGTATTAGGGTATCAGCACCCTGATTAGAGAAGCAGTTCTCTAAAGTCTCTGAATTCTTGGAAGTAAGAGAATAGATTTCTATTTAGCCTCTCTCTCTCTCTCTCTGTGCGCGCGGTGCGTCCTCTCAAAAAGTTTGCCTCTGGAGGTCATTGCCTGGTCGAGAGTCCCTTCTCCTTGTGCCCCTAGTGGGCTATTTATAGGGAGAGCAGGGGTATAATTGTCCTTGAAAATATGAAAACAGATTGAATCAAATCTGTTTAAATCTGAAAAGTAGCCTTACTGCGAGGCTAGGGTCAGCTTCTGCGAAGCTAGAAGTAGTAGGTAGATCGGTCTCCTGATCTGTTTTTAATTCTTTTCATATAATTGGAAGATCTCTCTTGATTCTCTTACTCGTTTTAGGAGAGTCAAGAGATCATGGCAAGCAACTGCCAAATTTGATCTCAGATTTGATCTTGATTGGATTTTAATCTTGATCCTGAATAGATTTGATCTCGTCAGGAGATTTAATTAGTCAAAGGTTGACCATAAAAGACTCGTAGCGGCGCACCCGCGTCGAGCTCGTAGCGGAGCTGGAAGGAGCATCTGGCGAAGTCAGAAGAAAACTCTTCAGCGGAGCTAGCTAACATCTGTTGCGAAGCTACCGAACACCCTTCTGCGCGGTTGCGTGTGGCTTCAAGCGAAGCTAACTCTCTGCGGAGTTAACTGCGCAATTCAGGCGAAGCTGTAAGTTAGCTTCCTGATGGAGCTTTGAATGGCTTCAAGGCGAAGTTGGATGACCTTGGCCTCTCAGTTGAGGCTATCCCTTTGGGCTCATGTGATGCTAAGCGTTAGCATCTTAGACCTGCTGAGGTCTGTTTAGAGACAATCTGGGCTCACTATCTGCTTCACTGGATCAGTAGAGTCCAAGTTGCTTCTTTGTCCCTTGGAGATGAGTGAAAACTGGTTGCCAGCTTATCTGTCACTTGTCTTTTGTAAATGTCAACAAGTACAGAACCGGTCGTCAGCTTGTCTGTCACTTGTCTTTTGTAAATGTCAACAAGTTTAGACATTGTTCAGGCCAGTCAGCTTGTCTTTCACTTGTCTTTTGTAAATGTCAACAAGTTTAGACATTGTTCAGGCCAGTCAGGATCTTGTCTTTTTTAAAGTGTCAACAGGCGCATACGTCAAGTGCAGATTCTTTTGGCCTTGAACCACTCAAACCCGCGCGTCACTTTCACTTAACTCACTCTTTTTCCTTAGAAGCGACGCTAAGTCAGCCTAACCCTCACACTCACTCAAGAGAGAGAACACTTGAGAGAAGAAGTGAAAACTTGTATTGCTCATGCTTACTTTATTGTCTACAAATGAGCATCCTTGACCCCTATTTATATGTAAGGGTTTGTACAAAAAATTCTCTAGATTTGAAGGCTTTTAGAATATCTAGAAGCTGTCATACATCATGCCTAAATATCTTTCTCTAGAATCTTCTATGAAAATATCCCTCTTTACATGATATTCACAATATTGTCCTAAAACACTCTAAAGCTCCCTAAAATATTCTAGCAACTCCACCACATAGGATGAATTCAAAATGAGCCCAAGTGCACAAAATGGAGCGGCTCATGACATTCTCCTCCACCTATCCGAGTGATGCCCTCATCGTTGAGCTTTCTCCCGATAAAACTTCTCGATCAAGTCCTCGGACTGTCAAGAGCTCGTGTCGGTTCCCAACTGCTCTCGCTATCAGGCAATCCCTTCCACTTCACAAAGTATTCTAACCTCGGATGATTGTTCGCTTCAAGAATCATACTGTCCCCTATAATCTTCTCAGCTTCCTTGTCGAACTCCCTGCAAATTCCTGCTGGTGCTCGACTGAATTTCCCATAATCCGGATCTTCCGTGTCCTTTTGATAAGGCTTTAACATGCTCACATGAAAAATCGGATGATACTTCACTTTGCAGAAAGTTGTACCCTGTAGGCTACATTTCACACTCTTTTCTCAATAAAAAATGGGCCTTCGTACTTCCTTATCAAGCTCTTGTGTAGTCCCTTGTACCAATTCAAATTAGAAAGCTTGATAAGGACCAGGTCACCAACCTGATATTCAATATGCCTCCTCTTCTTGTCAACCCATTTCTTCATCCTCTTAGCCTCCCTGCTTAGACACGAACACGCTAACTCATTCTGCTCTTGTCACCCCTTAGCAAATTTATAGGCAGCCGGGCTATTTTCCTTATAGCTTGTAGCAATGGAGTTAGGAGTGAGCGGCTGTTGTCCAGTGACGATCTCGAACGGACGCTTCCAGTAAACTCACTCATTTGTAGGTTGTAAGAGAATTGGGTTATGTCCAGAAGCTTCGCCCAATCTTGCTGGTTGGCACTCGCATAGTGCCTCAGGTAGACCTCTAACAAGCCATTCACCCACTCTGTCTGGCCATCCGTTTGAGGGTGAAAGCTAGTGGAGAAGTTCAAATTCGACCCCATGAGCTTGAAGAGCTCCGTCCAGAACCTTCCTGTTAAGCGGCCATCTCGATCACTCACGATCATCTTAGGCAAACCCTAATACTTCACCATATGCCTCAGGAATAATGGGGCTGCTATGTTGGTTGGACACTTGGCTGGGACTGGAATAAAAATGTCATACTTTGAGAACCGTTCAACCACCACCATACTAATGTTGCACCCTTCGGACTTGGGTAAGCCCATGATGAAATCCATAGAGATGCTTTCCCACGGTCACTCTGAAATCGGTAGTGGTTCCAGCAATCTGGCCGGTAACCTTTATTCCGTCTTGTCTTGTTGTCATACATGACAAGTCTTCACATAGGCCTCAACATCACCCCTCATGCGAGGCCAATTATAATTTTCTTTTGTGAAAGCTAAAGTACGGTGCACACCTGGATGTCCCGCCCACTGGGAGTCATGGCACTCCTTGAGAAGCTCCCTCCTTAGGTTCCCGAATAGCGGGACATACAACCATCTCCCCTTCGTATAAAGTAGATCTTCTTACCAGAACCTCCGAGTCTTGCCCTCCTTAACATACTCCATCATGTTCTTGGTTGTAGGGTCGTGAGCCAAACCTTCTTTGATGCGGTCAAGTAAGGAGATCTGAGGATGACTCAATATAGCGGCAAACTCAGACTTTCGACTTAGTGCATCTGCTACTAAGTTGATTCTTCCTGGCTTGTACTCGAGCACATAGTCGAACTTAGCTAGGAAGTCTTGCCATCGCGGCTGCTTGGGAGACAACTTCTTTTGAGTCTGGAAGTAGCTGGTGGCCACATTGTCTGTCTTCACCATGAACCTCGAGCCAAGTAGATACTGCCTCCATACTCGAAGACTGTGAACCACGACTGTTATCTCTTTCTCTTGTACTGTGTACCGCCTCTCGGTATCAAAAAGCTTCTGACTCTCATAGGCCACAGGGTGTCCTTCCTGCATTAATACCCCTCCAATCGTGAAGTCACTTGCGTCGGTGTGCACTTCGCATGGCTTGCTGAAGTCGAGTAGTGCGAGAAATGGTTCCTCTGTCATAGCTCTCTTCAAGGCCTCGAACGCCTCCTGGCACTTCGAACTCCAATCCCAAGCCCGATTCTTCTTTAGCAAGTCCGTGAGTAGAGAAGCTATCGCCGAATAGCTCTTAACGAACCTCCGATAGTAGTTTACCAAGCTAAGGAAAGATCGTAGCTTCGTCACCTCGGTGGGAGATTCCCACTCCAATATAGCCTGAAACTTGGCTTGATCCATCCGAATCTTGCCTCTTCCAATGATGTGGCCGAGGAACATCACTTCCTCTTGTGCGAACGAGTACTTCTCCCTCTTCACATAGAGCTCATTGCTTCTGAAGGCCTGGAACACTTGCCTTAAGTGCTCAACATGCCCGTCCATGGTTTGGCTATACACCATAATATCATCCAAGTAGATCACCACAAAATGGTCCAAGAAAGACTCCAATTCCTTATTCATAAGAGTGCAGAATGTGGCCGGTACATTTGGTGAGACCAAACGAAATAACTAGGAACTCGTACGATCTATACTTGGTCACGCACGTGTCTTAGGTTCATCTCCTTCCGCAATCCGCACTTGATAATATCCCAAGCGTAAGTCAAGCTTAGTGAAGTATCTTGCTTGACCCAACCTGTCTAACAAGTCTGCTATTAAAGGAATAGGGTGCTTGTTTTTCACCGTGATATTGTGTAACGCTCGGTAGTTGATGCAAACCGCAATGAACCATCATGTTTCTTCTGGAAGAGCACTGGTGCATCATAGGGAGCCTTTGACGGACGAATATATCTGGTATCCGACAACTCCTTCAGCTATTTCTGAAATTCTTCCAATTCTGGTGGCGCCATGCGATAGGGACCCATGGCTGGAGGTCGAGTTCCTGACTCGAGTTCAATTTTATGGTCCACCTCTCTCCTAAGTGGAAGCTTACTTGGCAGCTTGGCGAGCATGATTGTCCTGGTACTCTTCCAAGACACCTCGGATCTCCTTGGGCACGTCCTCTCCCTGCTTTGAGCATTCCTCCACCTTAATGATAGCAAGAAAGGTCGGCTCATGTCGTCAAACTCCCTTAGATATTTGTAATACCGAGAGCATTTTGGATGGCACATTCTCCTGCTTGTTCTGAACTGTGCACGCCTTCCCCTTAAGGATGCACATGGTGTTGGTGTAGGAACCAACACGGTCTTCACCTTGTCCAAGAATTCTAACCCAAGCACCATAATGAAGTCATCCATGGTCACGACTGTCAGGTTCTCCTAGCCATGCCATTCCCCTATACTCACATCCACCTTATGAGCTACGCCATCGATAGGAGTGGGACTAGAGTTGACGGCCTTAATGGTGCCTCCTCCCTTAGAGATCTTAAGGTCGAGCTTGCTAGCCACATCACTTGAAACTAGAAGATGAGAAGTATCAGTATCCAAAAGGGCCTTGAAGGTCTTACCAGAAATGGTTGTCTCGACGAACATTGGCCCTCGAGGTCCTTCATCCACCTTTGTCTTGATAGTATTTAGGAGATGAAGTGAGTGGAGCCTAGTTTTCTCCTATTGCTTCTCTTCTTCTCTCTGGACAAGAGCAACGAGATTAACCCTCTTGGGTTAGTCCATGGCTTTATGGGGATCTCCGTAAAAGTAGCATGCTAACTTCTTCGAACGATCGCTGTTGACACTTAAAAAAGACAAGATTCTCATTGGTCCGAACGATGTCTAAACTTGTTGACATTTACAAAAGACAAGGGACAGACGAGCTGAAGACCAGTTTTTCACCCAACTCCAAGGGACGAGGAAGCGGTTTGGACTCCACTGATCCAGCAAGCAGAACAGTGAACCCGGATTGTTTCTAAACAGACCTCAGCAGGTCTAAAATGCTAGCATTTAGCATTACATTAGCCCAAAGAGATAGCCTCGCTTGAGAGGCTAGCATCATCCAACTTCGCCAGGAAGCTAACTGACAGCTTCGCCGAAAAGCCTCTTTTCGGACTTCGCCAGGAATTGCCTCTAGCTCCGCTATGAGCTTCAAAGCGGGCAGCTCCGCCATCAGCCTGCTATGGTCAACCTTTGACTAATCAAAATCTCCTGATGAGATCGGATTCAATCTAATCAAATCCAATCAGGATTCAAATATGGCAGGTGATTGCCGCAATCTCTTGACTCTCTTGAAACGAGTAAGAGGATCAGGGAAAATCCTTCAACGATATGGAAAGGATCATAACACATCGGAAAGATCAACCGACTTGCCATTTTCTAGCTCCGCGGAAGCTATTATAGCCTCGCAGCAAGGCTACTTTCCAGATTCAAACAGATTCGGTTCAATCTGTTTCTATATCTTCAAAGGGGACGATTATACCCTTACTTTCTCTATAAATAGCCCGTCAGGGGCACAAGAGAGAGGATCGCACAAGAGAGAGGATCGCACAGGAGAGAGAGGACTCCACAAGCAGAGACTTCTTCATAACGCATCGTGCGTTCTCTAATTCAGAGACCTTCCAAGAGAAATACTTCTCTTTTCAGGGTGGTGATACCCTAACAACCTCTTTTCCTCAAGGAATCTCCGGAACCAGGCGAGAAGGAATTCCTCACAGAAGTGGTTTTGAGAAGTAGTCAGAGGGTTCTACCAATCCTCTATTCTCTGATTCCCGGAACCAGGCGAGAAGGGAATCTCATCGCTCGCATCGTCAAAGGGACAAAGTGGTCGCGCGCTGACCAGACTCCTATCGGCACACTTCTCCAGAATCTCTGAGGAGATCTACTTGTAATCTTTTTAAGAATACTTGTAATTTAGCTCCTCAAACTTTTTATTTGTAAGTTTTCCCCCCTTTGCAAACATAATGGAAAACAAGATGGCGACTCCGCTGGGGATTGTATTCTCCTCTGCTGAGAATCAAGTGTCGCAATGCGACGAACAGACCTTCGGGTCTATCTCTGAATTCAGAAAAGCCGGTGCAGCCAGATCTTCTCTGGCTAAATCTTCAAGCAAAGTCTCTGCGGAGACGGAAAAGGTTCTCTACAAACCTGCCGCAGTTCTCTGGCGCAATAAGGAAACATGCCCGCGGCCCAGATCCTGCACTTTTGAGAACCTTGTTATCCAGATCGATCAAGAAAGATTTAAAGAAGTCCTCTCTGGGGGTGGCCTGATGCTTCGAGCACGGAAGCACCGGAAGGTCTTCATGACCAAGGTTTCAAATCAGAAACCAGAGGCAGAATTTTGCCAACACCCCGCAGCCCCGCTTGTGGCTATTCAGGTTCCTTGCGAACCTATGCATCCTCTGCCAAAACGGATATGGAGGCCTAAGCAGAGGTCCTCTGCTGAAACTTCAGGCGTAGCCACGCCAGATCCGCGCCTCTCTTATGAAGAAAAAGGCAAGATGCCCGCCTGCGCCAACAATGCTGCCAACCATAAAGTCAAGACGGCGATCATACCGTCGCCTAGAGCAGCAATGCCTACTGCTAGCCCTGTCTTCACAAGCAAGGCTATTGTACCTCGGCATACTCATCGGGTTTACAGCCGCGAGGCTAAAACCAGAGCACTATACGGTGCTAATCCTTTCCGCAGGAATAAGGGGAACGATGCGTTGTCCCAAATACTAGATTGTTCAGGTCCCTACAGGGCCGACCTGCGAGGATTCTTGGCGGACAAGCGGAGATTGAAGCATTTCCAGACTACTTCCTCCTGTCTTCGACGATATGACTGCCAATTGGTGATGGTCCATTCAATGCAGTGTCGGTTACGACCGACCCTCGCCACTGCTCCATATCGGCGATCAGTCTTTGATCGACTGTCTGCGTGCGTCCCGATGAGGCATCCCAAAAGGAGCGGGCCACCGGATCCAGCCTCTGCATCCGTCAACATGACCGGAAGGGGGCGAGAGCTGCGCGGAAGAAGTCAAGCCTCTGACGACACCCCTTTCGGCTCCCCAGATCCAGATTATAGCCCGGGCTTAGGTGAAGTCTTGGTGCGCGAAGAAGGTGTTTTCCGAAGCACCAGATCCAGGGTGGCGATACCCTATAATTATGAGCAGCCTTCCTCCTCGACGGTCCCAACCGTGCCACAACTCAGGCGGTCACCCCAATCATCCGATGGAGAATATGAAGACAGCGGGTATGCCTCTTCAGCAACAGTCAGTTCGGTGCGAACGGACAAAGCATCGGTCAATATGGCCGAGAACGCCAATGACGACCTTCGTCGGCGTTTGGAAGCTCAGGAGCAGACCTCTAGAACTCAGCAAGAGGCCCTGGACAATATTCAACAGATGCTCGCTCAGCTCCTCATCAACCGGAATGATGATACCGGGAGTAATCATGACGAGGAGGGACATCTCAGCAATGATCCGCCCAAGACAGAGAGAACTAAGGGAGGCTCTTCCCTGGATGCCGAAGTCCTTAAAGGCCTTCAAGCTCAAATTTCATCCCTGGCTCAGAAGGATGAATTGAAGAAAGTGGGGGTAGTCCGTCCTTACCCACTGGAATGGGATTCGGTGCCATATCCGCCAAAGTTCAAACCACCAACGTTGCATACGTATGATGGTAAGAGCTCGCCCAATCAGCACATCTACTATTTCCGGTCCCAGACCGGTAATGTTCTAAGCAACGACGCCATCATGGCTAGGTTGTTCATCGGCACCTTGAAAGGGGTGGCATTCGACTGGTTCCGAAGCCTTCCTCAGGGCTCTATCAATTCCTGGATCGACCTGGAAACTCGGTTCCTCTCTCGCTTCTATGAGGATGACACCGAAGTGACCATGGACAAGCTCCTTTCCACTGTGCAGAGGAAAGGCGAATCTGTCCGTGAATACATTGAGCGGTTCAGAAATCTATCTCTGATGTGCCCAGCAGGGATGCCTTTACCCATGCTTTTACAAACATGCAGACATAACTTCTCGGATCAAGTAGAAGTTCGCATGGGGGCTGTCAAGGCCCACACTTGGAAGGAACTGGTCGAACAAGCTGAGATAGCCGAAAAAATCGGCTAAAAAGTTCGAGTCATCCGCCCCTAGAAGCAAATGGGGCGCGAACAACAAAGGGCGCAGCGATCTCCCGCAGTCTTCCCAAGCTAAAGGGAAGGAAATTATGTCCGTCGAGCTGACCGGGGACATGCAGTCAAAGGCCAAGAAGAGCAGCTTCAACAATCAGGAGCCCAAGTTCCCTCCTAAACAGTACTCCTTCAGAGACGACCAGGTGGTCACGATATTCCATTTGCTCCACAAAGGGAATAAGATGAAGTTGCCAGATGCTCGACGCCCTGATGAGATAGGGCGCACAAACGACCCTAAGTACTGCCTCTACCACAGGATGATCCACCATCCTACTGACAAGTGCTATGTTCTCAAGGATAGAATTCAAGCCTTGGTCGACGCCGGAGTCCTCACACTGAAGACGGAGCAGAAGAAAGTCACTGCCAATATGGTGACTATTGAGTTCGGCACTGCCCAGAAGGTCATGGTTCCCGACGGGACCTATTCAGCCCCGGCGCCACGGCTAGAAGTCAAGCATCCTTCAGCCATGACTCAATACAACAAGGGTCTCGTCCCTTTGACATTGGAGACAGGGGAAGTTATGTGGATACACCCTGACCTCGTCCAAGACGTACAGCGGACGTCGAAGGACTCCAGCAAAAAGGGCAAGTCCTGCAATGTCATCTCTGTCCTGCCAGATGATGGTAATCTTACTTCGGCTTCCCTCAGCGATTCAGAAGAAGAGAAGCATGCCTGTACAGCGCAGGCAGATGCGCCTCAACAGATGGGCACCCGGTCTGGAAAGTCATACCTAAGGCAGTATGACAGAACTACTGACGAGGTACAGCAACAAACGGCGTCAGTACCAATGCCGACATCCACTCCAATTCCAGCCAAGGGAAAGGAAAAACCTAAGGAAGTGCGATTCGACCACGTGTTGAAGAAACCGCCAAGCCAAGGGCTAGCCACGCCCTTTCGCTTTGATATATTGGCCCACTTAGCCAATATCCCGGCTCGTATCACAATACACGAGCTTCTTCGTCTCTCTAAAGAGACAAGAGAGGCACTCAGAGATGCGCTAGCCAACTCAGAGTCCTTTCTGACATACATGCCTGAGATTCCTGGTGATGAGATGCGGCTTTCCTGCTCAGAGTGCCATCACGCACAGTCAAAGGTACCTGCCATTACCTTCACGGCGGAAGATATGCTTCTCAAAGACAACAAGCATGATCGACCTCTGTACTATACCGGGTATATCGGTTCAACCTGTATTGAAAGGATACAAGTCGATCCGGGGTCTGCGCTCAGCATCATCCCCAAAAGGCTCCTCTACTTCCTTGGCATACCACTGTACAGGTTGTCCGCAACCACCACTACAATATATGGTTTCAACACCGGGAGCAGCCATCCGCTTGGAAAGATTCGGCTTCGCTGCAGAATCGGAAGCTTGAAGTCAGAAGTGACGTGCTATGTCATTGATGCTGACACATCATACAACCTGCTACTGGGACGACCATGGATCCATGCCAACTGGATCGTTCCATCCACTCTCCATCAGTGCTTCAAGTATGTTGAGGATGATGCGACAGTACGAACTGTCTTCGCTGAGAAGCAGCCCTTCAAGGGGGTGGAAAACTATTTCACAGATGCTCTCCTATATCAAGAGGCTAGTGGAACGCCGGGAGAACCATTGCCAGACAGTGATGGAAGTGGCAATGAGGCGGATTCGGAATCTGAAACGGGCATGCCGGCCATTCTGATTGGCGAGCCAATTGTAGCATGCTTTAATGATCCCCGATGTAAGATCCCTTCTGATGAGGAAGGCGAATGGATAATTAATGATAATATTTCTTTTGATTATCCTGCGAGCATCGAGTTGATCAAATCCATTATGGATGGCTCTCTTCATATGCCCGTACATGAGTCGAGTGTGGCTAGTACATCCGTGGAAGCCATAGAAGGGGCCACGCTGGTAGTCCCTCCGTCCAAGCAAGGTCAGTCGCCGATAATCTTCGGCAAAGTTCGGCCAGGGAGATCCTCAACTACAGACTCAAGCTCAGAGTCGGATGCTCCACAGTTCTTTCATTACGCGCCATCAGCGCGCCATATCATGAAGAAGATGGGTTACAACCTGAAGCAGGGAGCGGGCCTAAACTTCGGAAAAGGAAGACGCAGCTTGATGCGTAACTCCGTCCCAAGAGCGAAACCTGCAAATTACTATGATAGTACGCGCAGGGGGTTGGGTTATGTTACACCCACATCATCAACAACGGTTCAGGACAAAAGCGATGGATCGATCCCATCACAGTCGGCCTCATCCTCCGAATGGGACTCTGATGTCAGCATAGGAAGAATATTCGAAAGCCTCATGACTTCAAGCAGTCAGTTGGAACCCGCAGAGGTTGCCAATGAGGAATCATGGGCCCAGCAATTAAGTCTCCAATGGGAAAAGCGGTTTGAGCTGCGCGAGCCGCCTACCGAAGACAAGGTGATCCAGGTCAACTTGGGTAGTCAAGATCACCCCAAGCCTATTTTCATAAGTGAAAGCTTATCACTCATCGAAAAGGAAGAACTGATAATACTCATAAAAGAGTATATAGATGTTTTCGCCTGGAGCTATGAAGACATGCCCGGACTTGATCCACAGGTCGCTATGCACCGTCTAAACATCAAGCCCGACGTTAAGCCAGTCAAGCAGCAACAACGTCGGTTCCGCCCAAACATCATGGAGGCTATTGAAGCTGAAGTTCATAAGCTCATTGCTTGTGGCTTCATCCGGGAGGAACAACATCCAGATTGGGTGGCTAACATAGTCCCCGTCCTCAAGAAGAATGGGAAAATACGAATCTGCATCGACTACCGTGATCTCAATACGGCCTGTCCCAAAGATGAATTCCCATTGCCGATCACCGATGTCATGATCGACAACACATGCGGATTCGAGAGGATGTCTTTCATGGACGGCTTCTCAGGGTACAAC
This sequence comes from Agave tequilana, assembly GCA_038442645.1. Lineage (NCBI taxonomy): Eukaryota > Viridiplantae > Streptophyta > Magnoliopsida > Asparagales > Asparagaceae > Agave > Agave tequilana. The sequence continues at coordinate 389,439 of JAVJIF010032007.1, forward strand.
CAGGTCAAGATGTATCCTGATGACGAGAAGCATACTTCTTTCCGAACGCCATTGGGGGTATACTGCTACACTGTAATGCCCTTCGGACTGAAGAACGCCAGAGCAACCTACCAGCGGGCAATGAGCATGATCTTCCGCGACCATCTCCGAAAGACGGTGGAATGCTATGTTGACGACATTGCTGTCAAAAGCCGCAGCAAAGATGAACATCTTCGCGATCTGAGAACGATGTTCGACATAATGCGGGCTCATCAGCTGAAAATGAACCCGACAAAATCCTTCTTGGGAGTGTCCAGCGGCAAATTCCTTGGGTTCATCATCACATCAAAAGGGATCCACTTGGACCCGGACAAAGTCAAAGCCATCCAGGACATGCATCCACCAAGGAGCCTCAAAGAGCTCAGAGGCTTGCAAGGCAGGTTAGCTTACATCAGAAGATTCATTGCAAATCTTTCAGGCCGCTGCCAGCCATTCACCCGACTCATGAAGAAGGGTACTGCCTTCATATGGGATCAAGCTTGCCAAGAAGCTTATGAAGACATTAAGAGGTATCTCACCAAACCTCCGGTCTTAGTGGCCCCTACATCAGGGAAACCATTCCTGCTTTATGTAAAAGCATTGGACTATTCCCTCGGCGCTCTCCTCGCCCAGAAGGACGACAATGGCCATGAGCAAGCCATTTATTATTTGAGCAGAACTCTCATAGGAGCGGAATCTCGGTACAATCCTATTGAGAAGGAGTGTTTAGCTCTCGTCTTCGCTGTCCAGAAGACTCGACATTATTTGGTTGGCCAAACCATACATGTCATCTCCAGGGTGAACCCTTTACGTCTTCTCATGACGAAGCCAGGGTCGTTGAACTCAAGATTGGCTAAATGGGCACTGCTATTGTCCCAATACGACATAACCTTTACCCCTCAAAAGGCGGTTAAAGGTCAAGCCCTTGCAGAGTTCTTGGCTGCGCATCCAGTTCCGGAACATTCAAAACTTCACGAAGACATCCCGGATGAAGTCTTTGAGTCTAATGCAACCTCAGCAGAGGAAGTGTGGCAGATGTTCTTCGACGGAGCATCGCGGATGGGCCCTAAAGGCAAGATTATTGCCGGAGTAGGGTTGTGTTCATCTCCCCACAGGATCATATCCTTCCCAGAGCGTTCTCCTTGACAGAGTCATGCTCTAACAATGTAGCGGAATACAATGCTCTGCTCATTGGTCTCCAACTCGCCCACGGAATGGGGGTACGCTATCTTGAAGCTTATGGCGATTCAAAACTGATCATTAGCCAGGTAAAAGGTGAATATGAAGTCCGCCATGAGGACTTGGTGCCTTACTATCATACAGCTATCGAACTGGCTAGCCTATTTGAAGGCTTCTACATCGGGCATGTGTCTCGATCTCAGAATACCAAGGCGGATGCTCTCGCTGCATTAGCGACAACGCTAGCCTTGCCAGCCGACACCGAGTATCACCTCACAGTCGCAACCCGGCATCTCGTATGCTCCAAGCATATGCTAAGGATCCAAGAGGTCCATAATATCTCCGTGGATCTTGAGCCGAGGGATTGGCGCTTCCCCCTCATTGACTACGCTCTGCACGGTCTGCTTCCAGACGATCCCAAAGAAGCGGCGTCCATCAGACGAAGGTCGCTCCGTTTCTACTATGATCCCACTTTGAAGACACTCTACCGTCGTTCATATGACGGTGTCCTCCTCCGTTGCCTTTCCCATTCAGAGGCACAGGAAGTGCTTAAAGAAGCACATGATGGCATTTGCGGAGCTCACCAGCCGGGTCCAAAGCTTAAAGACAGGTTGCACAGACTTGGGTACTACTGGCCGACCATGATGGTCGATGCCACCCAATATGCACGAAGGTGTAAGGCGTGCCAGGTCCATGCAGACTTCATACACCAACCTTCGGAATTGCTCCACCCTACTACTGCTTCATGGCCATTTGAAGCGTGGGGAATTGATGTCGTAGGGCCAATTAGCCCCTCTTCGGCAAGAGGTCACCGGTTTATCCTGGCAATAACCGATTACTTCTCAAAATGGGCAGAGGCCATACCGTTGGCCGAAGTCAAAACCTCCAATCTGGTTAGCTTCATCAAACACCACGTCATCCATTGATTTGGTGTTCCCAGGCGGATCATTCACGACAATGGTCCTCAATTCATAAGCCAGGGTTCTATCGGTTCTGCGATAAATACCGAATTCAGAATGTGGCTTCAACCGCCTACAATCATGCCGCCAACGGCTTGGCAGAGGCATTTAACAAGACAATCATCAAGCTGCTCAAGAAGTTTGTCTCCTCGAACAAGCGAGATTGGGACGAAAAGCTCGGTGAATGCCTTTGGGCCTACCGGACCACGATCCGGACACCGACAGGCAATACGCCTTTCTCCCTGGTATATGGGTGCGAAGCGGTCATCCCATTGGAAATCCAGGTGCCATCATTACGGGTAGCCTTGACTACTAAGATGACATCAGAAGACAATGATCGCCTGCGTCTTCAAGAGCTCGAAGCCCTAGACGAGAAGCGGCTACAAGCTCAGCAACACATCGAGCTATATCAGGCTCGGATGTCAAAAGCCTTCAATAAAAAGGTCAAGCAAAGAGTCTTCCAGAAAGGAGACCTGGTCTTAGCTGTCAGACGACCGATGATTATGACGCACAAGACCAAAGGCAAATTTCAGCCTAAATGGGAAGGACCGTTTGTGATAGAGACGGTCTATTCAAACGGAGCATACCGCCTTACGACTGCAGACGGCGACCTCCTCATGATGCCAATCAATGGCAAATTCTTAAAGAAATACTATCCTTAATCAAGGATCTTGCTCTCGATCAAGTTAACATTACACCTCTGATCGAGATCCGCGCGTCCGGAATGCGCACAAAGAGAGCCTCTCTCTTTCTCCAAGCATATCAAACCTGCTGGTAGCTGGGGGTTTGCTTAAAATCCCAAGGGACCTGCTCCCATTTGATTCCCTCTCCAAAATCACCTACCAATTCTCATCCATAGAATGGTAGGACCACATATACTCCGCTGTTACGTTAACATTAAACCTATGACAGCAGTCCCCTCATTTCTCCTCGTGAGAACGAGATCTCCAAAGTCACTTACCAATTCTCATCCATAGAATGGTAGGACCACATATATCCCACTGTTATGTTAACATTAAACCTATGACAGTGGTTCCCTCGTGCAAACGAGACCTCTTCACCTATCATGAAGCTTGGTGGCTTCTCAACCAGTTACGTCATTGCGACCTCTGAACTGGCAGATAGCCAAGTTTCATCTACCATTGAGCTTAGTAGCGTCTCAATTGGTCATGTCATTGCGACCTCTGAACCAGCAGACAGCTAAGTCTCGATCTCGATACTCGTTGACATTTACAAAAGACGAGTATCACCTATTGATTGCAGCTTGGTGGCTTCTCAACCAGTTACGTCATTGCGACCTCTGAACTGACAGATAGCCAAGTTTCATCTACCATTGAGCTTAGTGGCGTCTCAATTGGTTACGTCATTGCGACCTCTGAACCAGCAGACAGCTAAGTCTCAATCCCGAGCCCTGTTGACATTTACAAAAGACAGGTCTCGATACTCGTTGACATTTACAAAAGACGAGTATCATCTACCATTGAGCTTAGTGGCGTCTCAATTGGTTACGTCATTGCGACCTCTGAACCAGCAGACAGCTAAGTCTCAATCCCGAGCCCTGTTGACATTTACAAAAGACAGGTCTCGATACTCGTTGACATTTACAAAAGACGAGTATCACCTATTGATTGAAGCTTGGTGGTTTCTCAACCAGTTACGTCATTGCGACCTCTGAACTGGCAGATAGCCAAGCCTCATCTACCATTGAGCTTAGTGGCGTCTCAATTGGTTATGTCATTGCGACCCCTGAACCAGCAGACAGCTAAGTCTCGATCCCGAGCCCTGTTGACATTTACAAAAGACAGGTCTCGATACTCGTTGACATTTACAAAAGACGAGTATCACCTATTGATTGAAGCTTGGTGGCTTCTCAACCAGTTATGTCATTGCGACCTCTGAACTGGCAGATAGCCAAGTTTCATCTACCATTGAGCCTAGTGGCGTCTCAAATTGGTTATGTCATTGCGACCCCTGAACCAGCTGACAGCTAAGTCTCAATCTCGATGCTTGCTGACATTTACAAAAGGCAAGTATCTCCCTTCCTTTCAAGCCCCGCAAGGGCTAACCTCGAGACTGGTGACGTCCCATTCGGTTATGTCATTGCGACCTCTGAACCAACAGACAGCCATGTCTCATTATCTAAACAGCAGACGACAAAAGAAAAATTTTCTATTAAATCCAAAAAGATGGGATACATGGAGGAGCCTATAGGCGTACATGATAAGATCGGATCCGATCTCCGAGCGAAGCTAGCCGCGTCCTCCTGTCATCTTCAGCCTGGGCCAGCGACTGTGATCTTATCTCCGCCTCATCGAAGTCCACCGCCTGAGCCAGACGAGCCTCGGTCTCCGCCAAAGTCGCCCTCTGTGATGACTTCCGCTCCGCCAGTTCCTCACTTCGAGCCCTGAGCTGCTTAAGTCGCGTAGACTCTTCATGACGCATCTGTGTAGCCTTCGACAAGAGGAGATTTGCCTTTCGGATCATCTCTTCAGCCCTCTTGATCTTATCTTCAGCGTCAAGAAGAGCACTGTTGGAAGCATCAATTGCACTCCCAACCTCTGCTTCCTCTGCCTCCAAGGACCTCAAGTCAGAGGAGATAGCCTCAACAGCCTCTTGAGCAGCGAGCTGAGCCTCGCGCTTCTGGGCGACAAGACGGGCCAGCCGTTCATCAGCCAAAGACGCTGCGTCGGAACGATAGAAATGGCGCCATTCCTCCACGTCCTTCTCAAGGTCATCTACCAGGAGCTCCAGAGCAGTAGCTTGATGGTACCCCTCAAAGTCCCGGATACACTCAATGCCACGGGAGAGAACCATCTTCAGCTTCGAGAACGGCACAGGCGAGCCCTTCAAGACGAGACCGATAGTCTGCTCCAAGCTGTTATAGAAGCTGTCAACCAGATTACCGATGAAGTCATTCTCAGCTTCATCAACCCTTGAGACAACCTCGGAGCAATCTACTATCCCAGTCGACACCGCCGCAGAAGAAGAAGCGGGAACATCGACAGCAGCAGGGCCTGCAAGGCGGTAGCTTTGAAAAAGCTTCACTTCATGGATAAAACTGCATCTTTGCAGAAAATATCCAAAGCGCCAGCTTCGCTTAAAGCAGGGAGTGACATAGCCCTAAGGGCTGACGTCATCAAAGGGAATTATGGTCAAAAGTCATCATGACTGAGAGGACTTATTCAAGTCCTTCTCCTCAAACAGTACGGAGATGGCCCAAGTTATGGCTTCGTGCGAAAGCCCAAAGAAGAACTGTTCAGTTCTTACTTCCCTGGTGCAAGCAAAATAAGGAAGTTGAAGGGAAACGAGTTCCCTGATAAGGACAGATCATATTTGATCGTCCTAATAGCCGAGTATCGACTCCAAAGGATGAAGACCACTCTCTAATCAAATTGGAGAGTCTCTTACCAGCGATTGGTCGCTCAATGAACGGAGGAGGAGGACCCTCCGCTGCAGAAGTCGCTGCTTCCTTTCCCGCTCGTCTCTTGGGCGCCATTGAAGGAATGCAAGAGTGCTCAAAGTACTCTGAAGCAAAGGAGGAAGAAGAAGAGGAAGAGATAGAAAGTTCTCTAAAAATAAAGGGAGATCTTCCCATATTCAGCCCAATCGGGCTTTTATAGGCCAATCAGCGCCTAAATCAAGGCCTCGAAAAAGGGCACATGCCGCCGTTTCGAATTAATTCGAAACAGTGCCCGAAGCGCCTGAGGCGCTTTTCCCAAAGTGCGACGGTTCAACCCCACTAAAGGGTTAACTCCGCGCAGGAGCAAAGTGCGGGCTTCGCACAAACCTTCAAAGACTTCGCCAGGAGGTCTACCTTAGCCCGCCAAAGAGGCTGCTGTTTGCGGGACATGCCGGTCTCGCGAAGATCATTCGAAGAAAGGACAATGTCCTTAACTCTGCATACAGTTCAGCCCAGCTATGGCCAGACTCTCAGTGAAAGCAAGCAAATCAGATGATCAGACAATGAACTTTCATTGATTCAAAAGCAAGGGTACATTGATATTACATCGAAGTTGTGTTTCATACAACACACTCAGTTGCCCAACAAGATCTTTTGAGGCATACAAGCGGTTTTATCTGCTACCAAGCCAGATCAACGGGACAGGAAAGGCCTTCCTCCTGCACAAGGCCGTAATCCTTCGCACATGAGCAGATGGTGCCACAAGGACACGGTCATTTTTCTCCACAAAATGGCAGATCTTACCAGGCCATTTTTGTTGAAGCCTGGCAATAAAAGCTTATCGCCGCCAACACGTCAGATCACCTATAATGGGAACTAGTTTTGATGCTAGTGATCTGACGGGTGTGAGGCCCACTCCCATGAAGTGGATCGTCCCCGACGAAGGCCACCAAAGTTGAAAGTCGGCAGCCAGCCTCACCTCAGATCGAATCATCTCGGATAAGAGGCTGCCAACAGCCCCTGGGACGCGCATCCGCTGCCCCGAATTGTTCCTCCTGCTTAAAAGTAAAGCTTCAACCGGGGAAGCATAAGGCAATTTTATGGCTTCTTCCATCAAGTCACCAGACTGGCAAGCATAGCTCGCTGCAAGGCAAATTGAAGCAAGTTAGCAGTTAAGCACAGAAAGAGCTGCAAAAACATTAAGTCAGATTCTTCAGCGGCAAAGCAATCCGACTTCAGCAGAGGACAAGTTCCACCTGCACAGCAACCATGGGCTGGCTCAGCAAACGCCAAGTCCTAGCCTCGCCTATACGGCAAAGTCAGACTGATCTTGTGAAGAACAGTCTCAACCTCGCCAATATGGCAAGACTGGCTCAACTATTGAAGAAGCCAAGTCCCAAGTCCTGCCTGCGCAGCGGACTTAACAAGCAATGGTCTTTCTGATCAAATCAAGATGATGGTTTCGCAGAAAGCCGTGATGAGATCCTTCTCTGCAGCAGCCAATTGCAAGATGAAGAACAAGGGAAGCTAATCTCTGAAGCGAGCTGCCAAAGCTAAATCAAGGGAGATGAGTTCCCTAAAAAGCGGTGAAGTCTTTAAATGATCAAGACTTACTGGTCCTTGGCCGGTTAGACAACCAGGGTGGGCTTTCCCACTAATTCTGAGATCTGAGTATCTCTCACAACCAAGAGAAGGGAAGAAGAAAGGCAAGGCACTTCTCTTCAGAGGACCTCAAGTGTCCTATTTATAGGCCCCATGGCCTGAGCACAACCACCTCAAGCGTGGAAGCACGAGCGCACTTAAGGCATTGATTGCGCCTTGATGACAGGGACGGTTCCCATTGGAACCGTACAAGGGAAGAAAACGTCTCCCTCATAAAAGGCACTTATGGCGCCTTGAATAAAGGGAATATCCTCCCTTGGAAACGTGCAAATCGGAGAACATCTCTCTCGATTGGCGCGAAAGAAGGAATGATCCTCCTCGTAACCGCCCCACGGCAGTTGGCTTTGAAAAAGCAACAGGAGTTCCAAAGCGAACTTATTTCTTGAAAGCCCAGATGCGGAGCTACCCCGACGCGAAGCTATTCGCGAACCAGTGCAAACTCTTCGGCGGATCCATCCCAAAGCAGGATTGAAGGCGAAGCTGAACTCAACCATCATGGCGACGTTCATACTCCACACCACCATCACAGCAGTTCAAAGTATTTCGAAGTCTGGGCTATTGCAGACTTTCGAAAACTTTGAAGGGGGTCTTGTTGACACTTAAAAAAGACAAGATTCTCATTGGTCCGAACGATGTCTAAACTTGTTGACATTTACAAAAGACAAGGGACAGACGAGCTGAAGACCAGTTTTTCACCCAACTCCAAGGGACGAGGAAGCGGTTTGGACTCCACTGATCCAGCAAGCAGAACAGTGAACCCGGATTGTTTTCTAAACAGACCTCAGCAGGTCTAAAATGCTAGCATTTAGCATTACATTAGCCCAAAGAGATAGCCTCGCTTGAGAGGCTAGCATCATCCAACTTCGCCAGGAAGCTAACTGACAGCTTCGCCGAAAAGCCTCTTTTCGGACTTCGCCAGGAATTGCCTCTAGCTCCGCTATGAGCTTCAAAGCGGGCAGCTCCGCCATCAGCCTGCTATGGTCAACCTTTGACTAATCAAAATCTCCTGATGAGATCGGATTCAATCTAATCAAATCCAATCAGGATTCAAATATGGCAGGTGATTGCCGCAATCTCTTGACTCTCTTGAAACGAGTAAGAGGATCAGGGAAAATCCTTCAACGATATGGAAAGGATCATAACACATCGGAAAGATCAACCGACTTGCCATTTTCTAGCTCCGCGGAAGCTATTATAGCCTCGCAGCAAGGCTACTTTCCAGATTCAAACAGATTCGGTTCAATCTGTTTCTATATCTTCAAAGGGGACGATTATACCCTTACTTTCTCTATAAATAGCCCGTCAGGGCACAAGAGAGAGGATCGCACAAGAGAGAGGATCGCACAGGAGAGAGAGGACTCCACAAGCAGAGACTTCTTCATAACGCATCGTGCGTTCTCTAATTCAGAGACCTTCCAAGAGAAATACTTCTCTTTTCAGGGTGGTGATACCCTAACAACCTCTTTTCCTCAAGGAATCTCCGGAACCAGGCGAGAAGGAATTCCTCACAGAAGTGGTTTTGAGAAGTAGTCAGAGGGTTCTACCAATCCTCTATTCTCTGATTCCCGGAACCAGGCGAGAAGGGAATCTCATCGCTCGCATCGTCAAAGGGACAAAGTGGTCGCGCGCTGACCAGACTCCTATCGGAACACTTCTCCAGAATCTCTGAGGAGATCTACTTGTAATCTTTTTAGAATACTTGTAATTTAGCTCCTCAAACTTTTTATTTGTAAGTTTTCCCCCCTTTGCAAACATAATGGAAACAATCGCTTCCTCCATTGTGAAATCACCTAGAAGGGGGTGAATAGGTGATAGTGCTAATCTAGAAACTAAATGCGGAAGCTAAAACTATTTTTACAACACACTTAATACAACCAACAAGTGTAGCCGAATTTCCCGTGAAGGGCTCTGGACTAACTCCTCTTGATTCCCCGAGATAAGGGTTGAGGTGCTATATGAAGCTCTTGTGGTTAAGTACAAGTGAGGCACACACAACAAGCCAAGCATATAAGGATGATAAGTAATATGAAATAATGCAAGACACAACACAAGCAAATAGATATGAATGATATGAATGATGCTTTGTACAAATAAAAGAGAGAGAGGGTTTAGAGGCAATGGATCAATCGCAAACACAAAGAGATGTTTCGAGGTTCGAGCCCCTAGCTCTACGTCCCCGCTTTCACCGAGAAGGATTTCTAATCCACTATCTTGTCCACCGAGGACTCCCACCGAGGGAACCTCCACCGAGGAGGATTTTTTTACAACAAGGGAGTACCAAACTCCTCTCTCAAACACCACCTCACAACCGAGGGGTAGGCCCGTAGCCAAACAACCACAATCACCTCTACCGAAGAGGGATACAAACCAAACTCCACCTCTCACTAGAGGGAGCAAACCAACAATCTCAACCTCTACCAAAGAGGGAGCAAACCAATCACCCGATCAACCTCTACCAAAGAGGGATACAACAAAACAAGGGTGTTTACAACTTGGAGGTTACAACAACCTCAAACAATCTCTTTTTCACAAAATAAATGATCCTAATAGAATAGGATAGAAGATAGGCTCAAGTGTGGAAAACAAAGTGTTTTGATCAAAGAAATACTCTTGGGAAAATACCAAATAGATATGAAAATTTTAGATCAAAAATAACTTCCCAAAAACCTAATTTCTTTGAAATAAAACAAAACACTTTAAAAACAAATAGATGAATCTTTTTGGCACTTAAACTCTTTTGAAAACTTGTTTAACACTAGAGACACACTGAATTTTTTCTTGTCAAAAGTCTTGTCAAAATCCCAAAAGATGGGGTATTTATAGCCCCAAAGAAAACTAGCCGTTAGGCTGATCTGTCAGCCTGACAGCCTGCGGTCGACGGCCGGTCGACCGCCAACGGTCATATATGGCCGTTGGGGCATCCCGGTCGACCGCTCGGTCGACCGCCCAGATACCAGAGCAAGGCTCTCTGGTCCGGTCGACCGACCGGTCGACCGGCCCATTGCCTGGCCAGACGTGCACAGACCTGTGCACGTCGGTCGACCGAGCGGTCGACCGGCTCTGGCATGCGGTCGACCGTCCCGGTCGACTGCCAAAGCCTGACAGCCAATTTTTGGGTCCGAAAAACATGTTAAAAAATATTCTAATAAATCTTGTAAATCTTCTAAAATTCCCTAAAATAGTTTTAACATTTTGCATTGATATATAAACATGTGATAAAAATTTCAACTCAAATATCAGCAATTGAATATTTTTTGTGTTTTGAAAGTTTTACCAAAAATCAAAACTTGTATTTTATCAAACTTTGATTTTTCAATACATGAATAGGTATGTCAAACTAAGTTTGTATAAGAAGTTAAGCATGCATGTATAGAAAGAATACATCTACTATACATATAAACCATTTAAACTTGTTTTGATCAATCTATTCATGAAAACCAATATCAAAACCAAACGTGTATGTGTATTGTGCACTTGAGCATATCAACTATTCTTATCTTTACACATGGATCTAAAATACAAACTAACTAGGATACCTAAGTCTTCTTGACGATCTTTATCTTCAAGCCGACTCGATCCCAAACTCCGTGATCCAACGAGCATGGCTATGAATGATCTTGACGCTCGGGCTCGGGAATCACCAGTGAAGGCTTCCAAACTCCTCTTTTTGAAGCAATCACCAACTAATATCTTGTTACATGATCTGAAACTAAAATCACAAGATTATTAGTAAACATAACTACATGAGTTAATCATCATCAAAACTAGAGTGGAAGGCCTCCGGCCAACAATCTCCCCCTTTTTGATGATGACAAAACTCATGGAGTTATATGCATGGATTAAAGTTAAGCTTCAAAGAGCTCCCCCTTAACTCATGCATAGCAATAAACAAATAAATATGCAATGTAAGCTCTTAAACATGAATGCATAGATATGCATAAAACGTGCTCTTGATACCAATAAAAACATGTTCTTAAATATGCTCTTGATACCAATTAAACAATTAAACGACAAACTAATAAAACATGCATATAAAACATGCATATAAACTAAATATCTCTCCCCCTTTTTATCAATCATCAACAAGGGGGTCCAAGTAAAAACAATCAATAAATTTTTCTCCCCCCTTTTTGTTCGAAACAAGGAATCAACTAAGGGGTCAAACAAAGCAAATCAATAAATAGATATATGCGATATACATTCATGAGAGGAAGATGCTAAGTTAACTTCCCTACATATATGCATTACATGAAGAAAGGATGACAAGCCTAATTCACATAACATAAATATGCAATGCATAAGAAGATGTGAAGCTCCCCCTACAAACGTGTATCGCATAAAGAAGAGTTGTCAAGCTCCTCAATATAAGATACACTCACATGAATCTATATGTAGAAAGATGTTAAGCTCTCCTTGCATATATGCAATCATATCAAAACATTTTTAACATTTCTTATTAAAACACAATTTTGAATTTTCTCAAAAAAATAAATTTGATACCAATTAAGAATGTGTCAAAGTAGTGCATCTTGATAGCAATAGAAATTAAACATTATAAACATTGAATTCCTAACATAATTTTGATACCAATTGAAATTATTATTCTTTAAAGCAAATGATACAAAATGGAATTCATATTTTCTATCATAAAGCAGGGAGTGAAAATCAAATACCAATTGAAATATGAAATACAAATTTTCTCCCCCTTTATGAAATACCAAAAGAAACATTGCATAAGCTTGTATATGAATACCAATTGAAAACTAATCATTGAAACAAAATTGAAACTCAAGCTTAGCATAAACACAAACATATATATGTATGAAAAATAGATACCAATTGAAATTGATATTCTTTGAAATGCAAGCATACATATACGAAAATATATGAGTATACAATAAAAGTCAAAATTGATACCAATTGAAAGAATCTAATGATACCAATTGAAACAACAATAATATCAAATGTATATATCATATTTCCTAACCTCCCAACACATGCTTATGTTTAAAAGATTTTCAATGTAAAGCATACACAAGGCATGGTCTCCCAACCAACCGCCCATAGAAGGTAGGGGTTTTTAAAAAATAGGTTTGAAAAATAAAGTATGTTTGAAAACTCTACCATATGAAGAATACGGACTAGTTAAATGGAAAAACTTTTAACTAGTACGAAATCCTTCAAGTAAGGAATAAAAACAAATTATTTTTCATAAAAACATGAAATTCACAAAATAGCTAACACTCATAATCAACGAAGCATAAATATAACTCATGAAAACAAAACATGAGTAAACAAGAAATGTGAGTGTACAAATACAACGTGAAAGACATGATCATGAAAGTATTCAATTTAGCTCAAAATTCCTTGAAACAGAAAATCATCAAAAACTTATTTAATCTTCAAGGCATATGTATGTCTTATACAAACTAAGTATACATACATATCCAAACACAACGGTCCACAAATGCATATGCATGAAGGCACGTGGCTCAAAGGATGTGTATGTATAATCAATAGTTTAGACAAGATGGATATATACATAAAGTTAAATAAGAATTCATAAACCATGTCAAAAATGGGAATACAAGTCTAAAATGTATGAATCATCAAAACTAGACTATACTAGCACATCTAATGGGAACAAATAAGCATTCAAGCTCAAACATATATAGATTAATTTGTGGCCCACTATATGTACAAGTATATACCAAGTTTTAATGAAAACTAACATTTAAACATATATTCAAATCATGAAGCATCAAAACAAGATATAAATCAACATGATAAACATAAACATGATTATTATGTAAATCCACATGTTATTAAACCTATGATAAACATGATAGCTAAACAAATGGTGAGAACACAAAATAATAGTCCATATTAAATATGGGTGTCTCAAATACTATACATGTATGTCAAGAGTCTAATAATCATGGCATTTTCATAATAATCTAAAAACAGCAAAACATGCTACAAAAAAATGAACATGAAAAGCATGCATAAATATTAAAGGGTAAGAGACCGTTACCATAACCTATGAGGCAACTTCTCCATGTCTCCAAATAAGGTGGTCCTCCCATCAAACATCCCTTGAAAGTGATGCATCCACATAATTTCCATGAAGCTCGGAACGCATCCACTCCAAGGTACCGCTACTCTCACGTCATGCGAGAGCCCACACCTACATAAAATACAATAGGGGTGGTCTTTGGGTACCCACAACTTTTTGGGTCCATGGGGGTTAGTACCTTCTCTAACCCAAACAAATTATTTGCTAAATTTACATCATGTAATATATCAAAGTAAAATTTAGCAAGGTGGCCCTTACGTCCACAATGTGTACAAGTGTACACATGAGCATACATGTGATGGGTGTGTCCGTGAGGAGCATGTGTATGCCGTGGGGGGTGTGCATGAATAGATGAACTTATTTCTTTCGAAACAAAGTTTCCAAGCGTGTATGGTTCATGGCACATTGGCTCATAGTGGAGCCCAAACAATCCATTTTCTTCTTATTAAATTTATATCATTTTCAATCAAAGAAGAAGTGGAACATGCAATAGGTGTTCTAGGTGAAGCATGGCAAACATGCGAAACAATATCATTTTTCGAAACAATATTTTTCTTTAAACAATCTTCTAAATCCTTAGAAATAGAAATTATTTTGTTTTTCAAGGAAACATTCTCTTTTAAAACAAAATCAATTTTGAAGTTAAAACTTTATTTTTTCTTCAAAATTGTTTCACAATCATTATTTTTCAAAACTTCATTTTCTTTTAATGCAAGTTCAAGTCTAGATTTTAATGAATCCCTCTCATTAGAAATCTCCTCCTTCTCTTGCAAAACAATCTCAATTTTTGAAAACAAATCCTCTTTTTCTTTATTTAATTTACAAGTTTTTCTTTTTCAAAATTTATATTTTTCAAGCAATTTTTCACAAATAATAGATAGTTCTTCATTCAAAGCATGGGCATCAATAAATTCATTACATGAAGAATTAGAATCAAAACTATCTAGTTGAGTTTCCGATTGTACCTCAAGGGAGTCATTCCCTTGGACCATTAAGCATTGTGAATCGGATTCTCCACTAGTTTCCTCCGGTTGATTTGACATTTGAAGCTTGGAGGTGGATGTGGTTGTCACATTGTTCCACACTGCAAAGGCAGAATCAAGGTTAGAAACAAGCATAAGATAATCTTTTAGATAACGTGCTTCTAATGGCCTCAAGGGCTTGTGCATTGGCCCCTATATGCTTGCTATCACTAAGGTAGGATTCCTTAGTGATGGTAAGGTGAACCTTATATCCTAGGTGTTTATAGGTAAATGGACATCCTAGTCTTCCAAACAACAATGTTGGAAGAATCAAATATAGGTGGGGTCATAAAGTCCAGGGTATAACTATATGTGTGCAAACAAGCAAAATACAAATGATAGATTAGCAAAAAAGATCTCACTCCTAGGATGTTAAGCCTAAAGTATCAGGGAGCGTAGGCTCTGATACCAACTGAAATCACCTAGAGGGGGGTGAATAGGTGATAGTGCTAATCTAGAAACTAAATGCGGAAGCTAAAAACTATTTTTGCAACACACTTAATACAATCAACAAGTGTAGCCAAATTTCCCGTGAAGGGCTCTGAACTAACTCCTCTTGATTCCCCTAGATAAGGGTTAGGTGCTATATAAAGCTCTTGTGGTTAAGTATAAGTGGGCACACACAAACAAGCCAAGCATATAAGGATGATAAGCAATATGAAATAATGCAAGGTACAACACAAGCAAATAGATATGAATGATGCTTTGCACAAATAAAAGAGAGGGTTTAGAGGCAATGGATCAAACGCAAACACAAAATATGTTTCGAGGTTCGAGCCCCTAGCTCTACTCCCCGCCTTCACCGAGAAGGATTTCTAATCCACTATCTTGTCCACCGAGGACTCCCACCGAGGGAACCTCCACCGAGGAGGATTTTTTACAACAAGGGAGTACCGAACTCCTCTCTCAAACACCACCTCACAACCGAGGGGTAGGCCCGTAGCCAAACAACCACATCACCTCTACCGAAGAGGATACAACCAAACTCCACCATCTCACTAGAGGGAGCAAACTAACAATCTCAACCTCTACCAAAGAGGGAGCAAACCAATCACCCGATCAACCTCTACCAAAGAGGAATACAACAAAACAAGGTTGTTTACAACTTGGAGGCTACAACAACCTCAAACAATCTCTTTTCCACAAAAACAAATGATCCTAATAGAATAGGATAGAAGATGGCTCAAGTGTGAAAAACAAAGTGTTTTGATCAAAGAAATACTCTTGGGAAATACCAAATAGATATGGAAATTTTAGATCAAAAACACTTCCAAAACCTAATTTCTTTGAAATAAAACAAACACTTTAAAAATAAATAGATGAATCTTTTTGGCACTTAACTCTTTTGAAAACTTGTTTAAACAGTAGAGACACACTGAAATTTTTCTTGTCAAAATCCCCAAGAGATGGGGTATTATAGCCCCAAAAGAAAACTAACCGTTAGGCTGATCTGTCAGCCTGACAGGCCTGCGGTCGACCGCCGGTCAACTGCCAACGGTCATAAATATGGCCGTTGGGTATCCCGGTCGACCGCTCGGTCGACCGCCCAGATACAGAGAGCAAGGCTCTCTGGTCCAGTCGACCGCCGGTCGACCGGCCCATTGACTGGCCAGACGTGCACAGACCTGTGCACGTCGGTCGACCGAGCGGTCGACCGGCTCTGGCATACGGTCGACCGTCCCGGTCGACCGCCAAGCCTAGCAGCCAATTTCTGGGTCCGAAAAACATGTTAAAAATATTCTAATAAATCTTGTAAATCTTCTAAAAATCCCCTAAAATAGTTTTAACATTTTGCATTGATATATAAACATGTGATAAAAATTTCAACTCAAATATCAAGCAATTGAAACATTTTGTGTGTTTTGAAAGTTTTACCAAATCAAAACTTGTATTTTATCAAACTTTGATTTTTTAATACATGAATAGGTATGTCAAACTAAGTTTGTATAAGAAGTTAAGCTGCATGTATAGAAAGAATACATCTACTATACATATAACCATTTAAACTTGTTTTGATTAATCTATTCATGAAACCAATATCAAAACCAAAACGTGTATGTGTATTGTGCACTTGAGCATATCAACTATTCTTATCTTTACACATGGATCTAAAACACAAACTAAATTAGGATACCTAAGTCTTCTTGACGATCTTTATCTTCAAGCCGACTCGATCCAAACTCCGTGATCCAACGAGCATGGCTATGAATGATCTTGACGCTCGGGCTCGGGAATCACCAAGTTAAGGCTTCCAAACTCCTCTTTTTGAAGCAATCACCAACTAATATCTTGTTACATGATCTGAAACTAAAATCACAAGATTATTAGTAAACATAACTACATGAGTTATCATCATCAAAACTAGAGTGGAAAGCCTCCGGGTCAACACATTGGTGTTGCCGCGAAACTTTCCCTTCTCAAGTGCCGCTTAGGTGGGGATTCTTTAGATAATTTCTCCTTTTCCCCCAGCTTTAGTAGGCTTTCCTCTCTTGTCTTTAGGTTTGGATGAATCTTCTATCCTCTTGAACTCGATAGGTGACTCAATCACTTGAATGGCTTGGTCAAGTGTTTGGATCCCTCGCCTTTATAGTTCCATCTTGGCCCACCCAACGAAGCCATCCATGAACGGGAATAGAGAGTCCTTCTCGTCCATGTTGGGGATCTCCAGCAGTAAGTCTGAAAATTCTTTTACATAATCACGAATAGAACCTTTCTGAGTAGGCGTCGGAGTTTACCTCGGGCCTCGTCCTGGTGCATTTTCCGGATAGATTTCCGCTTAAGATCCGCCTTGAACTCTTCCCATTATTGATGGAACATATGTCCTTCTTCATATCTTCACATCGCCTACGCCACCATAATGTAGCGATATCTTCAAGGTAAAGAGGCACAACTTGAATCTTAGAGGCATCATCTCGAAATCTGGCAGCAATGAAGTAGACTTCTATACTCCAAGAAAGTCATCAATCTCCCGAGCATTTTGAGACCCCTTATATGGCTTAGGTTTGGGCACATCTTTAACCATAAAGGATGTGACACCATACCTCGAGTTGCTAATGCGATATCATGTTGGTCGATCCTCTCCTTAAGCTCAGCCAACTCCTTCAAGAGTACCTCCATGTGGTTCCGCAAGCTGCGTTCTCCTCTCAAGGAAGTGTCCCCTCGATGGCGGAATTCAAGCCAACTGCATCTCCTCCTGAAGCTCGTCTCCCATAAACTTCCAGCTTGTCGATGCGCTCATCGTAAACCTCCAACTTATCCGTCACGGTAAGCTCTATTTTAACTAAACCGTGCCTCCAGCGTCACCATAACATCTCGGGATTTCTCCTACGAGGCTTGGGAGCATCTTCGGATCCACAACTCCAACTACCTCGGCACGAAGATCAGGGCTCGACATATCACTCCCTGAAACCTGGCTCTGATACCAACTATCACGGGCGGATTCTTTTGACCTGAACCACTCAAACCCGCGCAACACTTAACTCACTCTTTCCCTTTAGAAGCGAAGCTAAGTCAACCTACCCTCACACCCACTCATGAGAGAGAGAGAGAGAGAAACCTTGATAGAGAAGTGAAAACTTATATTGCTTATGCTTACTTTGCTGTCTACAAATGAGTATCCTTGACCCCTATTTATAAGTAAGGGATTGTACAAGAATTCTCTAGATTTGGAGGCTTCTAGAATATTTAGAAGCTCCTATGCATTCATGCCTAAATATCTTCCTCTTTAATTTTCTATGAAATATCCCCTCTTTACATGATATTTACAATGTTGTCTTAGAACACTCTATAACTCTCTAAGTATTCTAGCAACTTCATCACATAGGATGAACCCAAAATGGGCCCAAGTGCACAAATGGAGCAGTTCGTGACACATAGGCTCTCTCAAGGAGGAGTATTCTGTTCCTTGACGGTGTCGTCCGTGCTCGAAGACAGCCAATCTTGTTCTTTGTGATTCTAATGGCTCTATGTCGACACCTACATTTCAGCTTTGGATTCAAAAGCCGTTGCCCGTGGCTAAGCCTGATTACACCTTCTCGGGTTCAAACATGGCGCCTTGGCCATCAAGGCTAGCTCTGCGCTCACCCATGCTTGAAAGCAACGGGGAAAACGTCGAAAGATTAGGATTAGGCCGATCAGGGAAATTTCTAAGAGCAATGATGGTGTTGAGAGATTTATGAATTTAGTGTAAGAATGGGAAAAGGGGTATCAAATTGGTGTCTCAGCCTCAGCTTCAGACTTTTAATGAGTTTAGTGTTACGAATGGAAAGAAGGACATCAAATTGGTGTCTCAGCCTCAGCCTCGGCTTTTTTCGCAATCATTTTAGTAAATTGGGTCATGTGGCTGTAGATATATAGTAATTGCAGATGTAAATATTTGCTAATTTTATGATGAGAAGCTGGCAGAATTAATACAGTTTTGACGCAGATTTTTGTACTTTGGCAAATTGGGATTCTAATTTAATGAGTGGAAGACTAAAACCTGTACTAAAAGCAGCTGAAATCTGTTCATCTGTCAAACCTCTGTTTAAACCTCTGTTCACAAACAACAATACG
Source organism: Agave tequilana (assembly GCA_038442645.1). Taxonomy (NCBI): domain Eukaryota; kingdom Viridiplantae; phylum Streptophyta; class Magnoliopsida; order Asparagales; family Asparagaceae; genus Agave; species Agave tequilana. Next base: position 408,309 of record JAVJIF010032007.1, read on the forward strand.
TAGCAAAACTGAATAGAACTTGAAATCTCAATCTTTTTTCCTTCGGCAAAATCGCTTCGGAGGAAAAGTTATTTACAAATTGATACCTTTTTGTTTGTTAATTACTTACTCTTCCATTTCCTCTGTGGGCCTGTTTGTTAAGGGTGGAAGTGAGGAAGTGAAGAAGTGAGAAAGTGGTAATAGTTCCCTTTGGAACTTGGGAATTGGTTTTAAATTTTCTGGTGTTTGAATGCTGTTGGGAAGTGTGGTTTGGAAAATGTTATGTCTTTTCCGTGTTTGGATGGTAATGTGAAAGTGAAAGTGGAAAAGTTGACTACAAAGTTGATCGCAAAATAATATTAAATTAAAAATTAATAAGAAAAATAAAATTAGACTGTAATTAGAATGCAAGTGAATTTACATGAGAGCAAAAAATTAACTGTTTTGTGCTACAACTTATTACAATGAGATTTACATGACTACAAAATAACTGTAGCACTCTGGAGTGAGGAAAACGTTGTGTAAAGGAGAAAAGAGAAAGGAAAAGAACTTTTTCTATTTTCCTTTTCCGGTGTTTGGATGAACAAGCGGAAATGAGAAAAACACTTCCCACTTCCTCACTTCCACCCAATTCCGAATCCAACAGCCCCTGTGGCGTCTAACTTCACTCTGTTCTGACTGTGAGACGCCATTCTCGACCTCACACGAGGTGGTCTCTTTGTTATAATACTGTTCTTCACCAAAGTTCCACAAGTACACAAACCATCTCAAAAATCAGTTGCGCAATCCGCGTAACACGAATTCTTTGACTCTTTCCATGCTTCTTCTTCGATGCAGGGGCTAGAGCAAGCGGCCTTGATAGCCAGAGCCGCCATATCCGAGCCCGAGAGCACGTAGTCAAGCTCCCCAATCGGTAGCACAAAATATGCAGGAAGAGGAGAGGAAGTCGAGGAAGTCGACGAGGTGGAGAAATCCCTTCAGCAACAGCAGCAGCAGGGAAGCAGCAGCAGTAGCACGGTCGACCGAGCCGGTCGACCGTTGGGAAGCAACATCAGTAGCAGCAGCAGCACGGTCGACCGGCCCGGTCGACCGTTGTGCACCAACGTGCACAAGGTTGTAGCGGTCGACCGTCCGGTCGACCGACTGAAAGTGCCTAACTCTCGGTAGGCACGGTCGACCGGCACGGTCGACCGGTACCTATGGTCGGTCGACCGACCGGTCGACCGACAGTCGGGTTCGGGCTGTTTCGGAAATTTACTGAATTGAAATTCAGCCCAAATTGGAAACTGATTACTAGGGTTTCTCTTTTGGTTATATGAGAGAGGCAGAGCTCTCTTTATGATGTAATGCTGAAATACTTGTATTGATTCACAAATCATAGAAAATCTCTATTCCTTACCCCGAGGACGTAGGCGAAATTGACCGAACTCTTTAAATTCTGTTTTTTTGTGTTCTTCTCATTGATTGTTTTGTTATTTGCTGTTGGTGGTACTGTTATTTTGCATGTGGGATCTAGGGTTTCCTCTACGTGGTTGTTGTTCGGGCGCACAACAAGTGGTATCAGAGCATCTCAGGTCGTGGGATCATCCGGCGATTCGAAGGGCTTCGGTTCCTGATTTGGTGGAGATCGTGTGTCGATCTCATATCAGTTTTGGATCTGTTTGTGGGATCGTGTGTCGATCTCAGAACAGTACGTGAAGTGCTCAAGGAATCATTGGAGGAGAAGATTCAGTCAGAAACTCATCTAGGATTTCGTGAGGAGGTAAAGATTTGATCTTTATCACAGTTGTTTATCTATCTCTGTTGGTTTTCCGCATTACATAGAGGATCTAGTTGAGAGGATGGCAGAAGAAAGTACATCATGAGGACCATGAATCCTCATCCGAGATTGACATGGTGAAGTTTAATGGCACTAACAATTTTGGCATGTAGAGGTGCGAGGTGATGGATGCCCTGAATGCATCTAACCTCGAGGATACTCTACGTCTGAAGAAGAAGCGAAGCACAACCACTGAAGAAGAGTGGGAGAAGATGAAACGATCTGCGTGTGGCTTGATCAGATCGTGTCTAACACAAGACATTAAATATCTTGTGTTATACGAGACATCTGCGAAGCAGTTGTGGGAGATCCTTGAAAGAAAATATCTGACCAAGAGTATTGAATCTAGATTACAGCTGAAAAGCAAGCTGTATGGGTTTCAGATGAAGAAGGAATGCTCCGTGAATGAACATCTGAATCGCTACAACGAAGCTTCTTACGGATTTGGTCAATGTGGATGTCAAGGTAGATAAAGAAGACAAAGCGGTAATCCTCTTGAATTCTCTTCCTGCAGAAGAGTATGAGACGTTTACCTTAACCTTCATAAATGGAAGACAGTCCCTTGACTATTATGAAGTGTCGTCTGCTTTGACAAATTATGAGACGAGAAGAAAGGAAAGACATCCTTCTCAGTCAAGCTCATCAGCAGAGGCTAGCAGTAAGAGGCAGGGGTTCATATAGGAAGGGCAAAGATGATAGAGGGAGATCGAAGTCCAGGCCAGATTATCGAGATCTGAAGAAGAACAGTGTGCCTTCTGTAGCGAATTAGGGCACTAAAAAGTTGACTGTCCAAAGTTCAAAGGGAAGAAGAAGAGTCTAAGACTGAGGCAAATCTTGCAAAGGTGTCAGTACTCAGAACAGTAACTCACAGGCAGGTGGATCAGACTCAGACTCGTCGGTTTTCTCATTCTCAGTCACTACTCCCATCGTTGCTACTCAGGAGATAATGAGTGGATTTTGGACACTTGTGCTAGATACCATGTGTGCCCTAATCGGATTAGTTTTCTAGCTTTGAGAAGCTGGAGGGATGTTCAGTCGTTATGGGCGATGATCATCCATGTATCATAGAGGGTGTAGGAACAATCCAATTCAAGATGTTTGATGGGATGGTAAGGGAACTGAAGGAAGTGAGGTATGTACCTCAACTGAAGAGAAATCTAATCTCTGTTGGAGCTTTGGAGGCATTGGTCTTATGGTGTCAATTAAGGAAGGAGCCCTTAAGATGACCAAAGGCTCGATGGTGGTATTGAAGACCGTTCGCAAGAATAATCTTTACTACTTGAATGGTAGTACTGTTACAGGACAAGTGGCAGCTTCTACTAATTCAGATGAAGACTCAACCAGGCTATGGCATATGAGGCTGGGACACGCAGGAGAAAAGTCTTTGCAAACTCTTGCAAGACAAGGAGTATTGAAAGGTGCTGGAACCTGCAAATTGAAATTTTGTGAACACTGTATCATCGGAAAGAAGACCAAGGTGAAGTTCGGTACAGCAACACATTGCACCAAGGAGATTCTGGACTATGTTCACACTGATGTTTGGGACCTACCAAGACTGCATCAATTGGAGGTAACCATTACTTTGTGTCGTTTATTGATGATTATTCTAGGCGTTGTTGGGTATATACCATGAGACACAAAGGGAAGTCCTAGAATTATTTGTGAAGTGAAAGAAGAACTTGGAGAGAAGTACAGGAAGGAAAATCAAGATCCTCCGTTTAGATAATGGAGGAGAATACAAATCTGATCCTTTCCTTCAGCTATGTCTTGATGAGGGCATAGAGAGACACTTCACAGTGAGGGAGACACCGCAACAGAATGGGGTAGCAGAAAGGATAAACAGAACTTTGCTAGAGAAGGTCCGTTGTATGTTGTCCAATGCCGGTTTATCAAAGAACTTCTGGGCTGAGGCTTTAGCATATGCATGCTATCTTGTGAACAGGTTGCCTTCGTCTGCGATAGAGGGGAAAACTCCTCTCGAGGTTTAATCAGAAAAAACAGCTGCTGACTATGATTTGCTAAGGGTGTTTGGTTGTCCAGCCTATTATCATGTCAAGGATGATAAGTTAGACCCAGAGTAAAGAAGGGCGTGTTCGTCGGTTTCAAGAAGGGCATCAAAGGGTTCAAGATCTGGGATCCAACGGACAGGAAGTTTCTTCTCAGCAGGGATATCACTTTTGATGAGGCTTCTATGTTGAAGCCTAAGGTCTCTCAGCAGGTGGAGACTAGCAAGACCAAAGATGTATCGCAACAGGTGGAGATTGATGCTAGTCCACCATCTCTAGACAGTTCAGCATCGGTGAGGATCATACCTAGGGTGACCAGGGTAATGATCAAGTAGATGAGGAAGATGCTGATGATGAAGAGGGTCAAGAATAGGTCATGGGTAATGTTCTGACTCTACTGCAGTTGGAGACCAAGGAGAAACACTAGGAGACCAGTAGGCTCACTACAGATATGGTCGTGGCTTATACACTTCCGGTCGTTGAGGAAGCTATTCCGTCCACTTTCAGAGAGCTGAAATCAGTTCAGAGTCAAAGATGTGGAAAGCTGCCATGGAAGAAGAGATGAAGTCTCTCTACAAGAACGACACTTGGGAACTCACAAGGTTGCCCAAAGGAAAGAAGGCGATAGGCTATATGTGGTGTATGCAAAGAAGCAGGGATCTCTCAAAAGAAGATTCGGTGCGCTACAAGGCCAGATTGGTAGCAAAAGGTTATGCTCAAAGAGAAGGAATTGACTACAATGAGGTATTTTCTCCTGTTGTAAAGCATTCGTCAATTCGTATCTTATTGGCTTTGGTGGCACAGTACGAGTTGGACCTTGATCAACTCGATGTAAGAACCGCCTTTCTCTATGGCGATCTGGATGAAGAGATCTACATGTCTCAGCCGACAGGGTTCAGACTGCGGAAAGGAAGATATGGTATGTAAGTTGAAGAAGTAACTGTATGGACTAAAACAGTCTCCTCGACAGTGGTGCAAGCGGTTCGACAGTTTTCATCAGAGGAAAGAAGTATACACGTAGGCACTATGACCCATGTGTGTATTATAACAAGCTACCGACAGGGGAGTATATCTATTTACTACTGTATGTAGATGATATGCTTATTGCTTCAAGGTCTAGATCTGCAATTGATGCACTGAAGAGAGACTTATTTTCTGAGTTTGAGATGAAGGATCTTGGTGAAGTAAAGAAGGTACTAGGCATAGAAATTACTCGAGACCGAAGGGTTTGCGGGGTGAGCTTGACACAGAAGGGGTATTTGCAAAAGGTACTTCAGCGGTTCAACATCGGTAGGAATCGAAGTCTGTAAGTACACCACTGGCTCCTCATTTCAAGTTATCTGCTATGATGTCTCCAAAGAATGTTGAAGAACATGAGTATATGACTCACGTCCCATATGCTAGCGCAGTTGGTAGTCTTATGTATGCTATGGTGTGTACAAGACCAGATCTGTCACAAGCTGTCTCTATGGTCAGAGGTACATGCATGATCCGGGACAGGGTCATTGGGAGGCAGTGAAGTGGATTCTACGGTACATCAAAGGTACCATTGATATTGATCTGGTATTTGAGAAGGATTCCACAGGGAAGCAGGATTGTATCGGATATGTTGATTCCGACTAGCTGGTGACCTTGACAAGCGCCGCCGGTCTACAACGGGTATGTCTTTACATTCTCTCAAGCACCGGTGAGTTGGCGCTCTATTCTACAGTCTACCGTCGCATTGTCTAGTACAGAGGCCGAGTATATGGCCATGACGGAGGCTATGAAGGAGGCAATTTGGTTTCAAGGCTTACTTGATGACTTGGGGGTGGATCAGGATCTTCTGAAGATCAACTGTGACAGTATGAGTGCTATTTATTTAGCCTAGAATCAGGTATATCATGCACGACGAAAAACATCGCCGTCAGGGTCCATTTTGTTCGGGAGATTCTAAGATGAGGGTGATATTGAGCTGCTGAAGATTCACACATCGGAGATCCCGCCGCATCCTTACCAAGGTGGTGTCAGGATTCAAGTTTGCACATTGTAAAACTTTGCTCCATGTCCTTCATGTCGCTTGAGCTTGTTGAAGCTCCTTTGGATGAACTACGGATGGCTTGATCCCTTGGCAGGGTACGTAGCGCAACCACACTGGTGCAGCCACTTTTGAGTCGATGGTTCGTATGTTTCATTTCGGCTCAGATTTGAGAAATCTTCACCGAGGTGGAGAATTGTAGGAAGGAGAGGAAGTCGAGGAAGTCGACGAGGTGGAGAAATCCCTTCAGCAACAGCAGCAGCAGGAAGCAGCAGCAACAGTAGCACGGTCGCCGAGTCCGGTCGACCGTTGGGAAGCAGCAGCAGCACAGTCGACCGGCCCGGTCGACCGTTGTGCACCAACGTGCACAAGGTTGTAGCGGTCGACCGTCCGGTCGCCGACTGAAAGTGCCTAGCTCTCGGTTAGGCACGGTCGACCGCACGGTCGACCGGTGCCTATGGTCGGTCGACCGATCGGTCGACCGGCAGTATGGTTCGGGCTGTTTCGGGAAATTTGCTGAATTAGAATTCAGCCAAATTGGAAACTGATTCCTAGGGTTTCTTTTTGAGTATATGAGAGAGGCAGAGCTCTCTTTATGATGTAATGCTGAAATACTTGTATTGATTCACAAATCAATAGAAAATCTCTCTTTCTTGCCCCGAGGACGTAGGCGAAATTGGCCGAACCTCGTTTAAATCTGTTTTTTTGTTTTCTTCTCATTGATTGTTTTGTTATTTTTTGTTGGTAGTACTGTTATTTTGCATCTAGGATGTAGGGTTTCCTCTACGTGGTTGTTGTTCGGCGCACAACAAAATATATCTGATTGAGTTCGAGTATGAAGTCTGAAGCCAATGCAGGAATGCAGGTGTTGAAGTAGAGGACTAACAGAGCTGCAGAGGAAGCAGATCAGTGATTAGCCCGAGTACAGACGAGACGGTGACTGGCACCGAGTACTCCTTCAGAGAGTCACCGAGTTCGAGGACTTCTGCCGTGAGAGCTGAATTGGAACAGGGAGATCTAAAGAGAAGCAAGAACCCAGGAAATAGACTGCAAAATTGAAACACAACGGCTTAAAAGCAAGAGTTGTGTGTATAGTGCAGATGAGAGAAAAGATAAAAGGAAAGTTCGTAGTGTTTGTTTAATTTGCGAGTGAGGAGACTTTTGCATGGATTTTGTTATAATTATAAGGAATTGAGCATGTGTTCAATTAAAGTTTCTGAAAGGGATATACATGTAGCTTGTTGCTTAGGCCTGTGGAAATATATGTCCAGGTTCAAGGGATGTACGTATTTTATCTTTTGGAACAATGGATAGTTCTAAGATTGTCTCAGTTGACCTCTGCACCTTCTAAATTTGCTGCCGTTGGCTCGCTATTTTAGTACTTTAGTAGTTAAACTAGATGATTATCTTCTGAATCACGAGGTTATTCTATAGTTTATGTGTTTTTGGTGTTAGACTACAAAATTATTACTCTTATGGTGTGTTTGGTAGGTGAAATGCAATATTCCTATCTCTCATGGAATTGAATTTCTAGATATTAAATTTCTAAGAATCTTTCCTTATCATGTTTGGTTAATTATGATGTCCAGTCAATAAACTATTCTTGTGTTTGGTATAATAAAAATCAGGAATTTGACATCATTGAATACTTTTCCAACATTAACCTTTAGTGAGAGGTCAGTGACATTAAAAAGTGGTGAAAGTGGCGGTGATGGTCGGCGATAGGGTGGTGTGTTGCCTGGCGATGACAACGGTGACGAGTGGTTGGTGGTGGTAGTCAACGATGGTGATTGGTGTTGGGGTAGCGGTGATTGGCGATCGATAGTCGGTGTGGCGGTGTCGAGGTGGTGATGGTGTCGGCGACTTAACGACAGTGATTAGGGTCAGTGGCAGCGGTCGGTAGCAGCGGTGGTGGTTGGCGTTGGGGGTTGGTGGTTGGTCGGCTGTCGGCGGTGGCAGTTGAGTCGATGGTAGACGATTGGGTTAGCGGTGGTGGTAGTTGGTGATCGACAATAATAGTCGGCTATTGGGGGAGTGATGGTCGATGATTGGGTTAATGTTAGCGTTAGGCAGCAATTTGCGGTGGTGGTGGTGGTCGTGGATTGGCGGCGGTGATCAACGGTCGATGATGGTGGTCAGTAGCGGTGATCGATCGGCAAATGGCGTGGCGATGGTGATGGTCGGCAATCAACGGTCACCAGTAGCGACGACAACGATCGATGGTGGTGTTGATGGTAGTGGTCGACGACTCGAGTGATGGTGGTCTACGATCGTTGATCAGCGATTGGTGGGGCTGGTGATCGGTAGTGATGTTCGGCGATTGGGGTGATGGTGGTGGTTATCGGCGATGAACAGTTACCGGGTTTATGGTGGTGGAGACGGGCGTAGACGACGATCAGTAGTGGTGGTCGGTAGTCAGCGATGGTAGCAGTTGTGACAAGATTACCATTTTGGTACAAAATAAGGAAGGGATGAAAGATGAGAAGAATAAATTGAGTCATTTTGGATACACACACATATGTATACACACACACGTGTGTGTGTGTGTGTGTATGTATGTGTGTATATGTGTGTGTGTGTGTACATACATACATACATACATGTGTGTGTGTGTGTATCCGACAAAAGAAGTCAATATGTCTGAGGCTAGCACAATTCCTTCTCAGTCTACTTCTAATCCTACCCCCACTCTATTTGTTGGGCTGCTCTTCCAGCTGATCAGTGCTATCTACTGTCCTTAAGAAGAAGAGCTCGTCTCCGCCCTTCGCTAAGATTCGCAAGAAGGCCTTGAAGAACTCGCTATCTTGGCCCTACATGCGATGACTCGGACTTAGCTGCCGTGTAACGCCCCGATTCCACGGATACGGGGACGTCACTGCAACGTATATACGTAGGTCAGAACTACCCTCCCGTATATACGCTAAGCATCAGTACAGACAAGAATCAGAGTACGGAAGCAAATGGTGCATTATACATTCCAACATATATATCAATTACACAGTTATCATCAGAAGTGATCACAATATTACATGAATATCATATCACTAGTATGCGCAAATGCGGGAAGACAAAAGATATACAATATATGAACGGTACAAAAGGGAGCTCACATACAAGTATACAAGGAACTGTACAAGTGAAAAGTATAAAAGAGCACTCTCGAGTTTGCTAAGGGAAAACTCGAGAGGCACAAAGGGGTCTGGAGGATGTGGCTCAGGACGGTCGGCTGGAGGTTCACGCTATACCGCTGCGCTACTCTGAGCCGCAAAGGGGGAAATCCACACGCTCCGGACTCCAGGACCTGGACATGAGAATCTAGGGGAGTCAGTGAAACTCCCCAGGCGAGTATGATACAAAGCCAGGTGGCGAGCCAGGAGGATCACAAGTGAGAAACTCAGATGACAGGAAGGTTAGAACACAATGAAGTATATAAGAACAGGTACAACATAAGCATCATAAAACTCGAGCTACACATAATACTCATAAAACAGGAAAGCCGAAGTAAAATCCAAGACGTGTAAATATAGTAAAGCACATCACAGATTCATAGCTATTTAAGATGTAGGCTTTGGATGCGTCCCATTCCACATACCTCTACTTACAACTTAAAGAGCCGGTTATTATGACACTTTATTATTACTCGTCTTACCCTGATATCTAGCTATGTGAACTAGCGTCCCAACACACATAGATCCATGTCCAGTAAAACAAGGTTGTTATTGGAAACTAGCGGGGGTATCAACGAACTATGTTTACAGTGGGTCCCGTGCATACCCGGGACCACGGTCACAGGGTGTTCCGTTGCATGGTGACGGAACAGCCGCGAGGCCTATCAGAGGAGGGACTTATGTATGCCCTTATAATAATAAGCAGGAATAAGGAGCCAGCTCTCCCCTCGGTCCCCTGGAGTACCACAGGTCAGACCGGAAATATAGTGCACAACTAAAGCCACTGTAAACACGAACACATATCGATATCCGCATGTTTCCCCCGACCCATACAAGTTGGTCCTTTTTAGGAGTTATTAGTTTAATTATCACTTTACGGGAAAAACAGAAATAGACATGATCAGGAATCAGGAGTACATAAGTACTATATAATCAGGTCACTGCATGTAAAGCAGAAAACAAGTCACTGATCATGATACAGGATAATGAGGTAAGGTTCCCGTAAAGAGACAATCACAAGTCAAGTACATCATGCTGGGTATAAGTGATAGCATGACAGAGTGGTGATATTTAGTAAACAACAAGCCTATCAAGAATGGATAGTAGTCAGGTAAGTCATGCATAATAAAAGGGTCTTGCCAATAGTGGCATGGCAGATGGTTAGATGATAACACAGTTGCCAAGTGATATACATACGATAATGGTAGCACATACTGACAGGTCTAAAATAATGCCAATTGTAATGTAAAAGCAATGGTCCCAGTCCAACAAGTCCAACGACCACGAAGGGTCGGCCACGCATAGCATAAAACAGTAAAAGATATAGAACATGAAATAAAATACATGGAAGCTAAAGCGAGAACATTTGCATAATCCATGAAATAAGAAGCAAGAGGTAGCGAGTGAGAACACTCGCCTGATCACCGAAACGCCGAAAGATCCGAAATCCACGGAAGTTCGGGATGCGCCATAACCTGTGATATAAATATGTAGAGAGAAGATGAGAGAGAGAAAGAATAGAAGACGATGTTTGTCAAGTGACAAGTCAAGAGATACCTATATGTGATGTAAGTCTAGAGGGTAAGGTTCAGTTTCAAGAAAGGAATCAACTATGACAGACAGGCAAAGTTAGTCGACTAGGATGGAAGAGTAGTCGACTAATAGTGGAGTTAGTCGACTAACAGTAGGGTCTGGTCGACTAAAACTGGGTTCCAGAGAGTTGGGTTTGGTTTCAGAGAAAAGTTAGTCGACTAGTTTAGAAGGGTAGTCGACTAATAGTGGACTCCAGTCGACTAACAGATACTTAAGTCGACTAAGTTTGTGATACAGAAAGTTGGGTTTCTGATTCAGGATAAGTTAGTCGACTAGGGAAGAATGGGTAGTCGACTAATAAGCTATAGTCGACTAATAATGTAGTCAAGTCGACTAGAGCCGAGAGTTTGAGTTTCTGGTTCAGGACAAGGTTAGTCGACTAGGGTCAAGAGTGTAGTCGACTAAGGGTCTCTAGTCGACTAGGAACTAAGGTCAAGTCGACTAATCGTGGGAAAACAGCAAACAGAATAGATTTCTAGGGTTTTGGTTTGATGACTAAATAATCATGAATTGAAGACATAATTGCACATGATATGGAAACATGAATATACAAAGAATTAGACAAGTCTTGGTGAGTAGGAATACTCACATAGATCGGTGATTGGAAGCTCTACGTGTTCGGAAGGATCGAGGTTGATGATTAGGACTGGAAAAGGGCGGTACTTATTATATGTATAGAATGTGATTGATGTAACCTTTCTTGTCTCCGCTATAGCCTAGGGCTATACCGAGTCGGATCTCAGGGAGAGCTAGTGTAGAAACGTTACGATACTAGTGAGAAGATAAAACGAGAACTCTTCTTTGCTTTTACAAGAATAAAGAATCAAAAGAAAACAAATAAAAGAATTGGTGGCTATGTTCATGGTGGAAATCGGGAGAAATCAAGATTGAGATGGATTTGGACTAACAACTAAAAAGAAAGTAAAATCAAGAAAACTTTGAATGCAAGAAATCCATGACTAGCTAACCTTACTACCTTGCTAAACTAACTAAACTCCGTGATAGTGATGCGTGCCTCATGTTGATTCATCGGCATGTATTTGTCTTGCTTGTGATCTAATTACTTTCCACTAAGATGATGGGGATTCATTCTTGGACTTGTCTTGTAGCCTCCATAGATGGTCATCGGCCTACAAGATAGACTTTCACTAATGGAATCACAAGAGATACACTCAAGGGATGCAATGTAGAACATACAACTTTCACTAATGGAAGTAGTGAAGTTGTACATCAATTAGCATATTGGTGCTCCATCTCCATGTTCCATCAAGGCACTAGTTCAAAGACTAGGCTCTACATGAGGCACACATGAATCATATGGAGAATTACAACAAGATTCTTGCCAAGAAATGAAACAAAACCCATCGGAGAAGAGAAGATCATACAAATTGCAAGATGAAGTAAAGCAATCACCCATGAGTTAGGAGTTAGCAAGAGTAGTGGTTAGCTAGTACATGGAACAAGAAATTAGCTACTAGACATTACAAAGCAAAGCAAAGCATGATTGAATTGCTAGAAATTAACAAAGCAAGTAACAAAGCAAAATAAAAGCAAGTGAAGAAGACAAACTAGAATCAAGCTCAAGTAGATATGTAGAGAATGGATCAATCCTTGTATAGCTCCAAGTTGTCACTCCTTGTTGATACAAGCTCTCCTCTCTCATACAATCTCTCTTGCAATGAAATCTAGGGAGGAGAAGATCCTAGAGAGAACTAAAAATCCTAAACAAAACCTAACAAAATTACAATCTATTCACTAATCTCTCTCTCTTCTCTGATCAGTTTTTGCTCGTAGGTGATGATGCAGTATTTATAGCAGATTGGAGAAGCTTCTGGAGAGTAGGTTGTTGCCACAAAATCCGGGGATCTAACGGCCCTAGATTGCCGCGCCCCACTTGCGTTCCCGCGGCAAGATCTGGGCCGTTGGTCCAGATCTTTCTGGTACAGGTCAGTTGGGAAGTGGTTATCCACGTGGACCACTTGGATTCTCTGTTTGTTGCGCGGATCTCTCTAGATCTGGATTGAGATTTGGCTTATCCTTTATCTTTTAATTAATCACTTAATTAGTGTTAATTAAGTGATTATTTGAATATCTCTCCATTAATTGTGTACCTGCAAATAAGTAGAGAAGAGGAGTAAAAATCACTTATTTATTTGTATTATGCATGGGAGTTATGATGTAAATATGCAATATTGAGTACTAATCACACCCCCACACTTATTCTTTTGCTCGTCCCGAGCAAAAACAAAGAAAAGAAAATAAAATCCTAACTAACAATTTATTACACCACTTTCGCAGGTGACGCGATTGCACTGAGCATGTGCAACAAGCCGTTAAACCTCTAGGTTACCCTAGAGGAGGAGTGTTGTCTCCTGAGGGTTTTCAGCGGATTACACCCACAAAATCCATAAAGAAAGAAGACAAATGTTAGTATTTTCGAAAACGCATTTTGAATAAGAGATAAGTTTACGAACTATTTTTGCAAAAATATAAGTGATCCTAGGTCATAAGTCCACCTATAATCATTCTTCCTTAAACTTAGTATCCATGCAAGATCTGTTTTCAATTAAGGTAAGAGTTCAAAATTGGATTGAATATTTTATCCTTCATAAAACCTAGATAATATGCACACCGTGCTCTGTGAAAATTTCTGGATTTCAACTCCAACCATAAAACCATTTATTTGTTTATATATATATATATATATATATATATATATTTTTTTTTATTTAATCTTCCCTTAGTCTAGGCTTTCTAGTCTACCCTTGTAGCGAGCCTTTAACCGATGACTCCCAAACCAGACGGTCTTAGGGCACCAGATGAGAAAACATCCTTCGGGTTTAAGGTCTCGAGTAGAAAAGGCCACAAGACTAAAGGGGATTATTTATAATCACCGTTAGGCGTGAATAACCATGCTTCTTGAGGCACAATTATCCAGCTTAATAAGTGAGATCACCGTTAGGCGTGAGTAACCATGCTTCTTGAGGCATAGTTATCCAGCTTAATAAGTGATCTTTATTTATATTTTTTTTTCTCTTTTTTTATTTTTATTTTATTTATATGGCATTTTTGGTCTTTGTCTCCATCCCAAGAAATGTGTAAGTGTAAAGTGCATATTATCTAAGGCAAAAAATTCAAGATAAGAATATCTCACCAATTTTACTTACTTAGCCTATAATCTCAAACAAGATCTATTATTTCAACTATGTTTAAGATGTCATAATTAAGGCTTTCTTAATCTTTAAGATACATCTTAATTTTCTTAAAATAGATCAAAACTTTGTCTTTTATTTCAAAAAGTTTTTATTTTTGTTTATTTTTTATTTTTTTACTAAAAGTAAAATCTAAAAGAAAATAGAAAATCTACAAAGAAAGATAAAATCTAAAAGAAAATAAACCTAAAAAAAATAGAAAAATCCTATGTTAGTACCCTCCCCCACACTTATTTCATGCATTGTCCTCAATGCATCGTGATATATGTATGCATGAAACAAAATGGAAGGGAAAGGAATTATTTACAAGGAATATACAAGTGTAACTCTCACCTGGGCTTTTGGTCGCTTCCCTCTGGCCCGTTTCCCATCGTTCCAATGTTTCTCTTTCTTGAATTCCATTGGGAAACGGTCTGAATTGTTCTTACCCTAGGTGTTTCCAGTTTCAATTGGTTGTTATGTTCATTCATACTCTCTCCACCACATCGTTCACAAACAAAATCCTTCTCATCACTCTCACTCAGAATCTCATCACTTCCAGTGTTTAGAAATTTTAACTCCTCTCCATATAATTCTTCAAAGCTCAAGTCAACATCCGGCAGTGGACAATTAGCTAACTTACCCCGAGTTGACTCATCTAAGCACATAATCTCTTCAGCAAACAAGTCTTCAAATGATACATCAATTGGAGGTTCAAATACAGTCTCAGTTGGCTCATTGAAAGTGAAGATATCCAAATCAACTTTCCCCTTTTGAAAGGGTACTCGGATAAGAGAATCACAAGGTTGTGACTCATCTTTTGGATCTTCACCTTCCTCCTCACAATTGTTACTAATGAAATTAACCTCAAATGTTTGATCTTTTGTTTTGTGAGGCTGTGTGTGGAAGACATTGTGTTCATGTGTCATGTTACCAAAAGTCAACCTCATTGATCCATTCTGGCAATTAATGATTGCATTTGCAGTAGCCAGAATGGTCGACCCAGAATGACAGGAATTTGTGCCCTTTGATTGGAATTTGACACTGGTTTTGTTTCAAGGACAACAAAGTCAACTGGATAAAAGAATTCTCCAACTTTGACCAGGACATCTTGAATTACCCCCTTGGGTTTAGTAACAGAGCGATCAGCCAATTGGATGGTCATTTGGGTCGGGAGAAGATCACCTAACCCCAATTGTTGGTACACAGAGAAAGGCAGGAGATTGATACTGGCCCCCAATCAAGAAGTGCCCTATTGATGGTAGTCTGTCCTATGATGCATGAAATGGTGGGGCTCCCTGGGTCTTTGTACTTAACAGGAATTGGACCAGTGAGCAACTCATTAATGGATGATGCAAGGAAGACTTTTTTAGGGACTTGGGTCTTCCTCTTCTTGGTGCACATTTCCTTCAAAAATTTGGCATATGATGGCACTTGTTGAATGGCATCAAGAAGAGGGACATTGATTTGGACCTTATTGAATGTTTCTTTTATTTTCTCATGTGAGCATTTGACTTATTATTTAGAAGCCTATTTGGATATGGAACTATAGGCTTGTATGTATGCTCATCTACCTTTTCTTTCCCCTTGGCTTGAGATGTGGATGGCTCTGCACTAGAGGATGGTTTGTCAAAAGTTGGTTGTATTGGGACATGAGATGTAGGCTTTGGTACTGGATGAGATTGTGGACTAGAAACCTTATTGTCAACTTGTTTACCAGATCTCAGGTATGAATGGCATGACAGTGACTGGGTCCTGAATTTTCAACTTTGGAATTTAGCAATGGCTGGCTTAAGAACAGTCCTTTTTGATTCTCAGCCAATTGCTTGATCTGGGCCTTCATTTCATTCAACTCCTGTTGCTGGTTCTTTGTTAAGGTTTCTATCATTTGTTTCAACTCAGATATTTCAGAATTATTTTGGGGTGGATGTTGAGGATATGGAGATTGGAACTGTGATTGGTAATATGTGGTGGGTCCTGATATGACTGATATGACTGTGGTGGACTTTGAGATGGATGAACATACAGTGAATTTTGATCAAAACTGGATGAATGAAACTGAGCATTGTATGGATGTGGGTGGTGGCATATGATGCTCAGGACCAGACTGACTCCACAAAGAATTTGGATGGTTCTGCCATCCTGACTTGTAAGTGCTGGAGTATGGAGGTCTGGTAAAAGTTGCATTCATGTTCTCCTGAAATGATTGGGGCTGATAAAATGGACACTCCTCAAAGACATGGCTAAGGTCATGACAGTTGGTGCAACCTGGTTTAATCAAAGGCAATGGGTTGACCTGGTTGACCACAGAATTCCCCTTTGACTCAAGCAGTTCTATCCTCTTCATTAATTGTGTGATCTTGGTTTCTGAAGCTAGAGAGGATTCTTTGGATTGTGTACCAGTTCTGGAAGTGGTGGGAGTCGGTTTATCAGGGCATGACTCCCACTGAATGGTTTTCTCAGCTAGGGCTTCAAAGAGATCCCACCCCTGATGTTCATCTTTCTTCAGAAATTCCCCTTGGCACATGGATTCTAAAAGTGTTTTCGTTTGGTAATCTAATCCATCATAGATAATCTGGCATAGCCGCCATTTCTCTATGCCGTGATGGGGACATAGGGCTAAGAGGTCTTTGAAACGCTCAAGATATTTCCAGAAAGGTTCATTTTGTTCTTGCTTGAATTGCATTATGTTTTTTCTCATGAGGGCTGTTTTGTGGATAGAATAGAATTTCCTAAGAAAGACCTTAACAAAATCATCCCATGAAGATATGGAACTGACAGGAAGACTATAAAGCCATTTCTTAGCTAAATCCTTAAGTGCAAACGGTATGAACCGTAACCTAACAGCATCCTCAGAAAGTTGGGAAATTCTCATCATTTGGCATACCTCTTCAAACTCACGAATAAAGAGGTACGCGTCCTCAGACTCAAGACCATGGAATCGGGGAAGTGTACTAATGAATTGTGGTTTCAGCTCAAAATGATTTCCATTAGGATCGGGGAGAAGAATGCATGAAGGAATGGAGGTGCGAATCGGATAGAATCGATCTTGAAGTGAGACGTTGTTGGTCATGATGTAGTGGTTGTGTATGTGCAAGTGTAGAAAGAATTAGGATCACAAAACCACTATTGTATATACAATCACAAACAACGTGCACCGATCACACCAGCGAAAAAGAAAAATAACAAACAACAAAAGAAAAAATCAATCCAAGCTTGTCTAGGGTTTCTGGTCCTAGACGACTCCTAAATAGACTGTCCACAGGAGGTTTAGTGTAGACCTTGACTATAAGCAAATCAGCCAGGGAAGGGTAAAGTCGTTGGGAGGTTTTCCGTCCGAAGACGTTCCTTAATTAAGTAACCAACAACCTTCGGGCTTTCGGCCCTCAACCCCTTTCCTAGACACTGATTTTACAGAAGTCAATTTCCAACACTTTTCCCCCTTAGGATAATCTCCTAAGCGAGTCCGGATGTCCCTAGGGCCAACGTCTATCAATTTTTAGTTACAAGCTTAGGATTGTGAGTACGTGGGGAAAATGATTTCCGGGCTAAGGAAAGGGTAATGACCTCCCCCACCTTATCTTATTTACGGGTATGCCCTTAGAATTGAATTGTGCAAGTGTACGATATAGAAACAAACAAGGTTCACTCCAAGTAAGAAAAATCAAACAAAGAGTGAGTCTTAGTCTATATGCAATGAATCACGTACCTTGTCCCACGCACTCTTCAACAGTAAATTAAATTTAATTTGAAAGACACGTGCCTATAATGCAAGATGTCTAACAATGTTTTAGCAATTATCAACCAATTTCTTACTGTTGAATTAATTAACAGGAATACAGTGAAGTATACAGGAAATGAAGTATATAGACAGCAGTATCTTGCAGAGCAGAAGCCCCTGCAAAAATTTTGTAAGTAGTGAACTCTAAAGTGCCGCGTTCCCACGGCAATTCTTGTGGATCCGCGGCACAATAGAAGGATCCCGGGCTCTGCTTTCTTGAGCAGAGGCCCAGGTCCACTTATATGATTCTGCTGTGCAAATATTTCTGAATCTTCAACCTGTACCTGCAACAGAGAAGATATATCGTTTAGTTTCTCACTTTTAAAAATACCGTCGCTCTCCCCGGCAACGGCGCCAAAAATTTGATTAAGAAAGAATACGTATGCGCCGTATTAGAGATTGTCATCCCCGGCAACGGCGCCAAAAATTTTGATTGAGACGGGAAAAGGGCGGTACTTATTATATGTATAGAATGTGATTGATGTACCCTTTCTTGTCTCCGCTATAGCCTAGGGCTATACCGAGTCGGATCTCAGGGAGAGCTAGTTAAACGTTACGATACTAGTGAGAAGATAAAACGAGAACTCTTCTTTGCTTTTACAAGAATAAAGAATCAAAAGAAAAACAAATAAAAGAATTGGTGGCTATGTTCATGGTGGAAATCGGGAGAAATCAAGATTGAGATGGATTTGGACTAACAACTAAAAAGAAAGTAAAATCAAGAAAACTTTGAATGCAAGAAATCCATGACTAGCTAACCTTAACTACCTTGCTAAACTAACTAAACTCCGTGATAGTGATGCGTGCCTCATGTTGATTCATCGGCATGTATTTGTCTTGCTTGTGATCTAATTACTTTCCCACTAAGATGATGGGGATTCATTCTTGGACTTGTCTTGTAGCCTCCATAGATGGTCATCGGCCTACAAGATAGACTTTCACTAATGGAATCACAAGAGATACACTCAAGGGATGCAAATGTAGAACATACAACTTTCACTAATGGAAGTAGTGAAGTTGTACATCAATTAGCATATTGGTGCTCCATCTCTATGTTCCATCAAGGCACTAGTTCAAAGACTAGGCTCTACATGAGGCACACATGAATCATATGGAGAATTACAACAAGATTCTTTGCCAAGAAATGAAACAAAACCCATCGGAGAAGAGAAGATCATACAAATTGCAAGATGAAGTAAAGCAATCACCCATGAGTTAGGAGTTAGCAAGAGTAGTGGTTAGCTAGTACATGGAACAAGAAATTAGCTACTAGACATTACAAAAGCAAAGCAAAGCATGATTGAATTGCTAGAAATTAACAAAGCAAGTAACAAAGCAAAATAAAAGCAAGTGAAGAAGACAAACTAGAATCAAGCTCAAGTAGATATGTAGAGAATGGATCAATCCTTGTATAGCTCCAAGTTGTCACTCCTTGTTGATACAAGCTCTCTCTCTCATACAAATCTCTCTTGCAATGAAATCTAGGGAGGAGAAGATCCTAGAGAGAAC
Organism: Agave tequilana; assembly: GCA_038442645.1. Taxonomy (NCBI): domain Eukaryota; kingdom Viridiplantae; phylum Streptophyta; class Magnoliopsida; order Asparagales; family Asparagaceae; genus Agave; species Agave tequilana. The sequence goes on from JAVJIF010032007.1 coordinate 427,371, forward strand.
TAAAAATCCTAAACAAAACCTAACAAAATTACAATCTATTCACTAATCTCTCTCTCTTCTCTGATCAGTTTTTGCTCGCAGGTGATGATGCAGTATTTTATAGCAGATTGGAGAAGCTTCTGGAGAGTAGGTTGTTGCCACAAAATCCGGGGATCTAACGGCCCTAGATTGCCGCGCCCACTTGCGTTCCCGCGGCAAGATCTGGGCCGTTGGTCCAGATCTTTCTGGTACAGGTCAGTTGGGAAGTGGTTATCCACGTGGACCACTTGGATTCTCTGTTTGTTGCGCGGATCTCTCTAGATCTGGATTGAGATTTGGCTTTATCCTTTATCTTTTAATTAATCACTTAATTAGTGTTAATTAAGTGATTATTTGAATATCTCTCCATTAATTGTGTACCTGCAAATAAGTAGAGAAGAGGAGTAAAAATCACTTATTTATTTGTATTATGCATGGGAGTTATGATGTAAAATATGCAATATTGAGTACTAATCAGTTGACAATATCGCCAAAAGGATCCACGGCGACACGATCGACGAAGGAAGCTACGGTCCAAATCCAAAGGAGGGTTGTGGTGGAGAGAGAGAGAGTAGGAGAGAAAGAGAGGAGAGAGAAACAGGAGAGAGAGAGAAATAGAGAAGGGGGCTGTTGCCCCCTCTGGATCCGCACAGCACCCCCGGCTGGGGGTGCTCGGCCTGGCCGCCGACCATGCGGCGGCGCCGGGCGGCGCCGGCCGCCGGCAGAGAAGGAGAGGGGGCAGCGCCCCCTCAACAGAGAAGGGAGGGGGCTGCGCCCCCTCCAGCAGAGAAAGAGGGGGGCTTTGCCCCCCTCCAGCACTGGCGCAGGGCCCCAGGCGGGCCCCTGGCCGCCCACGGCCGCCGGCACAGCGCCGGCGGCGCCAGAACCCGGGGTGGCGCCGGCCACCCCGAGGAGGAGAAGGAGGAGGGGGCTTTGCCCCCCTCCACAGCAGCGCACGGGGGGCGCGAGGCCCCCCGGCCGCCGGCCTCGCGCCGGCGGCGGTCTGCCCTCGCCGGGCAGCGCCGGAGAAGAAGAGGAGTCGGCGGTGGTGGTTGGCCGGAGCTAAGGGAGGAAGAAAGGAAAGAAAAGAAAAGGAAGGAAAGGAAAAGAAAGAGAGAGGAAAAGGAGGTGACCGGAGATGGGGGTTCTCCTCGCCGGCGTCGTGGTGGCCGGAGGCGCCGGCGGTGGGGCTTGGTTCGGTGGAGTGGGCGTCGCTCAGATGGAGGAGGAAGAGAAGTGGAGGGAAAAAGGAAGAAGGAAGAAAGAAAAAGAAAAGAAAAGAAAAAGAAAAAGAAAGAGAGAGAGGGTGATGGGAGAGGGATTTAATGAGGGAGAGGGGAGGTGTCTCCCCACGTGGAGGGGAGTGGGTGAAGTCGGTTGAGGGAAAAGAAGGAAAAGAAAGGAAAAGAAAGAAAGAAAGATTAAAAAAAATAATAATATAATAATAAGGTTGAAAAATCGACTATCTCCGAAAAATCCCCAAAAATACCCGGAGGTAGAAAACGTCGTCCTGATGAATAATATGAAATCGATTTTCAGAAATAAAATCCCGTTTTCAAATTAAAAATCCAGAAGCCAAACGCCGATACCGGTCTACCCCGGGTCGGCCGGATTTTGATAAATTCCGAAAAATCCCAGAAAATGTATTAAAGAAGAAAATATGATTTTAAGACGTAAAGTGAAAGCGGAATTCAGAATTCAATCCCGATTGTAAACTAAAAATCCTGGAATCAGTTACCTACCGACTCCGAAGGAATTTCCATAAAATCATAAAATCCTCAGAAAAAGAATGTAAGTAAGAAATGTAATTCTAAAGATAAAGTCTAAAGGACCATCATGAAATTCCTAGCTGTTTGAGAATTAAAATCCAGGAATCGGTCAGCGGAACTGGCCGACACCGGTTTTGAGGATTTTCATTTTAATTCCAGAAAAATCTAGAAAATCATAGAAAATATATAATATTGGAAAATGATATTTAAAACTAAAATCGGTCAATTCTAATTATCAGAATGTCTAAATCGAGTAATACTCTAGGATCGGGCCTTCGGTTCAGACTAGGGCTGACTCCGAATCCACGAATCCAAATCCAAGACAAAACAGTCATATAAGGAATTCATAATACAGAATAAATACAGGAAACAAATCGAAAAAATACGACCGAAAATCTGAATACGCAACTAAGTACGTATTCCGGGAACGGGGTATTACAATCCACCCACCTTACAAAAATTGCGTCCTCGCAATTTCGTTAAGGGGTAAATTGAATACAAAGGGGACAAGGGTGGAATCTATACCAATTAAGATATGAAGCACTATAGGTAGGGCTCTCAAGTCAACTGAACATTAATCATCCTCTGCACTTCCGGCTGTATAAATCTTTGAATAATGCTGAATAATACTGATATGTCGTGGCTGTGAAATAAATGAACACTGATGATGTCGTGGCTGTGTAATAAAGAAAACCCCGAAAATCTTGAGCATAATAAAGAAGACCAATAATTAAGAATCCGAATACCGACTGCTGTCTTCTGAAATATAGCCAGATCAAGATCGATCTGGAGATACCAAGCTTCATAGAGTTAGCCGAGAGATCCCATAATAGCTTCATTCTGAACCAGCCACTACCTCTCTAGTCTAGTCATATCTTAAAATAGTATAAGGATTCATAAAACCAAAACAGGGAAAGGATAGGAGGAATTTGGAATCAAAGGAAGGATAGTCAAGGAGGGATTTGAAATCAAAGGAAAGATAGTCAAGAAATAGATAACTCTGCACTTGCAGTTGGAATGTATAACCAAGACTCATGTATTCCAGTTGCAAATCTCTTTACCATTGATTTGCCTTCTGGACGTACTGAGGAGGTTAGAGCCTAGGCTCTGATACCAACCTGTAACGCCCCGATTCCACGGATACGGGGACGTCACTGCAACGTATATACGTAGGTCAGAACTACCCTCCCGTATATACGCTAAGCATCAGTACAGACAAGAATCAGAGTACGGAAGCAAATGGTGCATTATACATTCCAACATATATATACAATTACACAGTTATCATCAGAAGTGATCACAATATTACATGAATATCATATCACTAGTATGCGCAAATGCGGGAATACAAAAGATATACAATATATGAACGGTACAAAAGGGAGCTCACATACAAGTATACAGGAACTGTACAAGTGAAAAGTATAAAAGAGCACTCTCGAGTTTGCTAAGGGAAAACTCGAGAGGCACAAAGGGGGTCTGGAAGGATGTGGCTCAGGACGGTCGGCTGGAGGTCCACGCTACCGCTGCGCTACTCTGAGCCGCAAGGGGGAAATCCACACGCTCCGCCGGACTCCAGGACCTGGACATGAGAATCCAGGGAGTCAGTGAAACTCCCCAGGCGAGTATGATACAAAGCCAGGTGGCGAGCCAGGAGGATCACAAGTGAGAAACTCAGATGACAGGAAGGTTAGAACACAATGAAGTATATAAGAACAGTACAACATAAGCATCATAAAACTCGAGCTACACATAATACTCATAAAACAGGAAAGCCGAAGTAAAATCCAAGACGTGTAAATATAGTAAAGCACATCACAGATTCATAGCTATTTAAGATGTAGGCTTTGGTATGCGTCCCATTCCACATACCTCTACTTACAACTTAAAGAGCCGGTTATTATGACACTTTATTATTACTCGTCTTACCCTGATATCTAGCTATGTGAACTAGCGTCCCAACACACATAGATCCATATCCGAGTAAAACAAGGTTGTTATTGGAAACTAGCGGGGGTATCAACGAACTATGTTTACAGTGGGTCCCGTGCATACCCGGGACCACGGTCACAGGGTGTTCCGTTGCATGGTGACAGAACCAGCCGCGAGGCCTATCAGGAGGGACTTATGTATGCCCTTATAATAATGAAGCCAGGAATAAGGGAGCCAGCTCTCCCCTCGGTCCCCTGGAGTACCACAGGTCAGACCGGAAATATAGTGCACAACCTAAAGCCACTGTAAACACGAACACATATCGATATCCCATGTTTCCCCCGACCCAATACAAGTTGGTCCTTTTTAGGAGTTATTAGTTTAATTATCACTTTACGGAAAAACAGGAAATAGACATGATCAGGAATCAGGAGTACATAAGTACTATATAATCAGGTCACTGCATGTAAAGCAGGAAAACAAGTCACTGATCATGATACAGGATAATGAGGTAAGGTTCCCGTAAAGATGACAATCACAAGTCAAGTACATCATGCTGGGTATAAAGTGATAGCATGACAGAGTGGTGATATTTAGTAAACACCAAGCCTATCAAGAATGGATAGTAGTCAGGTAAGTCATGACATAATAAAAGGGTCTTGCCAAATAGTGGCATGGCAGATGGTTAGATGATAACACAGTTGCCAAGTGATATACATACGATAAATGGTAGCACATACTGACAGGTCTAAAATAATGCCAAGTTGTAATGTAAAAGCAATGGTCCCAAGTCCAACAAGTCCAACGACCACGAAGGGTCGGCCACGCATAGCATAAAACAGTAAAAGATATAGAACATGAAATAAAATACATGGAAGCTAAAGCGAGAACATTTGCATAATCAATGAAATAAGAAGCAAGAGGGTAGCGAGTGAGAACACTCGCCTGAATCACCGAAACGCCGAAAGATCCGAAATCTACGGAAGTTCGGGATGCGCATAACCTGTGATATAAATATGTAGAGAGAAGATGAGAGAGAGAGAATAGAAGACGATGTTTGTCAAGTGACAAGTCAAGAGATACCTATATGTGATGTAAGTCTAGAGGGTAAGGTTCAGTTTCAAGAAAGGAATCAACTATGACAGACGGCAAAGTTAGTCGACTAGGATGGAAGAGTAGTCGACTAATAGTGGAGTTAGTCGACTAACAGTAGGGTCTGGTCGACTAAAACTGGGTTCCAGAGAGTTGGGTTTGGTTTCAGAGAGAAAGTTAGTCGACTAGTTTAGAAGGGGTAGTCGACTAATAGTGGACTCCAGTCGACTAACAGATACTTAAGTCGACTAAGTTTGTGATACAGAAAGTTGGGTTTTCTGATTCAGGATAAGTTAGTCGACTAGGGAAGAATGGGTAGTCGACTAATAAGCTATAGTCGACTAATAATGTAGTCAAGTCGACTAGAGCCGAGAGTTGAGTTTCTGGTTCAGGACAAGGTTAGTCGACTAGGGTCAAGAGTGTAGTCGACTAAGGGTCTCTAGTCGACTAGGAACTAAGGTCAAGTCGACTAATCGTGGGAAAACAGCAAACAGAATAGATTTCTAGGGTTTTGGTTTGATGACTAAATAATCATGAATTGAAGACATAATTGCACATGATATGGAAACATGAATATACAAAGAATTAGACAAGTCTTGGTGAGTAGGAATACTCACATAGATCGGTGATTGGAAGCTCTACGTGTTCGGAAGGATCGAGGTTGACAATATCGCCAAAAGGATCCACGGCGACACGATCGACGAAGGAAGCTACGGTCCAAATCCAAAGGAGGGTTGTGGTGGAGAGAGAGAGAGAGTAGGAGAGAGAAAGAGAGGAGAGAGAAACAGGAGAGAGAGAGAAATAGAGAAGGGGGCTGTTGCCCCCTCTGGATCCGCACAGCACCCCCGGCTGGGGTGCTCGGCCTGGCCGCCGACCATGCGGCGGCGCCGGGCGGCGCCGGCCGCCGGCAGAGAAGGAGAGGGGGCAGCGCCCCCTCAACAGAGAAGGGAGGGGGCTGCGCCCCCTCCAGCAGAGAAAGAGGGGGGCTTTGCCCCCTCCAGCACTGGCACAGGGGCCCAGGCGGGCCCCTGGCCGCCCACGGCCGCCGTACAGCGCCGGCGGCGCCAGAACCCGGGGTGGCCCGGCCACCCCGAGGAGGAGAAGGAGGAGGGGGCGTTGCCCCCTCCACAGCAGCGCACGGGGGGCGCGAGCCCCCCGGCCGCCGGCCTCGCACCGGCGGCGGTCTGCCCTCGCCGGGGCAGCGCCGGAGAAGAAGAGGAGTCGGCGGTGGTGGTTGGCCGGAGCTAAGGGAGGAAGAAAGGAAAGAAAAGAAAAGGAAGGAAAGGAAAAGAAAGAGAGAGGAAAAGGAGGTGACCGGAGATGGGGGTTCTCCTCGCCGGCGTCGTGGTGGCCGAGGCGCCGGCGGTGTGGCTTGGTTCGGTGGAGTGGGCGTCGCTCAGATGGAGGAGGAAGAGAAGTGGAGGGAAAAAGGAAGAAGGAAGAAAGAAAAAGAAAAAAAAAGAAAAAGAAAAAGAAAGAGAGAGAGGGTGATGGGAGAGGGATTTAATAAGGGAGAGGGGAGGTGTCTCCCCACGTGGAGGGGAGTGGGTGAAGTCGGTTGAGGGAAAAGAAGGAAAAGAAGGAAAAGAAAGAAAGAAAGATTAAAAAAATAATAATATAATAATAAGGTTGAAAAATCGACTATCTCCGAAAAATCCCCAAAAACCCGGAGGTAGAAAACGTCGTCCTGATGAATAATATGAAATCGATTTTAGAAATAAAATCCCGTTTTCAAATTAAAAATCCAGAAGCCAAACGCCGATACCGGTCTACCCCGGGTCGGCCGGATTTTGATAAATTCCGAAAAATCCCAGAAAATGTATTAAAGAAGAAAATATGATTTTAAGACGTAAAGTGAAAGCGGAATTCAGAAATTCAATCCCGATTGTAAACTAAAAATCCTGGAATCAGTTACCTACCGACTCCGAAGGAATTTCCATAAAATCATAAAATCCTCAAAAAAGAATGTAAGTAAGAAATGTAATTCTAAAAGAT